>CM065362.1:6247645-6641475 GCA_033032245.1 Poecilia picta
GAAAAGGGAGGCTGAAGAAAATCAGTAAAGAAGGCATGATGCACACTGGTCCAGTTGGAAAGAACTGCTGCCCTGCAGAAAAAAGGTCCTGGTTTCATTCCAGGCCTTTTTAATGCATGGAGTTTCCATGTTCTCTGTGTGCATGGTGGGTTCTCTCCGGGTACTCCGGCTTCCTCCACAGTAAAAAAAAGATGATTATCAGGTTAATTGGCTTCTCTAAATTCTCCATAAGTCTGTGTTTTTTATGATTGTTTGTCTTTTTTGAGGGACTGGTGACCTGTCCTGGGTTTACACTGCCTCTCGCCCGTTAACCACTGGAGATGGGCACCAGCAACAGATCTCAATGGGATCAGGTGTAAAAAAATGGATGGATGGGCCCAAAGGATGAAATTAGATAAATAAATATATTATACATATATATATATATAATATAATATATATATAATTAAATATATATATATTATATATATTATATATATTATATATAATATATATATAATATATATAATATATTAGAGGTGTGGTCTGGATGTGGTCCTGCTCTTGAACTTACGTTAACATATTAACTTAATTTCACTAGAACTAGAAGATATAAGTTTAAAGATTTTAAAAAAGAAGGAATGATGCACAGTGGTGCAGTTGGTAGAACTGCTGCCTTGCAGGAAGAAGGTTCTGGGTTCCATTCCAGGCCTTTTGGAGAACATGCATGGAGTCTGTATGTTCTCCCTGTGCATGGTGGGTTTCTCTCCGGGTACTCCGGCTTCCTCCCACAGTCCAAAAACATGACTGTCAGGTTTAATTGGTTTCTCTAAATTCTCCCTAAGTCTGTGTGTGTGAGTGCATGATTGTTTGTCCCGTCTGTCTCTGTGTTTCCCTGCGATGGACTAACGACCTGTCCGGGGTGACCCGCCTCTCGCCTGTTGAAGGCTAGAGACAGGCACCAGAAGGATAAGATAAAGGGATTAGGGGATAAGAGGATGAGGGGATGAAGGGGATGAGGGGATGAAGGGATGAGGAGATTGAGGGATGAGGGATTGAGGGATGAGGGGATGAAAGATTGAAGGATGAGGGGTTTGAGGGATAAGTGCATGAAGGGATGAGGGAATAAAGGGATGAGGGGATGAAAGGATGAGGGGACGATCTAAACCAGGGGTGTCCAAAGTCGATCCTGAAGGGTCGGCATCCCGTTGATAATATAAGACTTGTCTCACTACGCAGATTAAATATCAGAAAATAGTATCATTCTCTGTCTTCACTTCCATGATGTTTTTCATTCACTTGATCAGGAGCCTTCAACTTTAATTAAATTAATAAATTCCCTTCTCACCCTCTGCGGGTGGTCTCTCTCTCTCTCTTTCATCCTCTGAGCTCGGGTCCTCTACCAGAGGCCTGGGAGCTTGAGGGTTCTGCGCAGTATCTTGGCTGTGCTAGTACTGCACATTTCTGGACTGAGATGTCTGATGTTGTTCCTGGGATCTGTTTTAGCCACTGCTCCAGTTTGGGGGTGACTGCCCCGAGGGCCCCGATGACACAGGCACCACTGTGGTCTTCACCTTCCAGTTCTTTTCCAGTTCCTCCCTGAGGCCCTGGTATTTCTCCAGTTTCTCATGCTCCTTTTTCCTGATGTTGTAGTCACTTGGTATGGCTACATCCACCACAACGGCTTTCCTCTGTTCTTTATCCACCACCACAATGTCCGGTTGGTTCGCCATTACCATCTTGTCTGTCTGGATCTGGAAGTCCCACAGGATCTAAGCTCGGTCATTCTCCACCACCTTTGGGGGTGGTTTCCCACTTCAATCTCGGGGGTTCCAGTCCATATTCTGCACAGATGTTCCTGTACACTATGCCCGCACCTGGTTATGTCGTTCCATGTACGCTTTCCCTGCAGCATCTTGCACCCTGCTGTTATGTGCTAGACTGTCTCAGGGGCCTCCTTGCACAACCTACACCTTGGGTCTTGTCTGGTGTGGTAGATCTGAGCCTCTATTGCTCTGGTGTTTAGGGCCTGTTCTGTGCAGCCAGGATGAGAAGCCTCTGTGCTGTCCTTTGAGTCCAGCTTTGTCCAGCCATTGGTAGGATTTCCTGATATCAGCCACTTCAGGTTATTTGTCGGTGGTACATCCCATGTAGGGGCTTGTTCTCCCATGATGGAACCTCTAGCCCCTCATCCTCTGTTCCCCATTGCCTGAGACATTCCCTGAGCATATCGTCCGTTGAGGCTTTGTCCTTGATGTATTTATGAATCTTGGATGTTTCATCCTGGACAGTGGCTCTCACACTCGCTAGTCTCTGCCTCCTTCCTTACGGCTCGTGTACGTCTCAGGGTGCTGGATTTGGGGTGGAACCCTCCATGCATGGTTAGTAACTTCCGAGTCTTAACATCCGTGGCCTTTATCTCTTCTATTAGCCAGCTAATTATTCCGGCAGGGTATCTGATTACTGGTAAGGCATAGCTGTTTATTGCACGGATCTTGTTCTTGCCATTGAGTTGGCTTCTCAGGACTTGCCTTATTCGTTGGAGGTATTTTGCTGTGGCTCCTTTCCTTGTGACCTTGTCGAGGTTGCCATTTGTTTGTGGTATTCCCAGGTACTTGTAACTGTGCTCTATGTCTGTTATTGTTCCTTCTGGGAGTGAAACCCCTTCTGTGCGAACGACCTTCCCTCTCTTTGTAACCATCCGACCACACTTTTCTAGTCCGAATGACATCCCAATGTCAGTGCTGTATATCCTGGTGGTGTGGATCAGTGAGTCGATGTCTCGCTCACACTCTTAGCGTACTGCTTGATGTCATCCATGTAGAGGAGATGACTGATTGTGGCCCCAATTCTTCAGTCGGTATCCGTAGCCAGTCTTGTTGATGATTTGGCTGAGGGGTTCAGGCCTATGCAGAACAGCAGTGGGGACAGAGCATCTCCTTGGTATATGCCACATTTGATGGACACTTGTGCAAGTGGTTTGCAGTTGGCTTCAAGGGTGTTTTCCACCCTTGAATATATATATATATATATATACTGTAATATATATATATATATATATATATATATTATATATATTATATATATAATATATATATATATATATATATATATATATATATTCAATATTATATAATATATATATATATATATATATATATAGTATATATATATAATATATATATATATATACATAAAGCATCGTCAGTGAACTGCTATATAAACCCACAACCAGTCTTAAAAACGACTAATCAAAAAATTCAATTAAAATGAATATCAATTATTTCCACTTCTGTTAAATCCAAATTAAGTCAGCGGTTCCATCAGGCCCCCCAGAGCTTCAGTGGCCCCATAAATGCTAATATTTTAACATAGACCACAGATGTATAAATGTAACATTTGTTTATTGAGATTATCATTGCTGCTAAATTTGACATAATGGTTTCAGCATATATAAATTAAAAGACTTTAAATTATTTAACATTTATATGTAAGATTTTAAGGAGCTGGGAAGTTTATTTTGTAGAAGTTCAAAGAACATTATTCATAGTCAGATTGGTGCACAGCTACAATCTGATGCTGTGAGTTTAATCTTTGAGTTTCAGCTCAATACAAATCAGTAAGCTGCAGTTATAATTTATTGCTTCTTAGGTTTGCCAGTTAAACTACTCCCCCTGTCCTAGATTTCACTAAATCTATACAGAAGCTGTTAGAGGTGCTGATGTTTTAGCAACAAAAGGGGCCCATAAGTCATATTAAGCTCCAGGCCTCATACAGTCTTGGACCAGTCCTGCATGATGTGGTAATCCTCTGCACTGCACAGAGATGTGCAACAAATGGAGATTTAATTCAATGCCGCTAATGTGGCTTTAGAAGCTCTTAGTGTCTGTTGAGTTTTTAACAAGGGGACACAGAAACTATTTTGGTTGGTCGAGTTTCTGGACGAGTTTTTCAGATGTCCGGTGGCCACGCGCATTAACTCTTGTCAGTAGACGAAGCATTTGATACGGTTTGGTACTTAGTGTAACCGGAAAAATAATACTAGTAATAATAAAATAATATAAAATCAGCGTGATGCGTGACTTTAGACCTGCACGATGAGTGATTAGCACTGGGTCGTCAACCACTAACGCACCGACTAACCGGGAACACAGAAATAATCTTCACAGGGAAGACAGGGCCAAACGCTGGGCAGCATGTTGAGATGTAAACACCGCATAATGTTTTGTTCACAAATATACATCATTCTTTCCTCAAAACACCACTGAAAACGACTACAAGTTATTCCTGCGGTTCACGTAGAGCTGCGCAACCAGAGCTAACGCGGTGGGTTTAAACTCTTACCTTAATGAATAACTCCTCATAACTAATCATAATTCCTTACCGGGGGTTCATGTAAATATCCATAGCGGTCAGTCTGTGTCCAGTTTGAGTGAAAGGAGGAGAGATCCGCGCTGAGGCTAACTATAGATATCCATCTGCTGCAGCGCGCAGAGGCCAGTGGTCTGATTGGTCCGGCTTTAAATGCATAAACTATAAACATATCTTCTATAAACATATCTTTTAGGAATCAATCTGCTCTGATAGTGAAACGCTCGGAACAATAGAAACACTTGCAATCCGGCTTTAAAAAAAAAGGCGATTTATTTATTTTTTTTCTAAAAACAACAAAAAAAAAACAAGAAAGGCTTAGCCTGGCAGTGGCGCTAGTAAAGCATGGCGGGCTGCCAGGCCTATAATACACTGAGGGAAACCCTGCTGGTTGGTGAAGAATACACTAGATAATTTATATGGCTTTGAATGAACTATGGATCCTTTGCATGATAAGTAAACATCTCAAAGTTGTCTTGAAAGGACATGGCTGTGGTCAGTAAATCTAAGACTGACTGTGGATCAGGAGGTGTTTTTCCAATATTAGACAGCAAGTAGTTTGTCTTGTGTGATACAGGAGCCAGATGGATTGTGTCTTACCCTCATGGCAGCTTAATATTTCACTGAATCATCAGGAAAGATAAACTAATCATGCGACAAATAGGTGAGTTTATCTTCCAAAGGAGAGTAGGAGATAAATAACTCAATAAATTTCTGCATGTCTGCAGTTTTCCAGAGGTAAATACTTCATTGTTTCAATTCAGCAGGAAGAGCAAATGTGCCATGCCTGATAGTTGGATTGGGCTTTGATTAACCAACAAATTGTGAAAAAATTAAAGTACATTCAGTAAATCCATGAATAGGTTTAAAACAAATTGAAGGATTGTTTGACTAAAAAGATAACAATATACCACATATTCTTAGCTGTACTGAGAATTAAAAATCTAAATTAATATGAGGAAATACAGTATTATGCTCGCTGGATGAACCTAAATTTGTACTTTCTAATGTCTCCACTGTGCTGTTTTTACACCATCTTGCAAAAAGCAACTTAGCATTTGAAGTGTTTCACATTTTTAACTGCCAATATCTTCCATGTGTTATTCTACTGGATGATTTGGTGATAGACCAACATTGAGAACTGTGAAAAACTTTGAAGTGAAAGAAAAATAAAGGCATACATCTACAGGTAAAAATCGCAGTGTGTGGTACACATTAGCATTCAACTCCTATACTCTGGCACCACTGCACATAATTGAGTGCAGCCATTTGCCTTCAGAAGTGAACTGATTAGTAATGTAATCTCAGTATAGATGCAGCTGTTCTGTGAAGACTTTGGAGGTTTGTTAGAGAAAATTACAGAACAAAGAGCATCATGAAGACCAAAGAACACACCACAAAGGTTACAGAGGAAATTGTGAATCAGTTTAAAGCAGGCTTAGATTATAAAACAATATCCCGAGTTTTGAACAAAGCACTGTTCATTCCATGAATAAGTAATGAATGCATGGCATAAATCTATTGAGAGGGCAGATCTTGCAAATCTGGCTTGTGTGGAAGAGGGTCAGTGTTGAAACAAAGATAAGAGAATTTTAATTTGCAGTTTGCTAGAAACCATGGAGGGGTGGTGATCTAGAATAAGAGGGGACAAGAAACAGAAAACCTTTTGGGCCTACATGCAGCATCCTGTGTGTGACAGAAAATTAACCCTGTAAATCACCACCTAACACACTATCTTCACAATAAAACACAACAGTGGCAGCATCATGCTCTGAGGATGCTTGTGGGATTTGGGAGGAGCAAATTTGGTGTAATATTGGAAGAAAACCTATTAAGTGTTACAGACAGACTTGGAACTGAGGCAAACTTTCTGGCAAAGCAGTTTCAGCCTGTAGATAAAAATTTGGAAATAAAATATTAGAAAAGATTTGCAGGCGTAATTGCAGTAAATAATGGTTTGACTAAATGAAAATGTTTGCCACATTTTGCAAAGAGAATATGGAAGATTTCATTGGGAACACACTTGAGCAAAGGACTAAATGCAGCTGTGGATCAAATGTTGTTTTAAATGAAAATATATCACTATTTTTTTTTATTGCAACACCTACACACCATCGCCACAGAAATAGGTAACAACTTGATAATCCTCAACAACTTAATCCCCAACTGTTTATGGCAGCACAAGATTTTATTTGCAATTTTAAAATGTAAGACAGATTTGTACTAATCTTTTTTGAGCTTTGTATTCCAGTGAAAGCAAAGTACTCTGACTTGGTTTTTATTGTTTGTAGCTAATAACAAATTAATACCCTGCAGCTTCTTACGGGTGTTAACAGCCTTTGCCGTAGCTTCTCAAAGCACTACTGTTTGTGTTCACAATAAATGTGTGAGAAGTAGAAGCGTAGAAGCTGACAATGACAAACAATCCTTACTCAGTTACTCTGTGGGAAGTCACTTCATGCTGTGTGGAATGAGCTCAGACTGCTCGGAGCAAAACTGTGAAACATGTCCACACTGATAGAAACCTGGCAGCAGGAAGAAAAAGCTGCTGCTGTATGTTTATATCAAAGGCTTACTACAGTGCAGGGTTATAATAGGCAATCGAAAACATTAGCATAATTACTGTACATGCACAAACACCTCTGCTGCAGTGAGAGGGATCCATGAAAACCCCAGAGACATGCTGTGAAACTGGCTTCCAGTCTGATCCCTAAAGCTCACTGGAGAAAATGTTTAACATCAATGTGTTATCTGGTGGTTTGGCCCAGATGTGTAAAAACCTCATCTTTTCACTGAATCATGTTCTTTTTTCCACAGTAAGCTGCCATTTCAAACAATAAAGAAAAGTACAAACCTCCTTCTTTCACTTTGTGGGACATTTTTAAAATGAATAATTATTTCACTAGAAGGGCAATTACCCCTGTTTCCTAGTTAATAAATCACAGCTCAGCATTTATTAAAAAAAAAGCTCAAGGAACTGGAGACCAGTGCCACCTAATGGCTGCTGAATCCTCAGCAGAAAGAAGATATAAAAACCTGCACATACCATTTTACAATTACCGACAAGGTCGTGCTTTAAGTTCACTTTTATTCTTGATACTCTTTTGATTCCAATTCAGCCCTAACACCATTGTGGAATTTGCTGATACCAATCAAACTCTGTGGTGTAAAGAAAACATTTAATCTCTAAATAGTGGACTTCAGAAGAAAGAAGCAGGATAAACCACCTGAGTTAAATAGGATACTACCCTCCTGCCCAGAAGGGTACACAGGAATAGTGTGTCTCAGTGTAAAAAGACTGAAAAGGTATAATATCTCCTCAGTGGTACTGTAAACCTTCTTCATTTCTGTTACTCAGTAGTTTCTAACAAGTAACATTTGGTTACTCGTTAGACTTTGGTTAGAGGAATCCAAATGTTGGTACAGGAATTGTACCAACATTTGGTACAGGAATTGTAATTCACAAGACAGAAAAGCTTTAAGTAGGTTGACCTTTTAAGAGCGTTTTGATTCAACGATGTGGATCCAGGGCACATAATGAAGAACATTTACTATCCTAACTATAAACTTTTTAAGTGTCCATCATCCATCATCAAGATTATTTTAATCTTGAAAATTAAAATAATACTAATATTCTGAATTCATCTGCTGAAATAAATGATCTTTTCGCTGATATTCTAGCTCATTGAGATGCACCTGTATCAGGCATAAATATGTCAGCTTAGAAGATATCCACAGTGAGAAAAGGTTCAGATGTTTGCCAGCTACAACGAGAGGATGGGAAAAGGCTTCTTACCAGAAGCAGTGTCATTGGTCTGAGGACAGAGATAAAGTACAATGCACTCAATTTATTTACAACAAACTTGATGATTTTACTTAGAGCAGGTAAATAAAATAAATTAAATTTTATTTAGCGGAAGCGGAATTAAGCGGATTAAGCGGAAGAAAATGGTTTTTATGGTTTTTTTTTAATTTAATTTATGTTATGTTGGTTTTTACAGTTTAGCACCAAGGAGTTGTTTTGTTTTTGTCATTTCACTGCTGTTGATCTCTTACTCAAGATGGTTCTTATTTTAGGCACAGTCTTGTGAGTGATATGTGAAAAACAAAGTCAGCCACAAGTTAATATATTCTCTACTACAAAGTTAGAACAGTGTGAAAGACAAGTATTGATTTATTGTTTAACTGATGACTTGGGTGTTTGTTCTCTATGCAGAATTTGGTCTACAGGAGGTATTTTGTGCCAGGATTGGATTTTCTATCTTGGTTTTGAAAGTTGAGATTTGTGTAATCTTCTATTTGTAATTAAGTCCTTTTTGTTTTAATTTAAAGTGATTTAGTTTGTTATTTGTTCAGTATTTCAACAGGTTTTTCATCTAGTAACTTCTTTCTCGTCATTATAGCTCGGAGCTGCACAATATATTCAGTCACGATCATCACTGAAATTACAATATGTACACAATTGCTTAGGACTGTTTGGATGAAGTATCTGGAAGGCTATTGTATTTTGGGTGGCATGCATTCAAACTGCTTGCCAGTAATATGTTTGGTTCGATAGACACACTTTTACTGTCTCACTGAGTTAAGTGAGTTCAAAGTAGCAGTCATTATTTCTATCGAATCAGCTTATATATATTTGTTGTCGCTGCTGTTGGTCTCTTACATATGAAAACATATTTACAGTTCTTGCAATAATATTTAGTTTAAGAATAAGAAGTGGAGGAACCCTGGGATGGTACAAATTATAAACAAGCAGAGACCTCTCAGTGGGAATTCTGCAAAAAAAGAGAGAAAGAATGTGTTTTATTGATACAAAAGGGAAAACAGGATCCCAGCCTACATTTTCACAGTTGGATTTTAAATCGAAACAACAACAAATGAATAAATAACACGGCTTGGATCATTTTGACTAAAAAACTAGCTCCCCTTTATCTCAGAAAAATCAATAAAATGAGACCTACTTTCTTGTACGGGGCACAAATAATTTAACTCTCTGAAACATGGAGGTGTTCGATTTTAGCAGAGTGGTGGATGGTTGTTTCGTGTTGTTGGAGCCTATTTTTGTTCTCTCTTAATAAGGTGTCTTTTGGTAGACTGGCTGGCAGCCCAAAACTGGGAGTGTGTTTCACCCACACTCTGCTAGATATGACGAGCTGCAGCAGGTAGGTTTGCTCCGGCTCTGTGTGGGATAATATGCCCACATTGAGACGTTGTGTTGCTTCACACCTGCTCAGTGTAACAATAACAGAAAAAGGTAAAAGCCTCCACAGTTGTAGTGTGTCCCATCTCCAAACACTGAAACCACTGTGAGTTTGTGTGAGCTCACTAAAAATTAAATAGAGTTACGTTTCTTTGTTTACATCTGTGGTTTGGACTGTAGTTAATGAGTGGATCAGGATGTTCTGGAGTTAGAGCTGCGGGCTGTAATTTAATTTTTTCTGTATGGTTTTGGATTACGGGTCTTTATTGGTACTGCTCCAAGAAGGCAAACATATTTTGGTTATTTTCTGAGGACGAGAGGTGGATATATTCGCCGAGGATGTTTCATATTCTCTGTCATAGCCATTAACAGCATGTTGGTTGACAGGTGAAAAGAAGATGTTTTAACAGGAGACAATGTTATTCGTTGACTCAAAGGAATACTAAAATCTAAAACTAATAAGGAATTTAGGAGTTTGTTTTGTGCCAAGACTTTATCCTTGAAATTACAATCTCATTAAATCCACTAGATGTTCTTGTCTGCAATGTTAGTTTGATAGTTTATGTTGCGAAAAACCCCACTAGCATTTTCTGCTAATGAAGGAAATCAGTTGCCTGTTCAGAAATGTAAAATATTGTTTCAGGTTTGGTCTCCAAAAATACAATTTTATTACTAATATAGCTGCCAATGTTTAAAATTTTTATTGCCTTTTATGTCAAAGTTATTGTGTAAAGTATTTTAAATGATGTCTTGTAAAAGTATAATGGCTATAGAAACATTTTAATTGCACTTTGTTGTGTCAGTTAACTAGATATGATCAAGAATGTTGTCATAAAACTATCTATCCTTTTTCTGTGAGCTTTTAATAGTGACCAATGAACCATTAGTCATTATTAGAAACTACAAAACTAAGACAGCAATCAGCACATAGACTGCTCATTGACAATGTAAAGATTGTTTGTTCTTGTTCTTTTAGCAACAAAAACTTATTTTCTCCTTTTGTCTCAGACAAAAAATTTATATTGAGCAAATATTCAGCAGGTCAGATGGAAAAAGGCTTCAAATCTTTAAAGATACTGACAAACCAAACACAGTGGTAACATCTTAACTGCTTTAGCTGTTTCCATAAACTGATGTTGGGCTTCACATGAGGATGACTGCAAGCACACAGACAGCAGGCATTTATGGAGAGATTTATGTCTCCTTAAAGGTTAAACTAACAGCTTTGCTGAGCTCAGATGTACCACATGACACCACACACAGGATGTGTTTCACTTATGGAAAATATCACCGTCCAAACCATATTCCGCTCACGACGAGAACACCCGTTTAAAGAACATAAAATGCCTGTCACTCCTTATAATATTGACTCAGCATTTCAGCCTCATGTGTAGTCGGGCACAGCATGGTTTATATAGGAGGTTGTGATGACAGTTCAGATGTGCAACACAAAGGAAATGCTTGGGAAACAGATAAAAGGAAGGTCACTGAGATATCTGAAGATGTAAAATAAATTGATGTCTTCATAACTTTACGCAGCAGTTCTCACGTGAGCATTGTACAATGTATAGCAAGTAAACCTCCAGTTCAAATTAGTCTTTATATTGCAATAAAATTAATGATTTCTACCCTTATCCTGAATTTATTCCTATCAATTGTAGAAAAGGCATCAGAAGTCTTTAGATGTTTAAAGGTTTTAATATATAAATAGGAGAACTCACTTAATACGCTAAAAAAATATATAAACATAAATGAACATTTTTTTTTGAAAATACAATATCACCACACTACACTTTCTTGTGCTGTTGTGGTAACAATAACAGCATTAACATCACAAAAAAAGATCCTGAGATCGTCTAAAGTAGAGGTAGACTAAAGATTGAAAGTTTTCTACTCTGCACTGTTTACTTTGTCCTCCCAGTTGTTCACTTTTTGAGCCTGCACTTTAAACGTTTCATTGAATCACATTAAGGGAAAAGCAGAAACCCTTGAGCACTTCTGTGTTATTAGGATAGCAGTCAAGTGTGAATTGCAGTCATCAAGGATCCAAGACAGCTCTGTCAGTCAATCAAGCAGACATCAGATTTTTGTTCTGTTGTTCAAAGTGACTGCTATCAAACTTAGCCTTTATGTTGTCATCTTGCAGGCCTTCTCACCCTCATGGCCCCGCTGGACTTTGAGGTGTCCCGGGAGTACTACCTGTCCGTGGAGGGAAGTCGTGGAAAGTCTTCTCTCAGTGACATCACAACAGTTATCATCAATGTGACGGACATGAACGACAACGCACCAGTGTTCAGGCAGGGCGATTACAGCGCTGAGATACTGGAGGATCTGACACCCGGAAGTCTGGTTATGAAAGTAAGGAATAAATACACAATATTTCAAAGTAATTCAACTGGAGAAACGTAATTTATCTTTATACATATGTGTTTATCACTAATTTTAACAAGCTTTTGTCATTCTATGTTAAATTGAAGACATTTTAAAACCATTATTTTAATTTGTAATCTCTTTTTTTTAATCATTCATAGACAAAATCTTGGACTTACCTAATGCTTTCTTAAGGTACACAGGGAATTTTGTGAAGATTTGAAGCACTGAAATCATTCTTTTCAGTCAAAGCTTATTAGATGTACATTTTTACAATTTAGTAATAGATAATGTAATTAAAAAATTACATTATGTATTTTTTAATTTTAACAAGAAAACCTTGTTAAAATTTTTTTTAAAAAAGACGCGGAAGGTGAAAGGCAAAATAAATTCATGTAAAAAACCTCATATGAGAAATCTGGAAGAATTTTTGATTGAAGTGTGTAGAAAGCCAGGTTGCACAATGAAAAGTTAAAGAAGCAAAGATTTGATCATTTATGACATGTACACACACACAAAACAGATAATTGTGAGCCAAATAAAACATTTCATCAGGTAATATTTAATTGCAGTGCAAGCAGATGTTATCTCACACAAATATACAACATGACAGGAGGTGATGAATGAGTGGAGCAGAGAGTCCTGATAACAGTTCGAAAGTATATATTGATCAGGGATTCAGGTGAGAAAGGTGCAGAAACCAGATTAAGCCACATGTCAGACGTCTCATCAGGGCGGCAGCAGATAATATGGTAATAACACAACTCAGCGACTCGCTGGTTACAACCCTGTCATCTAACAGGTCCACGTTTTTCTCTGATGGCAACTACAGAAAGTTGGATTAATTTTTTTAAGTGAGCTAAAGAAACTGAAGGATGAAATTAAGTCTTCATCTTTTGGGTCTGTTTTATGAAAAAACATTTTTTTCAAGATACTTTTTTCGGGGATTAATAGGATCTAGAACAGAAATAACATTAAAGGAAAACTTGCATCTAATTTATTTAAAATAAACTCTAACAAAAGCAACTTCCATTGAAGTGTGGATCATTATAGAACATATATGGACTGAAACAATCAACCACGTTGGTCAAAAGGTTGGTAGATAATACTTTGTCTTTCATTAAAAGCAAAATATCAAGAATTAAAGTCAATTGGATTTAATGGTTTGCAGCAAAGTAATCAGAATGCATCAGCTTATAGAATTCATCATGTGCATCTTATACTGATTGTTTCTGTAAATGTTTTCAGCAGTGAATACAAAAAAATCAGATCTACAAAATCTTAAATATTATGCTGTAGGTGTGACATACTTTAGAAAATATGATACAAGTGATGGATTTTAGTTTTCTTGTTTTTATTTCTTTAAGACATAGAAAAAAGCTTGTGCTGCCATCAGAAAGAAAATCTATAAATAATATATAATAATGTTAATAAAAAAAACAAATTTGCTTTGACTGTGGTGTTTATTATCCATTCTTTCATTCCTATCAGGTAACAGCTTCAGACCTGGATGGTCCAATCAATAATCTGCTTCGGTACTCGATCGTTAGTGGAGATGTGCAGCAGCAGTTCTCCATACACCCTCGCAGCGGTGAAATTTCTGTCCGCACAGCACTGGACAGAGAAGAGGTCAGTGTGTGTGAAATACAAAAAAAACAGAAAAACATTGAATGACGTGAAAACAGAAAGTGTTTTGTTAAACCCTGACTTCTGCTTTGCAGATCCCTCATTACTCTCTGACGGTGCAGGCAGCAGACGAGGGCAGGCCCCCTCTGTCAACGGCGGTCCTCGTCACCATCACTGTCATGGACGTCAACGACAACCCACCGGTCTTCGCTCAGGTCAACCACAATCTAGTGCTGCAGGTACGACAACCTGAACGTTTTGTGTTAAGCTTATTCACAGAAAGCCATGTTCCACTTTTGGTGGAACATGGCTTATTTGATGTTTATCCAGCTAATTGCTGAATCCTGAAAGATATATCTGTGTAGATATTCCATCATCCATGTCATAGTAATCCTCATGCTTTCAAAAAGTTTCAAATTTTTTTTGTGGGTGTTGTTATCGGTGTGGGACACCACATGTTGGCTTCCCTACATTTTGTCCAGATGATGCATCCACTTTGCTGCAGGCATGAAAGAACAAGTTCAGCCTACGCTTTGCATTCAGCGCTCCCCTACAAAAGGATTTTTTTGTGAAGTACTCAAGTGCTTTAGAGAAAGATAAGGGCTTGAAATTAAAAGGACATGAAATATTATGCACATTAAGTTGATGCAAATCATCTTAACTCATTAAGTCACCAATGACCTTGATTTCTGTTGTCCTCTTTTGTGTTTTCCATGTACCTTTTGCAGGCCTGCGAAGGAAAGAGAAATAAGTCATTTTTTTAAACAGCTTGTCTTTCACGTACTTTTTATTGATTTGACCCTTTCAGGAACCATATGCAAGTTTGAACAGGTTTTGCCACTGTGTTTTGATTCGTTGCAGCCACTGTTTTGTGCACAAAGATCTTTCACGTCTGTCGCTTAAAAAAAACAAAAAATGGCTGCACACCCTGCTGCACACACAAAGCAGACTTCGGCAAACTGTTATGAACCGATACATCAGGAGGCAAATAAAGAATTCCAGCAAGAACACAGAGGAATAAGCCGCAGCCTCCTACAAAAAATATATAAATGTATAAACACCAGTGTCCTGAAGAGCAACAGTTGCATTCATGTGTGATATTTGACGACTCTGTGTAAAAATAGGCGAAATGGGAATATGAGGATGAGCAAAACATGCACCGCCTCCCGCAAAGCGCCTCATACTGTGTTCATTTTGTTTACATGGAGAAAAAGGGGCAGACAGTATTCCCAAACATTCCCTGACATGCTTACATAGAGATACCATAGCCAGTGATAATTAAAGAGAAATTAGAAAAGACTTATTTTGTTCATCTCTTTCATTGACTTGATCCAAAACAAGAGCACACACATTTGTTTCTGGACTTTGAATTCAAACATCAGCAGGATCAGCTATCATGATTGTCACTGTGTTCAACCTTTTTGCTTTAAACCTTTTATTACACAGCCACGTCTGCTGAGGTGGAAAAATACTTTTAACGGGCAATTTACCTACACCTTAGCTCCTGGGAACGCATGTATTTCACAATGTTTCAGTTTTCCACGTGGCTGTGTATGTTTGTTTATAAATCTGCTCCTGGCTAGCTGTGGTTGTTGCTCATTGACAGCGATTTATCTGCCAGCTCTTCATCACTTTGACTGCTGCAGGGTTGCCAGCTCTCTTCACACCATCCAGCCACGGGAAAGCTTGGTCGTGAGACCAAACTTTGCCAAATGTCATCTGTGGATGAATCCAAAGTCTTTGAAATGCTCCCATGTGCTAACGCCAGCTCTGCCTGATGAAGGCGCTCTGATTGCAGTGAGCAGATGGATGCGGCTGCAGACGGTCTGAGGAGTTGTTAATTTTTACAGACAGGTGCTGCAGGTCGACAGCGGCCTGGGTTTCCTTTTTGGCAGTTAATTACAGTCTTTGTTTGACTATTTGTCACCTTCAGACGTCTGCTTTTACGAGAGGCACATCTGTTGTGGGGAAGTGAAGCTGCCACTATAGGCTGGAGTTGAGTTTGAAATCTTCACTAAAGCCAGCAGTTTGACAAGTGATTCATTTTGGTTCCCAGAACCCCACAGAGGAAGCCACAGAAGATATAAATCAAGATAAATTCTACATCGCTGAGGAAGATTGTCTCCACTGAGCAGTGAAAACAATCCGAAGACATTGAAATGTACCAGGATTAAATAGTTCTGGTCAGAGCCTATTTGCAGATTCAGCCGAGTCGGGTTAATTCTGGACTATGGTTTACTAAAAACCCAATGGAATTTTACGTCTTTTTGCATGAACCACTTTCTCTGTATCAGCGTGCATTCCTCGTTCTGAATAATTTCCCAGAGTAACTCTTGCCGACAAACATTGTGTTCAATTACAGTCTGTCTTTAACTTCAGTGAAGCCCTGGGGTTTTGGATGAATTTTTTTTTTTACTTCAGGTCCTTAATGGAATGTCCTGAAATTAAAGTATTTAAATGTAGGCCAAAATAAAAGCTGTTTGAATTTTTCTCAGCTTGAGGGAAACAAGAGAAACATTTTCAGTCCAATAAATACCTTAAAGTTTTTTGTTCTTTCATGTTCTACTTCTTTACTATTGATCATGAACTATTACTTTATAGCAGCTTGTACCAGAATGGTAAGCACATGCCTTTTTGTAAAACAATTCAGATGTGTTATGAAGACTTTAGTCTGATTCACCTCTAACTTTTTCAAACTATTTTAAAAATAGCATCTTCCTATTTGTCAGATAAGTAAAGTGCATCTTCACATTTACCTTTAAAATGTTCTTTATTTCATGACTCACTTGGAGTTGTCTGCAAGTTGCAGATCAGGGGCCCTGGTACTCATCTGTAGGTGAGCCTAGTATTAAGGTACAGAATGGACCAGGTGACATTTTTAATCTGCTCCACCTACTGAGCAGCCTACAAAGAAGTTTAGGATCAAGTACATTAGAGAAGCGATGATGTTTGGCTGTCTGTTCCTGGGGATTCAAGATTTGTGTGGATGTAAACATGATATTAAAGGCTTAACTGTGGTTTTTGAATGAAATTCACCTGTCTGTGTTACTCTAATCCTAAATAGGAACACAAAAGCCGTCTGCATTTTATGTGGATCTGTTTGGTCTATAAGCAAATTGTAGCAGGTGTGGTCATATAGGTAATAAAATGTGTTACTTTGCTGCCTCATAAAACCACAAATATGCAGACATAGGAAAGGCTCAAACTGCTCAACACTTTGTTTTATCTCACGTTTATTAGGCTTTTGTGTCAACATTGTAACTCTTGTGTTCAGCAAAGCCTGAGGTACAAGAGCAGCTTTCAACATTTACAACACATTCGACCGTTTTGGTCACAGTCTGCTGCAGCTTTCTTTTAACAGACCTGACTCATAATGTGACGCATGCTTTAATTTAAATTGCTAACACTGCACATGGGTTGGTGCATGTGTTAGCCCAATAATTCCACATTTTGTGTACCTTTCCTGCCATCCATCTCCGACAGAGTGGTGTTCTGAGATTGATAGCGTTGTCTTGTAAAGGACCACTGGTTTCTAATAGCATTAGGACACAATGAAAAGAAACTCCAGCTGAATATGTAATTCATCACAGCAAACATGTTTGGCATCTTTTGTGAAGCACAAACTATTAAATTCAATTGAAAAGGCAAACTTGTTATTAAAATGAAACCCATTAACTTTTTTGATTTGGTCAAGTTTTTCATAAATTGTTATCAATGCACTGTTGATTTTCAATACACACTTTTGGAAGATGAATGAAAATCTGAAATTAAAAAATACATTTCTTATAGGAGGGCGAGTCCATCGGCAGCAGCATCCTTCAGCTTGTTGTGACGGATAAAGACACTCCAAAGAACGGCCCTCCTTTCTCCTTCCACATCCTCAGTGGCAACAGTGACCGCCGTTTCCATGTCGATCAGGGCGGTCTGTTGTCTCTCTCTGCACCTCTCAGGAAGAAGAACAAACCCTACCATCAGCTGAAGATCCAGGTAAGAAGGGCCACTACATTTCTGTTTTTACTCTTCCACTTCTGTCTGTTGCCTCTCTTTCCTCTAAGCTGCTTTCTCCCTCTTTACCCAGTGGGCTGGAATCAAATACACTGCAATTTCTGTCAAAGTCTTCATGTCACTTCTGACATTGAAATTTCTGTTTTCACATTGTCAGAAGAAGAAATTGTGATCCTGCTGTTTAAATCTGCTGAGTTTACCTTGTAGCCTCAGCTGCTGTCAGAAAATTTAAAGTTTGCTCTGGGAAACCTTAAAGCTAAAACACAACTTATCTGAAAAATCTGTTTTTGACTTTTTTGTTGAAAGTATCACATTGCCGTGACAGTATTTTTGAGACAGATAATCTGTGTAAAAAACTACCGATCTGCAAAAATGCATCACTCCCAGTCAAAGCCTACCGATCAGAGCCAGGAAGAAGATCGTAGCGCTGTTAATCAATTTTTGTAAATTTGCTAATGGTGGAGAAAAACTCATTGTTACAGAAAAGCTCTTCCACCCTGTAATTGGTGGCCTTGCTAATGAGTCTGAGCATTTATGACAGGCTCTGCTGTCAGGAACAAGCTGCAGACATCAGAGATCAAGGAGGAAAGTGTGAGCAGCGCATACACAAGAATGATTGAGAAATCTAAGACCCTCCTCCTGTTTCTGATTGGTTGTGTCTGACCAACCAGTGCATTTCTGAAGTTGATACTGGAAGTACTGGGTAAATAATTTTTTCACAAATTATCTGTCTTATACAGTCAAAGTGACAGTTTTAACAAATATTTAAAAAACAGATTTAAAAAACAAATATGTTAAATATGTTAAGAAACATATTTAAAAAGCTGATTTTTCCTTAAACTTAGGAAAAATCTTTTTCTAGCAACAAAAGATGTTTGTTGCTGGAAAAACAAACATCTTCCATCTGTATTCAATGACCTAATTTGTGTTCATTAAATCAAATAAACCGACTTGATTAGAAAGATGAAAATGTTGCAAATTTTAAATGTTTGTTTCTGTTAATTCTGGCAATCGTATCTTGCAGTGAATGAAAGGTTTCCATAAACACTTATGCTTCTTTTACATAAATTACAGCACCAATACAGTCTGACATTAAGGCGATCATCCTGTGGATCTGCTGAAGAAGTCCAGGTTGTTTGGATAGCAGTGTTTGTAGGGTTGTTTGATCAAGAGAAAGATTAGAGATTTGAGTGTCTTTTAGAAAGTCCACAGTTTCTCTGGGTTAAGATCAGACCATTTGGTTAGCATTTCAACTCCAGTGTTATCGTGGTCTTTAAACCAGGTGATGGTAATGTTGTGAATGTGGGCAGGTACCAAATCCTCCTGGGAAATGAAATCAGCATTTCCGCCAACGATGTCAGGAAAAGGAGGAATGAAGTGTTCCAGGAAGCTGGGCTGACTTTGGCCTGAATATGAAGGCCAATACCAGGAAATGACTTGATTCCCCAAATCATCACTGACTGAAAATTCACACTGAACCCTTAAGCATCTTTGATTCTGTGCCTCTCAGCTCCTCATCCTGACTCTGGGGCCTTGATTTCCAGTTACTCATTTCATCTTTAAAAAGGACTTTGGACCACTAAGTAACAGTCCTGTCTATTTTCCCCTAAGCCTAAAGTAAATGCTTTTAATTCAGGAGCAACATAACAAGGAATGCAACAGATGTAGCTCATGTCCTGGATATATTTATGTGTGGTGACTCATGTAGCACAGACTGCAGCTGCAGCTCATGCCTTGTGAATTTCCTCGGAACTCTTGAAAGAGCTTCGCTCTACAATCCTCTTAAGGCTGTGGTTATCCCCTTTGCTGTTTCTTCATCTTTTTTTCTGACACTTTCACCCCCCTTCCACATGCAGAAATTTTATTTGCTTAGACAAAACAGCTTGAGAGCAGTCAGTTTCTTTAGACATAATCTTTTGTGGGTTTCTAGTTTGTGAAAGATATCAATGAGTGTGAGCTGGACAGCTGTCAAGTCAGGAGATTTCCCTATGATTGAGTAGGTCTTGTTTAGTACTCATATTTGCTAAGAAATTGAATTTGAGTGTTTTTAGTTTATCTCCCTATTTGAATTACTAAAATGGAATTAGCTCCTGTATTATAATTTAATGATTATTTTTAAAACTTTGAAACACTTTAGACTTAAATGCAAAAGTTTAGTTTTTAGTGATGTATTAGTTTGAGGATAGAAAAATTAATAAGCAAAATAGGTTAAGAGGAAAACAATATCTGTTAAAAGTGCCAGACCTTTTTAAAAAAATGCAGTTATGTGAAGGAAAGGGTGAAACCATTGCATTTTTTTATCCAGGTAACAGACAGTGGTCACCCTCCGCTGTCTTCTCTCTGTGTGATCAACATCAACGTCACTGAGCAGAGCAAGTATCCTCCTACCGTTGTCCCCTTTGAGGTCTTCATTACTACCACTGGAGGGCTATTTGCAAATCGGGTCATCGGCAAACTCCACGCATCGGATCAGGACCTGCAGGACATCTTGACCTACAAGATGGTTTCACAAAAGCCAGAGGGCCAAAGGTTCTCCGTGGACCTGACTGACGGTAAAATCTGGGCGGATGAAAACCTGGAGGTGGGCTCGTATGCGCTGAACATCAGCGTGAGCGACGGGAAGTTTACTGTCTGGGCAGAGGTTAAAGTTCACATGTGGGCAGCCAGTCAGAGAGTGCTGGACTCTGGCCTGACGCTGCAGCTGGTCGGGATGTCACCCGAGGAGTTCCTGGGAGATCACTGGAGAGGCCTCCAGCGCAAAATGGCACAGTCTCTTAGCCTGCCCAAACAAGAGCTCTATCTGGCCAGCCTGCAGCAGCTGCCTGACACCAAGGCCCTGGAGGTGCTGCTGGTCCGCAGGCCGGAGGGAGGACTCGTTCAGTCGCTGTCGGGGAGCAAACTCGAAGGTGAGCTGTCAGCAGAATTACTTCTTTATTAGGCTATGTTCACACAGCAAGTCTTAATTCATACTACTAGCTGCAAAGAGACTTGTGCATGGCTTACATCGTTAAAGTGACCAGCATGCACAGAATGGGCAGAACTTTGACATCACTGTTTACAGAAACAATAGCGGATGGATCGGTTTATGGATCAATTTTAAGGTTTATTCATCAATAGTAGTTGAAAGTATTGTCACAATATTACAGCAAGAAAAAGTCAACTAATAAAATGAAAGCACAACTAATAGCAAAGGCTTTGTGTAGTATTGGCTGCAATTTCTGTAGAGAAGTCTGTGTGGATGTGTAGTCAGAGGACTGGTGGGATGTGATGCGCTTCAGTGACACAGACTTCTTTCATAATTTTTTAATCATAAACCTCAGACATTGTTTACATCTTAACTTATCAAGTCAGGTGCAGAATTATGATGCATTTCTCTCGTTGATGACATAAAAGCCAGATAAACTGCGACGTGACAATTCAGACTGCTGACATTTTGTAAACAATTGGATACACATCTGAATTAGTAACACATATGGAAGT
Source organism: Poecilia picta (assembly GCA_033032245.1). NCBI lineage: Eukaryota > Metazoa > Chordata > Actinopteri > Cyprinodontiformes > Poeciliidae > Poecilia > Poecilia picta. Next base: position 6,268,677 of record CM065362.1, read on the forward strand.
GTTTTTTTGGGTTAAAAAGATTGGAATTGGCCCATTAGATGGCTCCAAATGGGCAAAATAAAGGCAGATTTGGGTCGCATTTGCCTGCTGAGTGAACATAGCCTAAGACCTGTGATCATGGCAGTGCGTACAGTCTGAATGTGAGCACTTTGATTTAGGTGTCTTAGCAGAGATGGAGGACTCCCTGGGCCTCAAAATTCCCAAGGTGAGCCATGACGGATGTGTGGAAGCCAGCTGTCTGGCGAGAGGCTGCAGGAACGCCGTGCTGCTGTCAGGAGCGAAGCTGAGCCATTTCACCACAGCCAGAGCTGGTTACATCACACCGCAGCACACCTGGGAGAGCGTCTGCTCCTGTAACGGTACGTCACTCTGTCTCTGTGTCGTGTGTGTCTGAGCTTCAGAGAGACAGCCATCAGAGACGGCGCTGATGTGAGATCGTGTGAACCACAGAGAAAGTTGTGGTTCTGGAATGGAAACGCTGAAGTTTGCTAACACAAACTATTCAGAGCGTCTGTCGCAGCCCCGAAGTTCTTATAAACTTTTATAGTTGTTCCAGGTCAAAACAGTGGAAACATACATAACAGAATGAGCTCTACATGAGCTTGAGCAATTTTATATAGCACAGAATTTTTAGCTTCAGACTCATTCAAATGTGATGGAGAAAATGGAGCAGAGAAAAAAAAACTTTCATTATTTTGCTTTCATTAAGCAAATAATTTTTTTTTTTAAAAAAGCAAGTACTTATATGATCAGTAACTAGAACAGCAGGAAAATAAAACTGAGAGTTGCTCAGTCTCTGGTACAAAAAAATCAGGGATTTTATTTGTAAGCCATATCACTCAACGCTATGTTAACATTAGTTTAAAAAGTTAACATAACATAACATAACAAGCCAGTTGATTTTAGGCTTGGTAAACCAAAAGCACATAGATATTTTGCAGGACTTCTCATCTCTCTGAACATAATTTACAGACAGTTAGATCCATCCCCATCTCTCCAAAAGATGTTTAATTTAAGTGGTCCCTTGTTTGACCTGATTAGGTCTGTATTGGGATTATACTCACTGTACTGCTGTGTCAGATAGATTCCCCGCCAGCCTCTTTGGCTGTCACACTGAGCTGTAACAAGTTTAAAGGTTTGACAGCTTCATTTGCTGATAACAGGAGGACAAATGTATTTTATTTGGTGATAAAACAATGGGAAACAAATATTAGAGTAAGACAGAGGTAATGTGGAGAGAGATTGTTTTGTATCAGAAAACTGAGCCAAGATATTGTCCTTACACACACACACACACACACACACACACACACACACACACACACCACACACACACACACACACAAAAGCTGCTGTGTCAGTGCTGGTTTATTTTGATGAAATGCTGGCAGAAATCTCTCCTCTGCACCCTGCCAACACTTTCCTGCCAGAGTAAAGCGCTCTGTTGACACAGAATCGAACAGCCTGCGCTGTGCTTCTATTATACACACACTCAGACACCAATAAAGTGTGAGTGTGGCTCACAAGAACCCTTCTAGATGCGAAGCTTGGATACTAACCACTTCTTTCAATTTGATGGCTGCTGCAAAACCTCAGCAACCGCTGCCCTACATGATCCTTTCCCTCTGTACAGTATAGTTAAAATTTGATGTTTCAAATATACTGAAGACAATTTTTATTCACTGCCTGGCATCGAATTAGACTATATGTTTTCTGTTTTAAGTCAGATAGGATTGCTGCAGTTATGTTTTCACTGTGCATATCAGAGCTTCTAGAGGGGTCTCAAGTATTTAGGTTTCAGCAATTTGTTGTGGTTGGTTGTAGTCCCTAACCCTAGCAAATACAGGGCTCCAGAATTGGAGCCTGATCCAGTGTTGTTTTTTTAGCTTGTGAAGCATTGGTGTAGTTAGGTGTGCTGTACTGGTGCACAGTTATCTAACAATTTTATTATTCACTACCTTTATGTCTGTGTTTAAAAAAAAAAAGTTGATTCAGCACAGTTTTTCTGTATGGGATTGGTGTAGACTGATACTACACCTCAAATATCTGTATTGGAATCAGAAGTAGAAAAGTGAATCGTACAAAAGTAAACTCAATTTGTTGAACTAATCTAATTGAGAAAATAATTTACATGGATGGAAGTCAGAAAAGCTTATGAAATATATGAAAACATCTTATTTTAACTGTATAGATATCATGTTTTCACAGTTTTTCTGCTTCAGTGGTATAAGTGGAATTATTCAGGTGAGGGGGTTATGCTGAGTTTAATAACAAGAGAAAATGGTGAGTCTTCAGATGGAATAATGTTTCTAAAACACAACATTTGCTCAAGTAGCAAACTAGAAGATCATATTAGTTGATGAAAAAACATGGGGTTTCTGCAATATGAGACTTTTGTGCTTCCAGGGGCACATACAGAAAATGCATGGTCCTCATTCTCTACCTTCCTAATGTTATCATTACATCTAATGCATCATAGATTAGAAAACTAATTAGTCCCAGTTAGACGGAGAAAATTGAATCTGCTAAATTAGTTTACCTTTGATGAGGAAGCGGTAACATCGCTGTACCTGACATTATTCAGCAGTCTCTCAGCAAAGTGCTCTGTAGTGCTTAATCAGGATTAAGAATGAACAGGTCTGGTGTTAGAATGTCACAATCCAAACAGATTCAAATGAGAAATAAATAGATTATGTTAGAAACTCAATACTTTCCTGTCTACATATCTGGTGGGGGTGTTTTTATTGTTTTTGGCTGAAATGCCACTAGCTTTTCAAATAACGAATTATGAGAATGATTAATGCAGCAGTTCGGATGTGAACAATCAGCAGCAGCAACAGCCTGTTTGTTCACCATGAGTGTCTGTTCAGGAGTCAAAGCTTTCTGTTGCCTCGTTTAAATAGCAAGTTTGTGATATTCCCAATTTATGTTGCCTCTGGCTGCTCGTAAATCACACACTGAGTCATCCGAGTCATGTACATCCTCCAATTGATATGTTTTCATTAATGAAGCAGGACCAAAAGAGGTGTGGTGGGGATCTCAGCTGGCTCCATGTGCAGCTCTACGAGTAAATCGTGTTGAAAGTTTGGTCACATGATCACCTTGTGTCCCTTTGTTAGCTTACAATCCAGACCTTTCAGAAAAAGTATAAGCTGCTAAAGTCCCAGTTTTTCTGCCTAATGTCGTCTTTGATCCCTTTGCTTAAAATGAGCAAAAATGAATAACTGATCAATTATTTGGTTAATTGTAATTACCAACATGTCTTAAAGTAAAAGCATTTGTGTTGAATGATTAAGTAATCTTCCACAGACACAAAACTCAGACGTAATTTTAGTTTGAGAATCTGTTTAAAATTTTGTGTTGGCGATTGTTCTGTTCTGGCAATTACAGAAGTAAGGTACATAAATATAAAATTAATTGCAGAAAACCACGCAGAGCTGTGCATAAACATTATAAAGACTAACTGCTACTTTCTCCCCTGATATTTATGCAAGCAGCAATTAGATATTTATTATTTTTTATGAAGAAATTCTTTATTTTGTTTCCTTGATCAATTATCATATTGTGGGACATGTGGTCATTAACAGCTCAGATATGAAGATGCTAATTTGAAATTTGTTCAAATCTATACAAGCCAAAACCACCAGTTATTACACAAGTTTTAAAGTAGAAAAATGAGGGACAAAAATAAGATAAATGTGCACAAATGTAGATAAACTTTGTAAAAGTACAGCTCATGAATCACAATTACTTTATCATCAACAGTTACGTTTTTCCTCATGCTGTGTTTTTCCTTCACCTTTTTCTGTTTCAGAGTCAGCTCTGAAGTTTGGAAGTACATCCTACCTGAAGTATCTCCACAGGATGGATGAGGACAGCCAGGATTTCAGACTCTTACTGAGGTTTAAGACTTTCCAGGAGCAAGGCCTCATCATGACCTCTAGGGGTGCAAACGACTGGGGAGCTTTACAGGTATTTATCCTCACCTATTTTATAACTGAACGTCAAAAACAGGACTTACTTTTCATAATTTTGTGAATTTTCTAGTGTTATTATGAAGCAATTGAATCTATACTTGGGTTCTCAACAACTTCTGTTAATTTTTATAAGGACCAACATTCATGTTAAACTGTTAAAAGGGTCAGTCGTGGAATTATATGTAACATGTCAATGTTTATTATTGCTACAAGAGACGTCCACTTCAGTTTGAAAATATTACAAAAGCAGGATAAGACAAAATAAGAAGAAACACTCTAGAAGCAATATAATTACAGTGAAAAGAGGCAGAGGCTAATTATTTGCATTCATTTCAAGTGTATTTGTTGTGCTCTCCCCTGAGCTGGGGGGTAATTTATTCTGCTCTTCCAGTTTTGCCACCGCAGAGAGATTAAATCTCTTCCTAATTTTCGGATGCTGTTAGTGTAATGTTGTTGTTTGACACTAATTTACGGGCTGAAAGATAAAATCGAGCAGCTGCTGATTTAATCAAAGGGAGTTCTCCATAGGGAACACAGACAGTAAGGGGGGATTGCTTGATTTCAAAATATTTCAAGCACAGAATCCCAAATACTTGACTTCAGCTTCTCATATTCTGGCCTAATTTCATATTTTCTTATTATATGAGTCCACGGTTGTACGCTACCTTCTGAAATATTGTATATGTAACCTGTTTGTCCTTTTGTGAGTTTTGCACCACACCCAGCTATATCAACCTGATTTAAAGTAGCCTTTTGTTGAACCATTTACAGTTAAGAAAAAATATTTTCTTTAAACATAAAAGAAACCCGGTTGAGAAGACATTTCTGTGCCTCAAGACTTTAAAACAAAGCTGCTGTCAAGAGTTTCTGTTCTGCTCCTCTTCCAGTTGAACATGAACATCATTACACTTACAGTTGTAATTAAATATTTACATCCAATATCTGAAAAAACAAACTTTTTTTCCATCCCACTTTCTCACATTAATTCAAACTGAACTTTACTTTGTTGCACCAGTTGGGAATCCCAAACATATTTCTAGTTGCTAAAGAAAAAAAAACATCTTGCAATTGCTTTTCAACCTTCTTCAGACTCAGAAGACCTGTTTATTTAGTAGAATGACTTTTCAAATGGTATGACTTTGGGCAACCATTGTGAGTTTTCTTCCAAAGGTTTCACACAATAGTTTGTTGGAGTTTTGGTTAATTCCTCCTGGCAGAACTGATGTCAAGTTTGTTCTCAAACCTTTTCAGCTCTTCCCACAAGGCTTTGAAAATCCCAACCAGCTTGCATATGAAAAGGTTTAGTCTGTTTTAATGTCAATCAGAAGGAAACAAAAGGTTATGTAGGACATGTATATTTCAAAAGATTAAATTTTTTGCCTTAAATTTCTACACTTGCTAAAGGACTTTTTTAGAGCATCTTTTAAGTACCAAGCTAAACTTATGTCCAGCTCCACATTACTTTATGATGTCAGCGATTCTAGTGTAGGAGCTCATTGGTCCCATTTGGCCCCTTTTTTCCTTTAAATTCCCACTGAAAGAATCAACCTTGTTTTGGAAATCCCAATAAAAACTTTACTGTCATCAAGATGTATTAATATGTTTCTGTGGCACAGTGAAGGGAAGGGAAGATTCATTTTTGTGCTCTAGTGCAAGGTCTTCTGTACAAAACCAAATGGGCAGAGTGAAGGAGAATAATGAGTTGTGTCCATTGAGAGACATGTTTCTGTAAATGGATAAAGTCCCTGAAGCTCTGTAAGGTATTTTCTTTTGTAGATTTTTTTCTATTGGCAAGATATCTCTCAGGCTCTCGAGGCTTTCTGGCTGAATATGTTTTATTCTTATTCCTGGAAGTCATTACAAGCCAGAGTTTTTAACCAAGGTGAAGAACTCATGCTCGACTTCTCTCACTACTTTGGACTTGAGCTGCATTGTGTGGGTTTAAGTTAACTTTAAAGCTTATGTTTCACTGCTGCTGAATTGTTTTATTTAATCCCACAGTTTACTCTAGAGTAATTCGGCACCTTTGAAAGGAAAACTGGGGCGGCTTCAATCAAAAGCAGCAGCAGTAAACTGTGAAGAACAAGTGAAGGTGACTTGTTACTTTAGACCTGACAGCAGAGCAGTTATCACACTCGACAGTGAACAAGGTGGTGGATATGTGCTGATGTGGAATCAGTGGACCAACACTCACTCGCTGCAGTTATACAAGCTGGCTTGTTTTATTTCAGGCATGTATGTTGACGAGTGAGCAGGAAGAGTTTCTTGCTCAAGCACTTGTGACATTTAAAGAAGTGACTTGATTATCAAAACTAGAATCATGGAAAGCACTGAAAGCCTCAGTTGCCTTCATTAAGGTCAGCATTCAATCACCATTCAAGCAAAAGAAAGAGAGTGAAAATAGCTAGAGTATGAGAGTTTCAAGGCTTAAACTACTTATTAACCAAAAAAAGTACACAAGCTCACATTAAATTTACCAATTAAACAACTTAATGAGCTCTTTGTTAATGAGGGGTCTGACAAGGACATCTGGAACCTTTGTGTTCTGTTAAATCTAATGTAAAACTAACTGAATTTGAAGAAAAGAACATTGTGACTGTAATCAAACATGTTGGTGGTAGTGTGGTGGTCTGCAAGCATTAGCTTGCAGTAATTATTAAAAATAATAATTCTGATCTCTACCAATGAATCTGAAAAGAGAAGGTCCAGCCATCAGTTTGTGGTCCTGCTGCTCATCAAGGTATGAAATACTCTGGATAGTTCAGTGGAACATCATGAGGGTTTTGGACAACTATGGATTTTAAGTCTGTATTTTATTCAGACCGAGTTGCTGTTTTATGACTTTTAACAGGTCATGCATGCTCAATGCTCCTGAAATTAAAAAAAGACAAAATGCGCTAAATTTCCTCCACAGTGACGAAAAAGACTCATTGTGAGATATCGCTAATTCTAAATGACAGTTGTTGCCATTAAGGTGTCATCAACTTAAATTATTAATTTGTATAATCCTTCAAACTAACTCTGTCAACAATAAAATTAGTTTTATAATCTGAGAAACTTTATTTAGGGATGCAGGTTCATAAAAATGTAGGACGACACAGATATCCTATATTAATACTGTTGTTATGGATGACAGGGGTATTTACGATATTAAATATATTTTTGAGATTATAAAAAAATAACCACAGCACTGATATTGCTTTTCTGCGTCAGGTAAACGCTCCACAGTTATGTGCTGTATCACAGTCACTGTCACTTGAACAAACAAATATGACCTACCTTCTCCCCTCCACCCACAGAAACTAACAGAAACAAGATGGAAATAAATATTGGTTGTTGATATCGGCACAGTTTTAGTTATCGGACCAATACCGACCTTAATGCTAATATATCATACACACCTAATTTAAATATAACAAAAATGCAAAAACTGGACAAATATGTCAGTGGGAAAATATTTTTGAGCACTCTGCGGTACCTCTGCTTGTGCCATAACCATTATTCTGAAAACATAAGCGTTGCTGCTGTGCCGGCCTAGTAAATTTTGCCCTGCAGCATTAAAGCGGCTTGCAGGAGCCTTGCAGCATTTCTGACTGTGATTTATGAAGTCACAGAATAAAAAAATGAAGAGCTGGAGAACTTTAGTCCCAGTAGAGTTTAGCTTTATAGGCTACACATGTTAGATGGGCTCTTCTGTTATAGTAAGATCCCTGATGCTATTTAATTATTTCGTCACGAATAAGTTGTACTAAGCTTGTGCAATAGATTAAAAGGGAACTCACACATATTTAAGCTGTCCCTCAGTCAGAACATCTTCCTTTGGTTAGCTAAAGATAGAGCAATCCTCATATCCCTCCTTATTCATCCATGTGAGCGATTATGCAGGTTCAGCTCAGGAAATCTATTACTGTTTTGGATATGAAACAAACTTTATTTTGGTCACTGGAGGCAAAATAGCATCACTCTGCATAAAGGTATGAGAAAGATCTAAAAAAACAGATATTGGAATAATTAATGTTTTGAGAGTCAGTTGCATTGGTGTCAATAATGCATCACAGTCTTCATTCGTGTATAATAGCATTTTTCAAATACATACTTTTGTATATTTAATACAGAAGATGTGGAAAAGGATTCTGTTGCATAAAGAAAACATGAACAGATAAAAGGAGGAGGAAAAAGCTGCTGGCTAGTTATTTCTTGAGCGCGCTGAGCGTGCAGAAACACTAAGAGGCCACAGTTTATGGAGATAAAATGCTGAGCATATTTGTTTAACTCTAGGTGCAGTGTGTCAAACAGAGGGGAGTTGAGCAGCGCATCAGCAAAAGATTATTTTTGTAACACAAAAGACTACTCAAAACAGACAGAAACATGAGTCACTGCTTAGTTGTTTTTAAGATATTCCCCAAATTGCATCTGAAGAGTAGAAAGTGTTCTAAAGTTGGGTAAACATGAAAACACATTGTTTAAGCATTTTCTATTTTATTTTATTTCTAAATGTTACATATTGTTAAGTAAGTAGATGTTTTTGACATTTTTTCAAATTAGAGACGATAGCTCATTCTAGTCTACTGTCATTGCTACACATGGTACAGTTAGTAGTCCTTTTTCCTGGCAGAAAGAAGGTCCTTGTTGTTTATCCTGTGTGTCTTTTTGTCTTATATTGAACAGACGACGTAATGAGGGTGTGTGATGGCAGCTTTTGCCACCCAAATTGGAACCAACAGTTGTTACGTTTAGGACATGATTATATTTTTTACAAATAGCCCTGTTGACCTGGAACTTTTCTTCTCTTAATAAATAAAATCACTGTTAAAAAGGTAATTGTATATTTACTCAAGTTATTTTTCTCTAAAATCTTTACATTTGTTTCAATTATGTGAATCATGTAAGTAAGAAATAACCCAAACAATAAACTCTGTATGGGAGCAAATACTTTTTAAGGTATTGCATATGGGAACAGTCCTGTAGATTCATAAAGGAACATTTAGTACATAAAGCTGGAAATTTACAAATTACAAAGGTTTTTTTCTGTAATGCATTAAGTCAAGTTAAGTCAAGTGTATTTGTATGACACATTTGAGCAACAAATTGGTCCAAAGTGCTTTACATCATAAAAAACATAACACATTTACCAATTATGAAACAGCAATGAACTTCTTTGAGTCATTCACAGATTTAAGACATATTACATCATTAAACGACAGAAAATTAGCAGCTCTTGATAATCAAATTGTGCCTAAAACTCTGATTTACATTTTTTAAATTCTTTATTAAATGTTATGAATTTCTGAAGTCTGAATTTTAATGATTCTATTTGGTTTTTTTTTTGTTTTGTTTGTTTGTTTTACTTCCCCAGCTGACCAAAGGGGAACTCCACTTCAGATACAGATGTGGAAACAAATCCCCCGGCACACTGCTGGTCAGATCCCATCTGGTGTCGGACGGCCGCTGGCACAGCGTCCTGCTGGAGGTCAACTCCAGCTCCCTGAAACTGACTCTAGACCAGCAGCACCCAGCTTCCATCAGCCTGGCAGAGCCGTGCCGAATGATGCACTCCCATGGCGCTTTGCTGTTTGCTCCTCTACCTCAGGACTCCGTTCAAGATTTGGGCCTGGACCCACATCATTTCACTGGCTGTCTGGAGGGCCTGGAGCTCAACAAGGAACCAATTGTAGTGGGTGATGCAGCAGAGTTGACAGGACCGGGAAGCAGGAGGGTGTACGGGGTGTATCAGTGCTGCAACAACGCAGGAGGCTGTGACAGTGAACCATGTAAGAATGGAGGCGTCTGCCAGGAGAACGCTGCTGGAGGTGAGTAGGCTTTCCCTAAAAGCACTTCCATGGTAAAAAGTTGTTTTGTTGTTGCTTTTTTGTTTTTTCATACCAAATGTAGCTTTTTACTGATAGGAGCACAGATAAAGAATGCATAGCATGCACATCATTTTGATTATGCTTTTCAAAAAAACTCACATTTTTCAAACTAAAACCACCGACTTAATCGAGTTTCTTAAATGTTTCAGTTTGTTGCCATGATTGTAGTGAGTCATGTTTCATTACAGGTAGGTTTAAATGCAACTTGCTGAATGACTTTTGATCAGCATAATAACTCAATAAAGTAGTTATGTAAATCAGGTCAAATTTATATGATTGATATCATGAGCTTTCAACATCCTCCTTTAAAATCAGCACATTCAGTCCATTAGAGGGTAAGGATGAGCATATGAGTTTTTAATAAGATGAAATTGACTTTAAAATAGTTGTAGCTTTATGTGTTTTATAGATCACAGAGAGACACAATAGTGGAATACCTAAACAAATGAATAGAATGAGCAAATAATGATAGGGTTTCCCGTCGTTAGACCATGATAACCAGCTGGATACGTCAAATCAGCAGATGGTAAAGGGGATGTTTCACTCTATGATCCATGTGGTTCAGGAACGCTATGACTTTATCTACTCATTAAAAAATCAATTAGAAACATCAGAAACTGGATCATGGTCAGACCTGTAATAAAGATGTCAGTACAAGTCCTGTGCTCCAATAAGGCTGTAAACAATAAATATAAAATAGTCCTTTCTTATTAAGTTTTGATCAAAGAGCTCCCTAATTTGGAATAATTTTCAGGTCATTTTACTGCATATTTTATTCTAGTTTTTTAGACTTTGTGCAAAATATGGAGTCAATTGCTGTGGAACACAATCCAGCAGCCATTATATGATTTTACTTAAACAAGTTAGGGATGCTAACAGTTATATGAAAGGCTGATTTGTACAGTGCTATTAAAAGAATTAGACCTTTATAGATTTTTTAGATTTTTGCTTTTTGATTCAAATGTTTCAGATCAACAAGAAGAGCTAGAATAAGGTGGGGAAAAAATCACTATTCAATCACGTCAGCATCTTAATTGGATAGAAGGTCAGAGTTTAATGAGACCTCTCCAATACATGTATTTATTTATTATTTCTTTTTTCTGGCTGCAGCTAGGTAAGCAATTCTTGGATGTGGACTTGCTTGTATGTTTTGAATTATTGTCCTGCTTCATGTGTGTGATTGACTTTAATTTCACAAACTAATAGTCAAACATTCTCCATCATTTTCATTAACAATAACGATTTTATGATTTATTTCAATGAAACTTCAATGCCTTGTTAGTTTAGCAGGACACACACTTTCCAAGTAGTTTCATGCTGCTTGTTTTGTGAACATTATTGGGATATTTTTGGGAGATTTAGTAGTCTTTATATCCCTTTGCAAGGAATTGCAAAAACCTCTCTTAACTGCAATACGAGAGATTTTATTTGATTTTTTCTTAATAAATTAAATCATTATTTGAAAACTGCTTTCTGTATTTACTCATCTTAACTTTGCTTTATATTAACATTGAAAGTAACAACACAAAAAGTTTGTCTCTCACCTCTATATGTTGTTCCAGGAGCATCAACGAATGAGCAGGAAATAACATAACTACAAAACACAGATTCATACAGAGAGACTTTTATTTTTCCTGCATAGAAGTTTTGTGCTTCAAACTTTTTTTATCTTGTAATGTTCTTTATTTATGAAGCCTATAAAATGTGTCTTGAAAAAACAACGTAAAAGGGTTATGTGTCGCATCTAAAAAAATAAATTGTACTACAATGGAGAATGTAATGCAGAGCCCTATAACCTACAAGTCAGCAATGAGCAATAGACTTGGTTGCATTCATGTAAATTGTTAAACCACCACATCTTCCCTTAGCTCTGTGTTGTCAAAATAAGTTATGGTGTACAAAAAGTTCTGCTTTCAAGCAATTGCGTGAACTTTGTAGTCCTTTTGGAAGACATCCTTCATGAAAGACAGCTGGGCTTAGAGCAGTTAAGTTGTTTCTTTCCAAAAGATTTCATGTTCCTTTTAAGATGAATGTTAAACTCTGGGTTTTCCAGCACATGTGCAGATGTGATTCTGCAGTTTAGCAGCTGTGCAGTGTCAACAGGCTGGAAAGAGCATGGATCTGCACACAGTCAGAAATATTGTTCTATCAGCATAAGAGACTGTGCAATACATCATATCTTTTTTGTGACATGTCATCACTAATTAGGCAGATTACACTAATAAATTCAATCTCTGAAAGGTTGCATTTCTGACAGCTTGTTTCTAGCTGCTTGATTTATTCTTTATCCAAACAGCAGCCGATAAGCAGTAGTGAACTTAACATAAAAGGATCTTTTAAAAATTATTCCGATGAGCTTCACTGTGAAATTGTATCATTACATCTAATTTTTATTATACAGCTTAGAAATGAAACAGAACGTAAAGTTGTTACTGGTGCAGGTTTCTTTACTTTAGAAAAAATATATGAACAAAAACCCTGTACAGTTGTTATCAATAATCTTCCACCCGCAATGATATTTCTTTACTAAAGTTATTTTTAAAGGCTCATAACTACATTATATTTTATTGTTTTCTTTTACAATATGCAAATGGCCTCTGTGGACACTGGATGAAAGGTTAATGTTTTCTCAGGATTGTATTCATCATCATGTCATCTCATCTTTTAGTCATTCTTCAGTTACAAAAGCAGAGCTGCAGTAAGAAACAACTATCACTATCTTAAGCTGTGTTTATTTCCCTAAAGATGCCTCAAGGTAAAGGCAATGCCATCAGACAGATGTTAAACACAACGCAGACTTCAAGGTCTGTTTTGTTTTACTGCAGCTTTCTTTACGTAAAACAGCTGGGAAGAAAATAAAAGACAGATTAAATTGTTGTCAATGTTTTCCTACTTCAGGCCTTTTTAGGTCATGGTTCTGAAAACAACACAAGTTACCAAGTGGCTGCTTAATACTTCAAAATGATATAATAGCAGGTAATGGGAATCATACAGTTGCCTCGCAGGAAGGTCTCCAGATAGCCTGGTGACCTGTCCATGTAGTGGCTCTCTGCTCATTCAAAGATTGCTGAGAATAGATGAGCATAATGAGAGGAAATTATGAGATTTCAGCACTATTAAATACAGTATTACATTTAACTACAGGTTAAACGTAATATTGACTACAGATGCAATATCATCCCTTCTCTCCCACATGCTAAAGTATTAGTGGCATCAATAGTCACCAATTTTAGAATTCCATGCAGTCTTTTGTAATATTGATACTACATAAAGTTGTAGTATTGTCTCCGACATTGATTTAACATTGGTGTACACTGATGAGACATAATTCGTTTTAGCACAGTGGATTGTCACACCACCACAAAATGAAACTGTGAAAAGACATCAGCATAACATTTTCTACATCACATTTTAAACTACATTTTTCAGGGGAAATGTCTTCCACAAAGAGAGATTTGACTCATTGGTTTTGCTACCAGTTTTGCTTCAGTCAGTATTTTTGGGTCCTGAAGTTTCTATTGTGACACTGGTTTTTCATAAGATTTCATATTGTGTTTAGTTTCCCACTTCAGTTTATAATTATGTGTTTAATGTTTCTTTTGGTTTACCTAACTTACGCAAGTTTCAAAGCATTAAAGATTTTCTTTCCAGTTTTCCTCTATTTTCTGTTGATTCTTCATGTATATAAAATATACTTGATAATATTTTTATTCCTATTAATATTTGTAATTGAGAACATTTAGAGCTCCTCATTTTAATGGCCAGTGACTTACTTTGACGACTGTGTTTTCCCTTGTACATGTCAAACACACTTCTGTGTTATCAGGCTGGATCACGTTGACCTTTGCTGTGATTAATTCCTGCCTGTTGGGGACGCTCGATGCGGCTTTGATCAGTTGCTCTTGTCTCAGTTGTCTAAGTGCATTTTATTTATTCTGCAGAGCCCCACTGCACGTGTGCAGGAATTTTCCACGGCGACCGCTGTGAGCTAGCCGTCAACCCGTGCATTTCGCAGCCGTGTACCAACGGCAGGGTGTGCATACCAAAGGCTCCAGGTTACATATGTAACTGCTCTCTGGACAACACCGAAGCAAGGTGGACACATTTTGTTTTTCTTTATTTGAAAACATTGCTTATTTGTACTGTTTTTGATTTTACATAAGGGTGGTAAAAGCCAATCAGTCAATCCCCACTAATCATCATTAAGACATGATTATGTTTGCAACCTCTCGGGAGGAGATTAAGATTAAAGCACACCAAGAAGACCTTGCTTTAATCTACCCGTTGTAAAACATATTACGAATAGCTGCAACTCAACAAATAAACAAGAGGAGCTGAAATAATAAAACCAATTACCACCAATCCCATCACTCCCAGATGAATTGTGGTCAGAGAGCATTCACACACAAAATTGTAATTAATCGCCTGGGAAGGCCAAGAAAATAATGAAATAGAAAAAATCCCACAAGCCACATTATCAAGAACAGCTTCACAGTTTGTCTTTCGAGAAACGACGCAGGCGGCCTTGAATTTTTACGTGTATTCAATCGGACTTTCAAATTTTGATGAACACACAAACAGCATCCACTCATCACTAGATACTTGCATTCCTTTCACATCACCAGCGGACTTCAAGCAAAATTACTGACGCATTTGTATATTCTTTCTTTCATTAAGTCCGTCTGTGGAATTGCTTTGCTCCTCACGGTTATTGAGACCAATCCATGTTGCAGGTAGCGTTTCCACTGAACGAGTGAAAAATGACTGTGGGTTGTTATTGGGGGGGGGGGGTTTTGTGACTGTGAAGATGTTTTTACCAAACCCGGTACATGTCATAATAAAAGTGACTCAGTTAAGCACAGCAGCATATGAAGATAAATTACAGACAACAGATGTCCATTCATGTAAGGTGAGAAGGGACAAAAATCCTAGATTTAACTGTGTCCAAAACCCTATTTACAAACAAAATTCTCCACAGATCAACTGTATAAATGCTTTTTTTAAAATTTAATTAAAGAGTTGCTTGAAAAGAGTTTAGTGTATCACATCAAGTAAATTTAACAACTGGGAAATGCGTGTGTTAAACCAAGCACCAGGCTGTTTCATGCAGAATAAAATGATAGGTTTATGTAGTAAGGCGGTAACACTCCGCAGTCAGAGCGCTGACAGTCCTTGGGGTGTATTTCTTGCCTGGACCAGGAAGATGAAGGGCTGCAGTAAAGCTTTTAGTGTCATTAGCCAAGGATAACCTTTACTCCTTGGCCAAGGTGCCAGTCTCTGTGCTGCTCTTTGCTTTAGCATTCTTGTTCAGAGCCACACTGGCCCCTGGCTGTTGGATTTAATTAAAATCTTTTAACAGTTTAAAGAGAAAAGACTTGGTTTTTGGCCAGAAAGCTTGCAAAATACAAGAGTGTTACTATCAAGGGATTTTTAAGTGTTTAATTCTAAATAAATAATTTCTTATTTAAAAACAGCCTTGGGCTATTTCTTATTAGCAAACTAACAAATTAAAATAATGTTTGGTCCATTAACTTGCCTCCTACGTTTTTAACAGTACTTCATAAAAGTAAAAAAAAAAAAAAAATAGAACTGGGTTAGATATGTTCGTATTCTAAAAGAAAAAAAAATCTTAATGTTGACATGATTCAAATTTCTGCTATAAATTCACCTTCATAGCAAGAAAGTAAACTTGATTTTGTCCAAATGTCTGTAACTGAATGTCATGGAGAGTCAAACTGTGAGGACTATTTAAGGATTTGTGTATTTAGGTACTGCATAAATCATAATGTCTTTCAGCGTTGTTTCAGTCTTCTGTGGTAAATTTAAATGCTTAAATTGAATACAACTGACCCTAAAAAGGTCCAGAAGCCTTTTTATTTCACTATGTAGAACAACAAGTACAGTAGATATGCTCCAGACTCGTACAAGCTTGTATTCCTCTCTCTGCTTTTTACTGAATCTGTCTTCTCTTCATGGTTTAGATGCCACAATGAGGTTGAGGTCTGCCAGCCTAATTCCTGTCCTGGAGCTTATGACTGTAAAGTCACCGATGGTTTAATCTACTGTGCCCCGCTGCCAGTGGTCAGTTTTATGGAAACTTTACATTTTGGTACCAATTATTGTAATTTCTCCTCCTCTGTAAGTCTGACTCATCCTCTCCCATCCTGTGTCAGGTATCTCAAGAGTTTGGCTATTTGCAAATCATACAGATTTGTGCTGTTGTGCTGGGAATAGTCCTCCTGGTTGGAGTCTTTGTTTGCGTCAGGAGACGTTATGTTCAGAAGAAGAAGAGAAAACCTGTTTGTGTCCAGGACTCAAATGGGTGAGAATTTTTCATTTTTTTCCTTAAAAAGGTGTGGATTTATTTCATACTACACATGCTTAAATAATTTAATATACATTTAATCAGAAAGTTGCTTCAGTAATTCAAAGTTAAAGTGAAAGTTAAACTGATTCATTGCACTGTGATATATTCCAGATGTGTTTTTTTGTCACTTTTGATTATTAGGTCTCATCGTGGATTCCACAATTCAGTTTTTCTGAAAATAAATACAAATTTTACTTATGATTGGGTAACACTTTATTAGAAGGGGGTGAATAAGCCTTCATGAATATTTATGACTGTTGTCATAAAGCGTCATTCGGTAAATTATGACACTTTTAATACAAAGTTGACATTATTCAAAATGTCTTTGTTATGACAACTTGACATTAACCAAGAAATCATTACTGTTTAAACTTTAGCTTTAATAACATAAAGTTACCTAATTTTTAAAGTGCAATCAGTAATACTTTTATAACAAATTTATATCAGTAATGATTTATTGGTTAATGTCAAGTTGTCATAACAAAGACATTTTGAATAATGTCAACTTTGTGTCACAGTTACCGAATGACGCTTTATGACAAGAGTCATAAATATTCATGAAGGTTTATTCATGTTCATGACATGTTATGTCATGTTTATGACAGTGTCATGAGAGTCTTATTCACCTCCCTTCAAATAAAGTGTCACTTTTGACGGTTACCAGGAAGTTTATGTTATGGGATAAATAATTTTGGAGAAAATTGCAAACTTGAATTTGTCAAGTAGACATTATTGGCAACTTCATTTGGAACATAATCTACAAAAGGTTATTGCTAAATAACCATGTGGATACTGATAGACCTTTAGATCCAAGCACATTTATGGTATGTTTAGTGGAAGGAAAAAAGATGGGCATTAAAAAAAGCACATCTGTGATATGGTTGTTATGAAAACCCATTCAAGTGCTTTGGGGAAGTGGTGCCACAAGCTGATTCCCTGCAAAGCAACCCCATTAAATTAAATTAAAATACTATACAGTAATTATTTGAGAAAATGAATTTTTGATTTCCGTAAAAAATGTAAACTGAAATGTTCGAGATATATCACAGTGTAAGAGTTTCACTTTTAGAAACTTTTAGGAGAGGGACGTTCCTTATTTTCCAAGCAAAGAGAAACTAAATCATAAAAAGTTAATCACGCGAATACTTGACCAGCATCAAACAAATACATATCTAATCATCAACACAGAACTACTTGCTAACAATGTCAAACTAAAACCACCTCTGTTCATCCCAACAGGTACTTCCAGCCCAGTCTGGCTAAGAGCCTGAAGGCAGAATGCCGAGACGTCAACTCCACCGAGATGAGCTCACTGGTCAACGCCACCAACAACCTGGACCACCACACACCATTCAGATCCCTGAAGCCCCGCAGCCAAATTGGTTCAGCAGGAGGCGGATCCCCAAAGGCGCAGCGGCCGGTGGTGTGCAGCGTGGCGCCCAACCTTCCTGTCAGGCCGCCGTCAAGCTCCGACAATGACTCCATCAGGAAGGGCCACTGGGACATGGACTACGAAGGTGTGTAGCAGTTTGTTTTAAACATTCATGCAGATCAGTAGGTTTGGATGACAGGGCAGCAAATCACGTTTTAACTTTAGTTATCTGGATCTGACCAAATTCAGTCAGGGAACAAAAATCTGTAAATAAATAGAAGAAATCGTGGCACAGTAAAATAAAATGGTGGGTCTATTCAATGTGGCATTATAGTATTAGAGTTCGTTAACTTATAAGATTACCCATTTTTATTTTGCTAAATGCTTTTTGGTAATCATGTAAACAAAAATAGTTTAATTTATTTGATGAAGAAGATATACAATTAGTCTCTTAAACTAAGATACGGCGGCATTTGTTACTTTTAGTTCTTACACAAAGTGGAATTGAATTATTTTAAGCATTTTGAATTCAATCCACAATCCTTCAAAAACAAAAATATCATTTGAAAATCTAAATCGCATCAGACCTGTAGAGGTTTGAGAGCTTTGAGCTGCTCAGTCTGTTAAATTTTTCAGTATGTTGAGGTAAAAAAAGAAACAAAAAAACCTGCAACAACAGTTATTGAAAACATAAGATTTATACATATTGACAGTATAAAAAAACACTTGCTTGGAAACCAAGCAAGTGCAGCTCTTGACATACGCCGTATGTTACAAGATGTTATTTAATGGAAATAACTAAAGTATGGTGCAAGCACAGCTTTCCCTTTTCTTGTTTAAAAATAGACCATTTCAAACTTGTGCTGTTGGCAGTATATTCTGGAGAAGCGCTGAAACTTTTCTTTATCCCAAAATATGTTGCTTCTGGTGACGGACTTGGCCTGCAGTGACTTCTGTAAAGCCTGGCCACATCAAGAAAGACAGAAATTCATATAAAAAGCTCAAGGTGTCTCTGCTCAGGTTTCCAGCTGAATTGTAATAATGTTGAAGGAAGATGAGAAGGATTCTCCAGGTGCTTTTCTTAGAAGGTTTTTTGTTCAGCCTGCCTTTAGGTAAAGTGTGGGGACTTCATGCTGAGTCCTCTTTAGATACATTCCCTCTCCCCGTTCTGCCTGTCAAACCCAATCATAGGAACTGTGCTTGAAAAATTTAACATGCGTATTTTCACAGCCCCGATTTTGTCAAACCTATGTGGACCACATGCAATGATACAAGGCGATTTATAGTACAAATCTATTAATGATAGTAATGGATAATTCAAAGTGTATCAGCTTTCAATTTATGGAGTGCTTCAAACGATAATGTCTTTCTAAATCTTTTTTCATTTTGTTTGTCTTTGGCCTGGAATAAGAATGTGACACTAAAAGCAAAATACATTTTCCCTCTGCTCTCTGTAGAAAGTGTTGCAAACAGTATTTGATTGTTTTGAGACAAATTGTGACGTTTTCCTTGTCTTGTCTCCAGTCTACCCAGCAGACCCAGACTATTACGGACGGCCAACAGTCCGGGAGTTCCCGCAGTTCGACATTGTGGAGGACACCTACTCCACCTCGACTGTGGACTCTCGAAGAAATTCCCGTTTTGGGGGCTTCCCATTCCCACTGGATCGCTGTGATCGTCGGGCACCGCTGCCTCCGTGTTACAGCAATCAGAACTTAGACGACTTTTTGGGTCCAGATGGTCTTCCTCTTCCCAGCTCTCAGTGCCCGAACGAGTACACTGCCATCAGCTACTATCCCACCCAGCACACAAGGAGCCTCGACAACGTCTCTTCAGGCTATAAAAGACTCAGCATGCGCTTAAGTGTGGCTATGCCATCCTACGCCGAACAGTCCAGCGTGCCACCGGGCCCGAACCCCGCCCAGCCTCAAACGCGACCCACGGGGCAAAACCACCGCGGCTATGATGGGTTGAGTATGGTGGAGAGTGATTATGGAAGCTGTGAAGAAGTCATGTTTTAGGACAAAATCTATCATTTCACGCAGAGATCTCTATAATTCCTGAAGATTATGTCGCTTCATACATGAACTACTATCACACTTCCATTTTACGGCAGCTTTGTGTACAAATACACATCTTGGTTGGGGGTCCATTGCAGCTGAGCTCTGATTCCTCAATCCAATCTCCTTTTCTTTCCACCCTGATGGACGTCAAAGAAAGATTGCAAATGTCGGTACAGATGTCTCTGATTCATTTGACTTCAACAGGCAATGTTATCTTCCCATGTCAGACTAGACTGAGGTAATCCAAAGCTGCTCAATTACCCCTTTGGAAGTACTTCAGCAGACGTTCACCTTTTATTTCAAGAAAAACTGCTGAGCGCCATCCCTAGAAAATATGAACAGTGTTGCTGACTTGATCCTACATTCTTTAGAAATAAAAAGGAGATAAAGTACTACTTTTTTTTAACCAGCAGGTGAGTCTCTGCCTCTCAACAGAAAAGACTGTTTGAAAAAATGTGTCGCTAAATATCAAGCATTTCTGATACGACAGCCACTCTGTACCAAACTGATTTGTTAATGCCTGCTCCCTGTCCTGCACTGAACAAGTAAATCATGTGATACTTTAGTCATAGGTGAATTTATGCTTCTAGTCATTTCCCAATCGCAAGGATACAAATAAAACAACTTTAAATGTGTTAAATAAGAAATTCAGAACTTGAAATGCAGGGTGAGCATTTCAGTGTTTGCTCACTCATATATTGTTCACATCTCTTCCGATGGGGGCTGGATCCTCATTTAAACGAGTGATTTGGTGATGTTACTTGTGATGTCGTATTTCTAAATGTGTTCCACTGTCCTCAGTGTCGGGACGATTCCGTAGCTTTAGTGTCTGAACATTTCCTCCTGGATTTTAATGAGTGCAGAATGGATTTTGGTTCAGAGTTTTGGATTACCCACTGCTCAGCAATGTTTCTACCCTTGATGTTACAGGAGCTCTTAATGTGGAAGCGCAGCAGCAGCAAAGAAACGCCTGGTCAGCCATTTTTAATGTTGGAAAATACAACACTCTGATTAATGAAATTCCTGTTTCGGTCAAAAACTATTTTTGCTGCATGCAGCACATTTTTTAAGTAGATATGTAAAGTTAATGTTACTAGCAGCAAACAGTATTTTTCAGTTTTTCTTTTCTTTTTTATTGCAACATTTAATATTTCATCTAAATTTCAAATTCCAATTTCCAAGATGCGCACTACTGTTAAAAACATTTACATATTTTAAACAAGTTATAGCCATTCCAAAAGAGAGAAATTTGAAGTCATTTTAGTGACTCTGAACAAATAAAATGTTCTCCTTAGCTAAAACCTGCTCTATTGTAAATGACTCACAGTTATTGTCTGCCCACTTCTGCTGTTATTCTGAAGAACTCTCTTCATGAAGTGTAATAAATACGCACAGCTAACTTCTATTGTTTATTCACAAAGGAAAGCTTCTTGCATAACATACAAGTAGGCAGTAAGTTTTAAGAAAATACGCACATAAAAGAGGAAGATGTTCAAGCTAATGAATATTTAATCTTGGAGCTGATTCTATAAAATCTGTGTACGGTAACTGATGATATCCCATCAATGTCTCTGAGCTTTAACTGAAATCTCACTTTGTTTCCAAATGTTGGATTCTTCAAGGGTAATCGGATGGATTTCTGGGTAATTTATTCTTTCTAAAATGTTAGGCTAATCAAATTGCATGTGTTTAAATAAACTGACCCTTTCATCTTACTTTTATTGTATTGAACAGCTGAGTAAAATTCTACGACCTTCTAACTTGCTGTTATAGACGTCGCTATCGACATCGCTATGAATTTTAAACACAAGGATGAACTTGATCTTGTTACAAAGCCAAGACAAATAATTTATGCACATTTGAGGTACCAAATTTTGAATCATTATCCTCTTCTCCTCTAACAGTCGGTTTCCTACGACATGAATTTCCAGTCCTGTTCACATTTTACATGGTCACACTGGATGATGTACATCCTATTTTTCACTGGTAGTTTAGTTGAATAAATTCAGTCAAGAGCAAATAACTAAGTAACTGTTGACGTGTACATTTAATACAAATTGTATGTCGTTATGCAGGAAGCAAACTGCTTGAATGTGTGTTACATATGTTCTTTTTTTAATTCATTTACAAAGTTTATTTTTGTATTAATGTGGGCATCCCCATGTTTCTGTTATTTCTCTGTGAGAGATTTTATTAAAATGTGCTTTACTTCTTTTTTGTTTTCAGAGGTGAATAAAAAGACAACTTCTACAAACTACGATATCAACTTCAAGTTGTTTTTAATCCCACAAAATCAGCACACAACCTATGAATATGGAAGTTAAGAAGAATTTTTTTGAAACTATGCTCCGATAAGAACAAAACCAAGCCAGTCTAAAATGTAAGTCTTTCAAGCAAAATATCAGTACTTGCCACAAACTACAATATGTTGTCTATGGAACTAGATTAAAAGTCATCCATGAATGTATTAATGCTGACCAAAAGCAAATAGCTTGGCGTCCTAATTGGTTTAATTAATCTCTGGTTTATTTTTTTTCATCAAAGGCCCTTCCAGCAGACATGATTGTGATATTAATCTTAAGATAACAAATAACAATTTCTGCTTATTTATTTTTTTGTTAGAAACAAATTCAGCAATCCGAGTGCCTCCTCTCTGGTCAATTTATTCACTTATGAATCTTGCAGGAGGTGGATGTTCATTTCTAATTTCAACAAAAAATACTCACCTGAGGAATAATAACACATTCACATTAGTCTTGTATTTCTGTGAAACTAAAGATCATTCAGTTGTTATTTTATATTATTTTAATTATTCAATGTTAACATTGAATAATTTCAATGTATTTCAAATTATTCAATGTTAACATTGAATAATTTGGACATATTGGAAGGGAAAAATTAGCACTTAGAATGCAAACTGTATGCAAATATATGGTCTGAAGCAGCTCTTCATCACTTTCAGCAAATAAAGAGACTTCTGGAGGTTTGCAGGGAATAATCATACACATAGGCATAGTTTGGGTTTTCTAACTAAATAATAAAGCATTATTTAAAGCTGTTACTAATTGTCACTTGAAGAAAATCTTGAGAACAACATTTAAACAACCCAACGCTGCAAACTAAGTACATTTAAAAACAGCATCTCACCAAAGTGCTTCACAATAATACCAACAATTAGAAAATATCAAACATAATAAAGCTGCAATGAGGAGATAAGATGTCAAAGAGCTACATAGCATCTCATATTCAATCAGTTAAAAGCCAGGGGAAGAAGATGTGTTTTTAAAAGACATTTAAATGACTTGGTGCTGTGAGCCTTACTGAAAGGAGAGGTGAGGCGTTCCACAGTTTTAGGTGATGGGATGTTGAGGAGATCTTCCACTTTATTATGAAGATTCCAGTTTTTATAAAGCTGCAACCACAGTGAAAACCCTTAAAAACACCTGTGAGCCTGAGCAGCTGTCTGCCGGTCGGGTGGTAAAGTCAGAGAAGGATGGATGAAGACAAAGCGCCGAAACAACATGGCATTTTTCCTGCTGTTGTGTTTCTGCTATGATTGACATCCTGTGATTTACAAACTACTAAGCCAGAGTAGTATAGTGTGTAATTGAGAATTTCACACTATACACACTCAGATATAACGTAGGCATGCTATCAAATATAATTTGCTGGGCTGAAAGCTACATCCATTCTAGATGACAAAAAGCAGCATCCAGGGTAATAATTTCAACTCAACAGTTTCAACCTTTGTCAAAATAATATACACCAACACTGTTTTTGAAAGCGTGTTTTAGAGTATTTCATTGATGACTTAGTCTGGATTTAAAGGTTTATTGAAGAAAGGGATTGAGCAGATAGAGGATATGAGGATAGCAGGTGACTCGCTGATGAAGGTGTAGACTCAGAACTTCATTTGAGGAGATACCTCATCCACAGATTGTGCAAAACTGTCCCATGAACACAGAAAGGCATCTTGTATTTTCTACACAGCTCAAACAAAACCTTTGATGGCCTAACGACAACAATAGGCAGTTCATGGCTTGGGTATATTACTTGGCCCTTCTGGAAGTGATGACAAAGTGGCAAAGAAGTTTTTCTCCTAAAGAAAAGGACAAATGTTTTCTGAGAGGATAAGGTCAGATTGATCTGAAAGTCAGATTCTGTTATGTTACTTGCAGACAAACTCTATATAAGAGCAGACTATGTATATGAGCCCTGATGCACCAAATAAGTCAGACCTACTCTTTAAGTTTCTGCAATAACATAACCCCTTTATAATGCACTTTATTTGTGATGGTGCAATAAATGTTCTGCCAGCTATGCTTTTAAACTCTCCTTTAGAGATTTTAGGGTGAGTGGAAGTGAAAAGAGATTGTTTCAACATTAAAAGCCATAACAATGATATTACTGTCGTTGAGTTTTGTGTTTTTGCATCTAACTGTGTCTTTCACTCAGGGAGAGCTTTACTGTTGGCAAACTGCAAATTGATTTTCCCTCAATTCGTGACAATATCATAAAGAAAACATACAAATAATATTTTTTAGTGTTCATTTTTTCATTCCAGTTAGTGGCCTAGTCAAGGCTCATTACTGATGTCCAACCAAAGCAGTTACCTGAACATTAACAGAATAATGAGTTAGATTTTCTATCTAGCCTGATATACAAGGACTTTAGGTTCTATACTGTTCAAGGACAGAAAACACAAAGTCACAATTTTCTACATCTGTTTTATGTTGGTAACTTTGGATTTGTAACTTTTTCTTTACATCACAGCATAATGTGCTGCTTTTTCTAAATCTTTTGTGCTGTCAGACAATTCAACTTAAGTGATTTCTTGATTCTGCAAGTGATGAAACTATCATGGCTGAGTATGTTATTTAGAATTAAATTAAATTAAAAGTGTTGTGAAACAGTTTCATTAATAGTTTAAATCTTTATTTAATTTTGAAACAGTTTTCAGTCAACCAAGGTGTTATATTGTAAAAAGATAAACCAATGTAACATTGTTTTCTGTTATCACTTACATTTTATTTTAAAAGGGGTATATCAAAACGTAGTCGTAACTAATAATCAAAAGAAGATTCTTTACTGGAATTACATCAATCAATCTCTGATAAAAGCTCAGAAGCTCCAAGTTGTTGAAGTTGAATTTTTTTCTTTCCTTTATAACTTTTTTGGAGTTTCACTTCCAAGTTGGTACAATTTAAATATTCATTTCAACCTAATTGTGATAGAAGTATGAATAAGTATGGGCTCAACCAAACTGTATCTATGCTGTATACTCTAAGGTAGGGTGAATGAGAACTTTGTGTAACTTTGAGCAGTCGTCAGTGAAACTACATAAGTGTTTAAATCCTCAGTACTCGAAGGTCACTTTCAGTATTCTGTGAATGCATAAAGAGCCACAATCTCTCTTCCCTCTGTGTCTCCACATATGATCAAAGCATGTGCTATGCTGTTAGTCTGAACACATTTAAACTTCCCCTCTTTCTTCCCTTTCATTCATGTCTGAATGAAATTGAGTAGCTTACCTCAGGCAAAAAGCCTTTTTTCATATCCTCAACCTTTTTGTTACTTTGTGAGAATCAGGTGCCATGTTGATAAGAAACAGGTTTCTCCACTCTGCAGGGGAGCGAAGAAGGGAAGAAAAAGTCCTTCATCTCTGTAAAGTTCCCTCAATTCTATGAGGTTACTTGTCTGTTGCAGGTTTCAGTGACTCTCTGTGTGTCCAAGATTAAAGTACTGAAATTCCTCAATGATTATAGCTCTCATTTTTAGTGCAATTCAAACAGAATTGGATCCACTGCAGTTTGCTCACATCGCAGGAAGAGGTGGTGAGGAGGTCACTGGCAGCCTTTAATGTAGTCCTCCTGTAACGAATTTTATGTGATTGCTTTTTAGTAACAACTTCACTGCATGTAAAAGTATCAAGCATCACATTTTAATATGGCCAACTTCACGATTTTAACCTCACATTAAAATGTTGGCTTGCTGATTTTTAAGGTTTATTTCAGTTTGAGTCTCTACAGACTCAACGTTTTTGACACTGTAAACATTTTCATTTCTCAGAAAATTAGAGCATTGCATGAAACCAAGCAAAATGACTAGTGTTCAAATATCATCCATCCCTTTTTTTACCTTGTCCCTTTGTGGGGTCAGGAGGTGCTGGTGCTGATCTCCAGCTAACGTTCCAGGTGAGAGGCGGGGTCACCTTGGACAGGTCGCCAGTCTGTCACAGGGCAAAACAGAGACACACAACCATGCACACACACACACACTGTCATGTTTTTGGACTGTGGGAGGAAACCGGAGTAGCCAGAGAAAACCCACGCATGGGCAGGAAGAACGTGCAAACTCCATGCAGAAAGACGGGCCAGGAATCAAACCCAGAACCTTTTTGCTGCAAGACAACAGCTCTACCAACTGCGCCACTGTGCAGCTGTTCAGATATCAGCCTATTGAAAATGAGCCCATATTCTGTCTGATATATGCAGTCAACTTTGCGGTCATTTTGCATGAATTACTGAATGGCTAAAAGGTGATTAGCCTGTGGCTCTGCTGAACTGTTAATGAAGCCAAAGTTACTTCAATGGCAGCCTTCCTTTGTTGCCATAGTTGGTCAGACACATATTTTTTGAAGGGGATATGGATTAGATAGATCTGCTGGTCAATGAGTGACATTAAAATGAAGTGAAAAGAGGCACTAAGTGATGCTGGATAAAGAAATTGACATTGCCATGAAGCTGTTTTGCATAGAAAAGTGTTAAGTGGTCTAAAATGTCTTGGTGAATGGCTTCTCTAGCTTTAGACTTTACAAAACATAATGAATAACAAGCAGCTTTAGCAATGAACGTTTGAGACAGTAACACAACATTTACGTAAAAGAAAATCCATCAAAAATGTAAATCTTCTAAGAAAATGAGTTTGGGTTTTCATTGGCTGTACAAAAACTCTAAATATATTATCTTGCATAATGAATCCATACAATGCAAGTTTCATTTTTGTTTCACTTATTACAATGTACTTCTGGATCCAAATGAGCTGTATTGTGAATGTGAACGTAATGTAATAATTCACTTAGGAGTGTAAAATATGAAGAATATCTTAGGTTAGAAATAATCTAACTAAAAACATTTAAACAATGAGTCACCTAGGAGGAGTGGACCTTGTTAACAGACTAACAATAAGCGGTAAATAATTTGATTTACAAAGAGTTTGCATGTTTGCATCCAGAAAACAGAGGCAATAAGTGGTGGTCAGTCATTTACAGCATTTAAACAGGTCAGCAGACAGATGACATCTAATGCTTTACATAACATTTACTGGGTTTAAATAAAGTTCACATTTTGGTTTTGGGGTATTGTGGCTACATGTCCTAAAATAGTGGCAGAGTGTGGGGATCAGTAGGTTCACCTGCAAACATTGTGCCACCCTGCTTCATTTTGTAATGTCCCACATCTGAGGTAATTACACAATGGGCATCTGGCTCCATGCCAATCCACATTCTTGTCATTTTTCCTAACAACTCAGTTTTTTGCAAATCGAATAATTTACACCCCCATCACTGGGCTGAACGTTGGCCAAATTTCTTCCAAATTGAACTATTCCTTCCAGGTGCTTAACTTGATACTTGGCTGCTTTTCTTCAGTGGGTGTAGTTGGCATCACTGCTTTGCAATTTGAGCCATCAGCTTGTTACTGTACGGGAATTTTAATAGAGAAAAAAGATAACTGCATTGATCCTTAGCTCTTCTGCTGTTTCTCATTTTTGTAATTATTCTAAATCTTCTTAATGACTGGTTATATTGATATTTAAATCTTTTGTAAGTATTAAAAAATTATCAGAAGCTACACTGAGAAGCTAAGCCAGTTTCAATTTGCTGATAGATTTTATGGTGAAATGTCAAAAAAGATGGCTTTTCCTAAATGCACACTGTCGGAGCAGCAGAGCTGCAATGTTGTTGGCCATTCTGATTGCTCCCACCTGGTTGTCAAAATATATTAATCTGCATGATTAAGAGATCTGAGGATGTTTGTTTTATCCAAATTGCTGCCAGCCTTTTTATTTACATGCTGTAAATTTGCATGTTTCTGCTGCTAAATTGTTTTCAGAGGACTTTCCTCTTAGACAGAATAGAAATATCCTTGCTCAGATTGAGATTAATTCAAGAGACAAACATCACGGCTGGTATTTCAAATACCTTAAAACAGCTGAAGCTTAAATGCCAACAGATGATGAAGAGTGATAATTTAAAGGTTAGTGTGGTCGTACATGAAAGAGTGGAGGCTGATGGTCTTCTACTCATGCAGACATACTGTAGTTACTGACGTGTGTCATTTTCTTGCTATATTTTGTGACTTCACTGTCAGAGGAACCTTAGGCATGAACTGGCTGTGACCCCTGGCAGCGTCCGCTCACTTTCTGTCAGGTACAGTGTGCAGCAGATTCACATACAGAGGGGATTACAGGTGCTTAAAATAGGCATCATGTATATTTGTGTGCATATATTAATTACAATATGCAATGCATCTTCAGTTGTGCTTTCTAGAAAGCTGGTCGGAACTGACTGAGGCGTGATGGGCACAAATCTAAAAGAACATTCCTGGTGTTTGTAAAATATTCTCAAAAACATGTTTGTTCCCTTTCACAGATATTTGCTAATTTGTGTTGGTTTATCACATAAAATTCTAATAACATAGATACAAGATTGAAGTATTTAAAGACACATGGCATGACAAAGGTGTGAATACTTTTGCGGGCAACCTTAATTCACTGCCTTAAATAATAAAGTAAATATTTTTTTTTAAATTTTTTTCTTTGTTTTAAACCCTAAAAAATAGAAATAAAACCACAAATTTTCTATAGTAAATATCCAAGTTGACTTTTTGCAAAGGCCTTGTAACACTTGGAGTTCTAAATAAGTTTTATTTTGATGGCTTGGTTTGCAAAGTTTTCAGACCACTGATCCAAACACAGAGATATTTCCAATTTTCCAATCACACATAGATAAAAACTAACATTAGTGATGGGTATTTTCTTGAACCTTCATTAAAAAGAACCACAGACAACGCATGTGAATAATTATGACAAAGCTTTTGCAAAAGGAGAAGACTCAACAAACGGCTTCTACAAGCCGTTCACCGAGCGTTCTAAAAAACCTTTGGTTACAGCTCGTCTTTTATTATCAAACAAAAACAGGGAGGATGGGGGACGGAAGACAGCACAGACAATATTTATCACTGCACACAGGCAGTTTCTAAAGTAGGGAGTATTTAGTGATAAGACCACCTGTGGAAGCGTAATTTAAGGTCTGGGAAATAGACCGTTAACTGTTTCACATAAAGATTTACAGGCAGACGTGGCCTTCAAGTCAGTTCAGAGACACAGAAGTAAGAGACCACTTTAAACTAAAAATCACAATCTATATTAACTATTGTTGATTAACATTAGACTGAATATAAATAAGTAATAACAAAATGATAATACCAAAAAATCTCTAACATTCCCCCCTTTTTATCATTTTCAAAAGACAAGCATAGAAAAGAAAAGAATAGATCCAATAAATGCAAGAATTATTATATTTTTTAAATACAGAATGAATATATGATATAAATGAAAAGTAAATGAAAAATAAAAGAAACAGCAAAAAATCAAATGCAGTTTTTCTCATCACTAACACCACTTGTTTTCACATTTTGATGTAGGAATCATTCAGCAAATGAATTAATCTGTTTATTGATTACAGAACTTCATCATCAGAAAACAAGTCGTCTTCATTTGTCTCATAGGTCATTTTCACCAGCTGATAGTTGACCACAGCAGTGTTAATTGACTTTAGCATCATGCTTCGAAGGCATGGAACAATACAACTTGTGAACAGACAAAAAAAGAATCAAAACACCCAGAATAGGTGTTCCAAGCTTCAACAGTAAATTCCACCATGGCCCAGAAGTGAGCCAAGAAAGAAAGTCAAAAGAAGATGATCCTTGCGTTCCACTTTCCATATAATGTTTAAGTTCTTCCAGGTCATGTAGAGCGTCAGAAATAGTTCCACCAGTCCCTGTTTCATCAGGAATGAATGTACAGCACGCTGGGTCAATGATTTTACAAACACCACCCTGAGAGGCTGTGAGGAAGTCCAGGACAACACGATTTTGCAAAACCATGTTTCTCAGTTCAGTCAGTTCTTTCGCTG
Source organism: Poecilia picta (assembly GCA_033032245.1). Classification (NCBI taxonomy): domain Eukaryota; kingdom Metazoa; phylum Chordata; class Actinopteri; order Cyprinodontiformes; family Poeciliidae; genus Poecilia; species Poecilia picta. The sequence continues at coordinate 6,298,521 of CM065362.1, forward strand.
TGCCATTGGCCAGCTGGTGTGTGCTGTTGATGAGTCGCAGTAATCCATATCTGTTGATCTCAACGTGGTTCCGAACCTCACCTACTCCGACCCATGGAAACAGGCCCTGCATAAACTTCTCTCCTCTGCCCCAGATCTTGAATTCCCAAGGAACCCCAGTGTCTGTAGTGAGGCCTCCCCAGCGTTTGACCTCTGGCATAACTGCACGCTTGGAGCAGGCAGCTAAGACGTGTTGACCTTTCCTGATGTATGCAATCGGGCTGATAAGGGGGACTATAGCACAGAGTCCTCCCCAATAGCGTGGCAAGACCGTGTAAGCTCCGTTTCCACACAGGAAGTACCAGTCTGCCATCACCCATGAACCATAGTCTCCTGGCACTATGGCACACTGCACAGCGTTGTTTCCTGTCTTCCTCTCGTCTGATGTGTGATGTTAAAACTCCTTTCCTGAAGCAAGTTGTCACAGTCTGGGTTGTCCTTCCAGACTTTGCAGTCGGGGGTCGCCCTTTGACCCCTGCAGGCAATGTAGTTGATGTAATCCGGTGTCGTTTCGCAGTAGGTGTAAACTTTGTTACATAAATTCCAAGGTAACGTCCCAAGAGAAATGTGCCCGTTGTTGTAAACACAGCTCCTCAGAGACCAGGGTTTAGCTTCTGCTAAAGAAATGGTCTCTGGTATTTTTCCATGCAGCTTGCGGGAACGGTAGAAGAGGAAGTACGTCAGCATTAGATGAACAGTTCTTAGATCCAAAAAGTCCTTTTGCAGCATCTCCTCTCCTCAGTAGAACAGAAAAATCCTTCTTGCACCATTTGCATCCTTTCGGTGGTGGCACGCTGAGTCATGGTTTTGCACTCAGGCCATAGAGACACATCTGTTTGTCTTCAGTGATGTTTCCCGGATGCAGACCTGAGTTGTGTGTGGCAATTGGCAGCTTTGCACACACATATAGCAGTTCACCTGTTCTCCTCATGACCAGTCCTGTTCATCAGCTGCCACCAGGGTTGGTACCGTAGTCATGTGGGTGGAAAGTGAGGTCACTTCCTCCTCCAAACATCAGACATGCTGCAGTCGCAACGCAGTAGAAGATCCATCTATAATATGGAGTCGCCATTGTTGCTCAGCGCGCAGAGATGTCAAAACCCCCAAACTAAGGAAATGAGACTTTTAAGCGTTTCTTCACAGGGTTTGAGACGAACTACACTAAAAGTAGAACCCCTTTGTAGCCCTGACTGGATGACAAATTAGGGGTTCAACACTCTCTGCTGCTTCTTGTGACTGAGATGTATCCAGCTGGGTCTTTCAGCAAACAGCTGTTGTTGTGGTCATCAGCACTTGGAACGGTCCTTCCCACTGTGGACTCGCCCAGTTATTTCGTTTGATGACCTTTATGTAGACCCAGTCATCTGACTCGATGTGAGTGGCCTCCTGCGAAGGAATAGAATCAGAAGGCAGTAAATTTGTACTGGACACTTCCTTCAGTTTAAGAGTCCTGATCATATAGTCTGCTAATGTTTGTTCTTCATCAGCTTTCTGCAAGTCTGGAGCAAACAGAGGAAATCTGTAAGCTCTCCCATGAATTATTTCAAAAGCATGCTTTGCTGGAACTATTTCAACCCATTTAAAAAAAAAGTATCAATCATTATCAAACACTATTTACTTCAAAAGTTCATAACAAAACAATTTCATTTAAGAATATTATACAGTATTACTATTATTATATAGTATTTTCCTTCTTATTTCCCCCCCTGTTGACACATGGCATCGCCATGTGTCACAATCGCTTTAGCTTCAAATAGAGACTTGGGAGGATTAATAGTTCATTCAGGTGAACTCACAGGTTTATTGCTTTTAGAAGATCATTTAGTAAACAAATCTTTTAATTACAGGTTTACCTTTCATTTATGTATTTATTTTTTGTTAAATTCAGCACCTTTCAACATTTCTATTTTATTTCTCTAAAATAAAAATGACCATCTTTGATTTAAACCAAATCTCAAATCTTCTAATTGAACATTTTTCTTTTTGAATGTATTGACTATCAATCAAATCTTGATTAAAATGTTTTAGACTGAAATCTAGAAAATGTTGCTTTTATCCACAATCATCAGTTTTTAGTAGCCATTTACATCTCCTAGGTTGCTTAAAATCTCAGACTTCACTTAAACTTTGCATTTCAGACAAGTCCACAACATAAGTATTTTATATTGTTATAGTAAATTATCAATAATTTCATCCGTTATTTAATTTTGTAGTAAAATTTCTTTCTTCTCATAATAATTTTCATTCATTCCAATATAAAATTCACAAACCCAATCCATTTGTAGATACTTTATAGAATCAAACTCTTAAGTTAAATGTTTCAGTTAAATGTAAAGAAATACTTCATAATATTTCAACACTGCAATATCAATTATTTTCAACACTTAGAAATGTTAAATTTAGTTTTAAACTAGTATTTCTTTTAAAGGAAAAATAAAACATTTGCAAATAATTATTAGCTCAGTATCTAATAATTTTTTAGTTGTAATTTAGTTGCATAGCTCTATCAGCTTTATTTATTTGTTTTCTTAAATTTAGTCATTACAGTTTTTTTCCTTTACAGTTTCCCAATCTATGGCTCGTGGGCCCTAAGAGGATCACTGGTCCTTCTGTTAAGGACTGAGTTAAAGGGCACAAAATGAACAATTTTTTCTAACATTGAACCTAAAATCCTTCAAAATGTTCTTTTATAGATAGATAATTTCTATATGTAAACAGAATTAGTGACACATTGTCTATCACAGATGTGTGTGTATAACTTATCTCGCATTTCTCCTTTCTGTCTCGCTTCTCGCTTCCACCTCCTGCTGCTGGCGTCGCTGCAGCTGGTCCTCCCCCTGTCTCTCCTCCAGCTCCCTGTCAGTCCAACTGGATCTGGTGCTGGATTATTTATAAGTTGTCCAGACTGTCCCTTAGTGAATGTCCAGGTTGTCCACCAATGAAACAAGCAAAAAAACAGTTCAGTTTGCTTTCTTTTTCTTTAAAACACATTATTTTCCTTCTCCACGCTGATGTCAAAGAGTAAATCAGCGAGGGTTGTGAGGGTTCAGTTGCAGCCAAACACAGGAATATAGTTCCAGTCCAAATGTCCAGCAGGACTCCATACAGTATCTGCTGCGTGGCAGTTCTCAGATGTCCAGGAATTAGGATCAGCGGACACTTCAGTGCCTTCAGTGCCCAGTTGGTAGAAATCGTCCTGTTCTTTTTTTTCTTCTTTATCAACTGTCTTTGGCTGGTGATGAAGGAGGGACGTCATCTGATCGGCAGGACAGGTCTGAGCTGAGGTCAGAGGTCAGACGCACCGCAGCGAGGCTCAGACAGAGGAAAATGAAAGAAGCAAATAAGAGTCAATTAGGGTTTGTTCGTATTTCTGTAATTTTTTTTTTTTTTTTTTTTACACAAACATTTTCCATATAACTTCTTTCTTTTCATCGTATAGTTTTTTAGCCACATATTACCCAACATTTTTAAGAAGTCATGAATTATTTCCTTATTAAAACACATGTAAACATGTTAAAAGCTGTAGTCTCTTTTATTATTTCTATTTATTTTATTTTATTTTTGCACAACATTTAACCTTTACAATGTAATATGTAAGTTTATGTTAACTTCATTTAAAACACGTCTCACCAGAGAACAATGGATTTCTCTAAACCTGTTGATCTCAGTGCTGTAGACTGTGAGGTCAGAGGTCAGCCCTCCTCTCAAGGCCTAAGAGAGTTACGAGGCTGGATAATGTCCAGGTCGGTACCTTACTCTGACCGCTGACTCCTCCAGTTAGACAGCCAAAGGATCATTTCACCAAGTTGGTGTTGTAATCTCATTTTGACACAATACATTAAACATTGTTCTCTGAGGAGAATTTTATTATTTAGTTTTACCTTTCAGCTTCTCCCTTCAGGAATGTAATATTCCCCTTTAGTATACAAAGAAGTTGTTAATATATATATATATATAAAATTTATTCTCTATTTCTTTATAGTGTAAATCTAAAAAATACAAAAATATTATACAATATATATATAATATATTTATAATATAATTTCTCTCTACTGGTTTTTCTTTAAAAGTGTAGGAATGCTCAAAAAGAAAAACAAAACAAAACAAAACAAACACCATATTTCTTAAAACAAATAATTTCTCACTTGTGAAATTTAAATCTAATTTTTAGTAACATTAAAAATTATTTTGCATGCACTGATTTCGTACAGGAATGAAATTTATTTAATTATTTATTTATTTTTACTTAACGTGTAACTAACTGAACATATGCCCACCATTTCATCAATTTAGTCTAGTGGTTTCTCTTTTTGGGGTGTGGTTGAGTGTGATCATGCCGAGGATTGTTTCCCCGTGCAGGATTTTTTGAAGGGCAGTTTCTTGCCCAGTGACCAATATTGCCACAAATCCAGCAGCCATTTAAATAGCGTGGATTTTGTGGGGTGTTATTTTGTGGTCGTTGCCTATTGTGACCTCCTCTGCCTCTGCTTCTTTTGCGGACTTTTATCTGGCAGTTGGAAAAGGTACAGATATCTAAACCTCCAAATTCATCCAGGTGAAAAACATTTAATCCTTTCATAGCCTTCCTGACCTCTTCTAAGGTATATATGTTTTGTGTCCCTTCCTCTAGTGAGGGGCTCAGTCGTACTGCTGGGGCAGCAGCGGCTGATACTGGGGCATACAGAGCTATTGCAGGGGGAGGGCGGCTGCAGGAGCTGCACTCCCTGATAAATGACTTTATTATCTGCTGTTTCTACAAATAAGTTTTTAGATTCGTTTAACCATAGTTTAGCACATCTCAACTCTTCCTCCTTTTTAGCCTTTTTTATCCCCGATTTTCTTGCTACACTACTCTCCAAAATTCCCACAATTGTTTGCCATTGATCAATTTTTAGCTTTCCATCTATTTTATATTTCTTTCTCCATTTTTTTATGTGTACAGTGCTTCCAGGAGACCTGGATTGCATGTACTTTTGATCCCCTTCGGGGCCCTTAGCAAGTGAGGAATTACAAGACTTTATGTTTCCCATTATTTAAAACGCTTACAATTTTAGTTTACAATGACTTGATATTTTGTGCTTTTTCTTCAACAAGAGTGCTCTAAGTGAGCGCTTAGTGTCCCCTGAAGAACAGTCTTCTAGGCCAGACTAGTTCTGGTCCGGTTCTTCACTTAAGATTCTATTTCCGAGGACAGAAAGTTTTACTCTCAGAGAGAAAAGCACCATTCACTCCTTCATGCACACCAACACAGCAAATGACAAACAGTAATGACTCTGCGACTTAAACGCAATATGATCTGTGTTGTGCCTCTTCACGGAAAGTGCTCCAATAGGGCCTTATTGTCCTCTGAAGAACAAACTCCCACCAAAACTGTGTTTCGGTGTGGTTCTTCAGAGAAGACAATAAGTTATACTTTCAGAGAACTCAGCACCAGTCACATCTTGCCCGTCGCACAAGACCAAAACCACACAGCAGTGACAAGCATTCAGTGAGGATTTGCCCTTATGGGGTCTCCTCGAACAGAGTTTTAGCAGAGCGATATCATACAAGGATTCTCAGACCTTAGAGTTTTAGCAGAGCGACATCATACAAGGATTCTCAGACCTCAGAGTTTTAGCAGAGCGACATCATACAAGGGAACTCAAAACCTCAGTTTTAGCAGAGCGACATCATACAAGGGAACTCAAAACCTCAGAGTTTTAGCAGAGCGACATCATACAAGGGAACTCAAAACCACAGAGTTTTAGTAGGACGTTGCCTAACAAGGATTCTCAAAACCTTAGAAAAGTCATTTTAATATTCACTTACGTTTCTGTAGTTTTCGGGTTGTCCGGTCGGATCTCGTCACTCAGTCGTTGGCAGACAAAGTCGGACCTATGCCGCCGGCCCAGCGAAGAATTCACTTCCTGGGACTTTCTTTCCAGGTCCAGTTGACTCTGGCCATGCATGGATTCAGCACGTCTTCCTCTGCCTGTCAGCGATCAGTGTGAGAGATCCCGGGTTTTCGGCACCAAATAATGATGGGTATTTTCTTGAACCTTCATTAAAAAGAACCACAGACAACGCATGTGAATAATTATGACAAAGCTTTTGCAAAAGGAGAAGACTCAACAAACGGCTTCTACAAGCCGTTCACCGAGCGTTCTAAAAAACCTTTGGTTACAGCTCGTCTTTTATTATCAAACAAAAACAGGGAGGATGGGGGATGGAAGACAGCACAGACAATATTTATCACTGCACACAGGCAGTTTCTAAAGTAGGGAGTATTTAGTGATAAGACCACCTGTGGAAGCGTAATTTAAGGTCTGGGAAATAGACCGTTAACTGTTTCACATAAAGATTTACAGGCAGACGTGGCCTTCAAGTCAGTTCAGAGACACAGAAGTAAGAGACCACTTTAAACTAAAAATCACAATCTATATTAACTATTGTTGATTAACATTAGACTGAATATAAATAAGTAATAACAAAATGATAATACCAAAAAATCTCTAACAATTAGTTCTATTGTTTTCATTTCCACAAAGGAATTAAAATCATTGTAAATTCAGTGAGATAATAAAAAAGTTTGAAGACTTAAAGTTCTTACTTCAAGTATCCTCTGACCTCAGCTGTGGAAACTACTGCCAATTAAAATAAAGATATACCTTTCAAGACATTACCTTCAAACCCACTTTGATAGAAGTAAAACACCAACTTTTGTCAAGAAATAGCTAAAAATGGAGTATATTTTATAAAGCTCCTACCAGTGATTGGGATAGAGTAAAAAAAAAAATCACACTCATAACCTACTTAAGCAAATCCATTTTCCTGTTGTCCTGTGAAAAATGTTTTTCTGTGTTTACAGCCTTGCACTAATAACCTCATTAAAGCAAGATGATTATGAACTGACAGCTCAAAATGTAAGTATGAAAGCCCATTTCCACCATGAAATAAAAAACAAGACTAACAGAAAGTCATAATTTCGACTTTCAAAGTCATGATTATAAGATTCGAAATAATGAGATTCGAAATCAGGACTTTGAATCTCATAATTATGACTTTGAAAGTCAACAATATGACTTTCTGTTTGTCTTTTTTTTCTTTCATGGCGGAAATGGGCTTCCATATGTAAGACATGCCTAACAGCTGTAAATTTTACTTAGGACATTGCCAAACTTACAGGATATTTTCAGAGCAAACAAGTACATTGTATCTTTCTGAAATTTACCTTTGGGTTATTGATAGCTGTAAATCTCAATTGCATTCAAGAAATCTTTCAAATTTAATTTGTCTCCATGAAGTTATTTAATGTTTTTGGTGACTCAGTTTTTTCTTACATCTGTACAATTAAATAACCTCTTGGATTCATATGAACCCTTTCAAAAGTAAATTGTAATGCTGTCAACATCTGCATGAAGGTCACCAGACAGTGTTATCAGCCTGATAACACTCCAGCACTTGTTCCTTATTTATTGCAATCACATGAGAGTTTGTTTTGAAAAATTGGAAGGAAGATTTGGAGAACGTTTGGGGAAAAAGAAGGTCGATCAGTGAACAAAACGACAGACACCGTAGAGACAACAAATAAACCTGGCTATAATTCTAACTGAGAATTGGCTGCATCAACTTTCAATCGAGTTTTCATCCTTTTTTAACAATTTACATGAATTTTAGATTCAAATATGCTATAATTTGCGAGTCATTTGAGTTTTAAATTAAATTCCAGACAGCTGCAGCAATTATGTACGCTTGCCTCCCAGTTACTCAGTTCAAAGGTGCAAGTTAAAACAGAGACCTACCACTCTTGTTGTAAAGTCTCTGATTTCATGAAAACACAGGGACATATTGTCGTGCAGCCCTGCCAGGCCTTATTACATCTGTGTCTGCTGGATGTCCCTAGAAAGCTCCGCAGATCATTCGTATCCCGCACGGCTGATGTGGTCCTGCTGGTTTGTGTGTGTTTTAATGTTCGTTATAATTACAGAGAAAGGTTATCATGAGAGTGTGTTGCAGTGCATGTCAAACTGTGTGAATGTGTGTGAAGGGTATTTGATGTGACATCAAACAGCTTCAATTATTTCAGCACCTCAGGTATCGTCCTCGTTATCCACTTACAACAAGCACTGTATGTGACGGTGTGAGTGCGAGTGTGTGTGTGTGTTCAGGGGGTTGAGTTAACAATGTCACTTCTGCTACAGAGATAAGAGATAACCATCCCTGAGAGTTCGTTTTTTTTTAAATGTGAGCTTATTTATGCAAAAAGTGACCAAAAGCTCTTAGGACTTTTTTTCTTTTGAAAAACTTTATTTAAGTCATTAGCAGCATAAAACTTTGTCTTAATTAACTTTAATCAGTCACAAAGTTTTGACTTTGGAAATATATTTTTTTAAAACTTTTTTAAAATATACATTTATTCAGCTCACATGTAAAGAACCCTTGTAGCAATTCATTATATTCGATGTATATGATTTAATTTATTTATTTCACATAAAACATTAAAGGTAAGTTGAAGGAGCACTGCCCATGAATTGACAAGCTAGTTTCAGGAAGCAGAATTTTTATGAGGCGACTTATCACAGTCGTGTCTCTTTTGTGAGATGCGTCACATATTGTTTTATAACCTAACTCTGCTTACATTTTTATGTTCTTGTTGACTTCTGATGATAATTGCTTGCATTGCATTTCATTTTGAAGTATTAAAATGAAGAGTCCTGACTTACATATGCACACCACACTGTTTTAGATTTCCATATGCATAAACTTTTAAATATCTTTTTTTTCTTCCCTAAACAATTATGTGCTTCTTTACCTTAATACATCACATGAAATCTTAATGAAATACATAAAAGTTTGCTAAAGTAATTTGAAAAGTTTCAGGAATATAAATACTTTTGCACAGCACTTTATCCCATTTCACAGAGGGCATTCCATAGAGAGTTATAGAATATTTTAACTGGTAGTCAGTGTTAGCTTTAGTTTTGTTCAGAAGTTAATTGAACTGGGAATCAGTTCAGTGGTATATCCACCTGTGCTGCTGGTCTGCATGTTTGTTGCAGCAGGATTTATGTTTGTGAAAGAAGATGTTGCCAAGTGAAACAGTTTCTAGACAACAATGGAAGCCCACAGCACAGAGGAATTATATCAGGCCTTTCCACTAAACAAGAAAATAATGGCTTCCTCCACTGAGACCCCAGACCTGGAAGGCTTCATGCTCCCCGGTGTGCAAGGTAAATATGGTGGACCAGAGCGGGTTGAGATCTCTCATCTGTTAATGGAAACGACTTCCGCTTCCACTTATTTGTGTAGAAAATAAGACAGCATAAAACTGAGACACTAATCCTTAAATACAGGAACCACTTTTTATTAATATTCAACCACTGACTGTTTATTTCTTTTCTTATGTTTTTGGCTGCCACATAATTCTAAAATCGCTTTAAACAATCAGACTGCAGCACAAACACTCAGCTTTTAAAGGTAATGTTTTCACATATATGTAATCAGAATTGGTTACAAATTAGGATTTTGATAGCATGTAATGCACTTTAGTCCAGTTCTAGTTAAATGACGCCAACAGACAAAATTTACCAGACATCCATGATTTATTAATGAAGCTACAGAAACTAGAAGACATGTGGGCATGAGGGTAAACTGATTTGAGAGGGCTATACATCCACAACCATAATTTATTGATATCATTTTAATTGAGTTGAAAACAATTAGGATATCCTGAAGTGACCGGGTGAATCACCGAACCCCAAACTGATCCAACCGGCTTGGCTGAGCATCACAAAGGACAAAACCAACCCTTTGATGTCAATGCAATCCAGACTTCAAAGGACTCTTAATACAGAATTAAAAATGTACATTTTATCTATGGTTATGTTAATTACATCTATTGTATTTAAGCTCATGAAATAGAGTACTTGGTTAAAATATTTATTTATTTGCGTTTTCAGCAAGTCAGAAATGACCCTTGGAGAGTAAAGGGGTTTTAAGCATAAATTGCTTGTAATGTTCGCTGCTCTCTGCAATCTCAAGGAGCATTAAACCACATTTCAGCTCGATTATCAGCACCACACTTGCCGCCTCGCCTTAGATTCATTCTCAGGGCGCATCCCATCATTTCCAGCAACAGCAGGGAGTTGTTTTCAAAGAAAACCTCCTAAAGAAAGCCCTCTGTACACTGCTTCCTCAGAACGAGACAGCAGGCAGGCGAAGTTGGAGAGGAACAGGTGTGTTTTTTCAGCTGACAAGCCAGGTGTTTTCTGTGGGGAACAAAATAAAGCTTAAAAGTGAATAAATATCATAGACTCAACATTTCTTAGATGGACAATGTACGACTCTGGAGGAATGGTGATCCATTATGGCTGCCGGAAAACGGGTTGACCTCCAAAAACAGGCTTGTTTTTTTCAGGGAAACAAAAATCTGAAATGAATATCATAATAAGTGAGGTTTATGATCTAATTTGTGATTAAAGACAAACCACCATCTGGTGCGTATAACTTGAAAAGGGGTTGGAAATTAGATACTAGCACAGATGGGATTGCTTTAGAATCTCAGTCTGAACGAAGCAGAATGGGGAATGATCCAGAGAGGGAAATCTACAACCCCTTACCTGTCATAATAAACAGTGAACATAGACTGAAAGAATGTGGCTGCAATGTTAATGAGCTTAAAGGCCAAATGGGCCCTTGAAGAGCTTAATGCTTCTTTGTCACTTTAAAAGGCAGTGGGTATAGCTGGTTTTCACCATGTGGTGGGGAGGCCTAATGCCTGGATGCCTTCCAGAGGAAATGTTTAAATGTAGGGGTCCCTCCACCAGGAAGAGACATTGTAAGGGAGAGCTCGTTTCATTGGTGGCTTGGGTCTTCCTTGGCTTCTGCTCAGATGAGCTGGAGGAGGTAGGTATGGAGAGCGATTGCTGCCACAATCCCCAGCCATGGATAAGGCTGAGGATGAGGTTGGGACCCACCAGGCTCTATAAAACATTATGAAGCATGGAGGGTTTTATGGGGATGAGGCTGTGTAAGTATACATAATCAGTTTTTGCTTAAGAATTGCGAAAGAGTGAGGCCTTACATAAGAAACACCAAACCTAGGCATAATTACGTAAGACAATAATAAACTAAAACCAAGCAAAGTGCAAGGCCACAATTTGAGCTGATAAAATAAAGACTTGTTTTGGGATTTGACTAGTGAGGAGGAGCAATTCAGCAAAAAACAAACCAGCACTCATTCCATGGGAATAAAGCACTCTATGGTGACTCCGGCCTGCCTGTCAGTCGCTATAATTTTAAATGACCTCTTGAAAATCACAGAACAATTGCGTCACCAAAACAGCCTTCTTCATCTGTTGTATAGCAACAATGCAGTGATTAAGTGAGTAGTGCAGCTATTGAAATATTGTTGATCGGACTTTGTCTTCTGAATAAAAGGGAATTATTTTCAACAAAAGGCGCAAATTAAACTCTGTAAGGGTGTATACAAACAGTTTTGACACTACTTGATGTTTGGCCTAAAAAAATCACTTCGGGCTAACGCTACACATGTCATGGTAGGAAGGAACGTGAAAATACTTACATGCAACAACATGCATAATTGAAGAAACTCACACAATGGAGAGACTGACTTTTTTATTGAGACTTGCCACTTATAAATACGATAAATCCTGGATGACATGGAACATTCATCAGAGCTTCACACCAACTGCAACATAATTACCTTTTTTTGTTGATCATTACTCAGCAGCTCTTGATGGTAAATGCTCTGTAGTTTGTGTTAGAGGGAGTCTAACTGTTCAATGTATGCATGTTTCTAAAATTACTAACATGACAAAAATAAAGTATATATATAAAAAAGAAAGGTGTCTTGAAATTACATTTCTGGCCAAAAAATCAAGATATGGACAATCATAATTTATCTGTGTTTTATAGTTTGAGAGATGTTTTGGTTATTTTGATTCAGAATCAGATGTTTTAGACACAGAATGCTTCACATTGTCCTTTTTTAGACAGCAGAAAGGTAAGTGGACTGAACTCATATATCGCTTTTCCAATCATTTTTGACCACTCAAAACACTTTGCACTACAGTCACATTCACACACCAATGTGCAGATTGGTAGGCAACTTGTTGTTAAGGGCTTTGCCCAGGCATGTGTGACAAAGGAAGCTGAAATCGAACCTACAACCTTCCAATCACAAGATGGCTGTTGTGCCCACAGAGCTGCAGTAGCAGGTAAATGTGAAGTCTAATTATATGCTTATTACTCTGTCATTTATAGTCATTTATTCAGGTTTTTATTTATATTCAATTAGAGAAGAGTACACAAATATGTGTCTGATGTGTACAGTGTAAGGTAAATAATAATAATAATAATAATACACTTCTCTAGGCACATGATACATAATTTATGACATGACTATTCATAAATATGCAGATTTGAACTCTCCTTGTCTCAGAACAAATGTGTTCTCTCTGTTAGATGTTCTAAAACAATCATACACAGACATACTTGTACTGCATGGATTCCTGAATATCAGAGAATTCCCTGCTGTGAACCAAAGAGCACTGATCTAATTCACACAGCGGCCGTGTGGGAATACGCTCGTATCTGCATACCTGTTTGCTGGAGTGTATTTGAAACACCAGCTACAATCCGATGCTTTATTGGGGATTTTAGAAACAACCCGGCTATTCTAGTGCAGCACAATCATGATTGTGGGCAGTAATGACCCAGGAGGAAAGAGGGAAGTATCAGGGCAGGGAAAAAGGAGAGTTTCGCTGCTCCATACCTGTCACAATGCAGTGCAGGCATTTGAGAACATTTTGGTCTAAAAATGCAACTTATTGTTCTGCCACTATGGGACTAAAGACAATGGAAACAGCAGGGGATTTACTGCAGCAATCTGGCCAGACCTAAATAAAATATACTATCAATAAGAGTATGCTGTGAGCCAATTTGCAGAAGCTTAATGCAAGAAACTAATAACTTTGCAGCCAGCCCTATAAACTCTAACTTTCTTTCTCGGCTTTTGGGGTGCAAAGTTAGCAAGAAGGTTTCTATTTCAGCTGTATTTCTTCAAAAGCATTTGTGTGCATGGTTGTCCATGTCTGTGCACCCCTGTGCTCACCTGGCAGCATCTTGGACAGTCAGAGGAGACTGGAGCCCATCCAAGGGCCCTGTAACTCCCTGATGGGCTCCAGTGACCCTGAACAAGATGAAGCAGGTTTGAAAAATGAATGACTCATTGGCCCTTGATTACACACTGACTCCTTGTCCCCAAACTGCCATCTGGCTGTGAGGAGAACTGGATTAAAAAGTGGCGCCTCATTCATTCAAATGAGAAAATCACAAGAATTTCCCAAGCTTTACACCATGTGCTTCTGCATAACAGTGTTGCAATTAGTTCTCCATATGCTTCGGTGGCCTTGGAGGAAACCGATGCAAGCCTGTTCCTTCAATACCAGAACACCTGAATTCAAATCTTGTCTGGATAGATGAGCATATCAGTGGCTAGACTTATTAAATTCATGTCAACTTCTTTTTCCCAGATATGATATGAAAAAAACATTTTTTTGCATTTAAACTTTTGCTTTTAAACCAGGAGATAACCTGTTGCATTTTAACATCCTCTTAATGTTTAACTGGGATAAAGTTGGTGTGGTGACCGTTTCCCTGGTGATGGACTGTTGCTCATTCTAGAGTACAACATGTGTTCTGGGTCTGCATTGAGGTTCTACTTCTTCTCCAAAGTCAGGCCTCTTCATCGTATGTCCAAAACCAACTCAAAGTTTTTCAATACAGAGTTCATTCAATGTTCAACCAACATTTGTTGCTCTGCTTAAATCCTCCCCAATTACAATAAATGCATATTTTGTTTTTCTCTGCTTTTTTCATTTGTGGGGTGATGATGCTTAGGATATTTTTGTTGTTGTTGTTAATTAGTAACAAATTATACAATATTTGGTGAGGTTTGCTCTAGCACGTCTTCTTCTGCTTGCTGGTATTTATTGTTATCATAAGAACAACATTATGTGCATTTGAGCAGCTTGGAAGCAGAGATAAGGTATCATTATTTCACAGAAAAATGAGGAAAACTGCAGGATCCACATTGTCTTGATTATCCTGCATTTCTACAGCATATGCTTTTATAAGTGATCTATCCATATGGATTATAAAACAGTTCCAAATTATTTTTACTGCATTAAATTCAGCTAAGTGCCATGGGAAGTCATTGCACAAAAGGAACCCAGTGGGGCTGACTTGGTTTGTCAGTGTTTGGCAATGTGAAAAGTGCCATAATAACACTTCAACAAGTGCAGCTTGTCCACCTCAGAGGTGACAGTATCTTTTATAAAAAATATATAAAAATATCTTGAATATCTTTATTTCTTTGAGGGCTTTGAGGCAGACATGTCTGCAAAAATCATTCTCTTCATTTCAAATGCCTTCCATCACTCAAGAACAAGACCAAGATCCACCAAGCTTGAGGCAAAGATGGGACCCTGCTGTGGAGGCAGCAGTCCACCTTTTCCATGCTGATAACCAAAAACTCAGACTTAGCAGAGCTATTTCTAAGTGTGAACCACTCCAGTCTGGGCTTTTATTACACACAAAGTGCATTTCTCATTCCTATTTTCACATCCACTATTCCTACTGCTTACCATGATGAAAACAAGGGTATCTTGAATTGCATGAGAAGGTAAATGAAGCATAGTTTAAAAAGTGTTTCAAGACGCCATCCACAAGCAACTATGCCACCAGAACTATTACAATAACTTACATTATACTCCCTGACCAGGATGGTGGGTCCTGCTTCAAATTCTGACCAACTAAGTCATGCAAATGCATGGAAAACAATGGATCCAGAGCCAAGATGTGCTTACCCCGTGATAGTAATCCACAACCTCTCAATGGATGTTTGGTGCATGCTCAAAACAACTGTGCAACTATTCTGCATTATCACTTATAATGAGGAGCCAACTGAGCCCTTAAAGACCCCAGGAGTCTGCAAAGTCTTTCTCCATATTCAGGTCAGGAGTCAGGTGATTGGGGTAGCATATGATGATAACACTCCCTATATGGAAACAATAAAGTGATTTTTTTTTCCCTTACTGGCATGAAAATTCATCCAAAAGTGCTGCGTGTGAAAGGAATCTCACAGTCACCTCCCTTATCTTTAGATTTGAAGAAATTACAAGATGTAGGTGGTGCAAGTTGATGGAGAATTTTGCATAAAGTGCAAGCATGTTCTAGAAATTTTAAAGATTGCAATTGATGGTATGAAAGTGATTTCTGAGCTTGTGAGAGGGCTTAAGGCTACCTGTTGTATCTTGAAGATTCTTTAGAAAAATAAATGAAACATGATTGTTCTCACCCTCAAGTTATACACATATTGCAATGAAAATAATTTCTGATTTTATTGGCAATAAATTCCCAACACTAATTAAAACAAACCTCAAAAATAAAAAATTGATTTGAATGGCCTGACCTTTTCTGTCGTCTGTTTTTCTAAACACGTCAAACAGTGCTGCTGGTCATCATGCATCAGTTTCACATCCACAGATTCATCGCTGTGCTGTTTTTTTGCCTCAGTGCCTCAGGGTCTAAATAAACCTCCAGGCACACGCTGACAGTGAACGTGTGGTGAAATATGCAATGAAGTTATTTATGTACGATGCATGGAGAGATGGAATATGTTAATGCCAAATAACCGGTTTGTGGCTGCTTCTCTTTCTTTCTCTTTTCATATGCAAGTTTGCATCCTGATCTCATGTAGAAATGTGCTTCTTCTTTCAGGATTAAAGGTCACAGATTCTCCATAAAACACTGGTACATTTCAATTTTTTGAATGTTTGAAAGTGTGATTGTGTGTTGATGCTTACGCACGCTGAAACTCATTATTAAAAGATGAGAGTTGAGCGATTCAAGCATCAACAAAGTGCATGACAGATGAGAAAGACGAGAGCTCTTGGTCTGCTTAGATAAAAATCCAGTGACTTGGTGAATGTTGTGTTTGATGTTGAAATGAATCATTCAGATTCTCTGGGCTCTGACTCGTCTTTCCACACCCAGTTTCTACCTTCCTCCTTCTTTTTGAATTGGATCCTTGCCAGTGATCCAGATGCATCTCCTTGTTTAGTCCTTCACGTTTATCCCAGATGCAGTGGTGTTATTTATAGGGCTCCCAAACTTCTGTTCTATTTGTGGTTCAGTTGAGGAAAAGAGATGATGTCACTTTTATGATGGTTCCAGTTTTTTTATGCAAAACTACAGCTTGGAAGAAAATATGCAGCACATTAACAAGAAGGCCTTTGACTTGAAACATCAGATGAAATGAGGCAAGATGATATTTTATGATTTTGGGCAAAAGACAAAAATAGAAAAGTCATATCTAAGAAAAGATTATGTCAGTACTTTGTTCATAAAGGTAAAAAAAAAAAAAAACATCCAGTAAATTTCTTATCCATATGTAAGCATCTTTAAAAATGCTTTTTAAAGATTATTTTATAAAAAATATGGAGGATTGCCTCCTTCAGGTTGGGAATGAGCGGCTGCCTCAACTGAAGGGGTTTAAGTATCTCTGGGTCTTTAGATCATGAGAAGGCAGGAGCACTGGAGTTGTCTGCACGATTGTATCAGGTCATCACCAAACTTCACTTAAAGTCATAAACTGATGGCAATGGCGAGAAAAATTAGGTCACAAATACAAAAGACTGAATTTCTGCTGCACAGTGACCAGACTCGCCTTAGTGCAGTGGTTCCCAAAATGTTTCTCCTGGCCCCCCCAGTGGTTTCCAAACTACTATTTGTAAGCTCCCCTTGGCTTACAAATAGCTGTCTGGTTGAACGATGTGTGTGAGAGAAGGGGGTGGGAGGGTGGATTCTTGGAGACTCCCTCTTATACTCAGCCCCGGCTCCAGACAAACAAAGTCTATGGGGAATCAACTTTTTGGGGGGCAAAATGAATTGTAGCTGAACATAGACAACAACACCAGCAGCCTACAAGCTACTTGCTTAAGGTGCTGTATTGATATTAGCTGGCTAGTCATCTTTTAGCTAACTTTTCCTGCATCCAGCAACGTTACTCAACTCAGTCTGTTAGTTTGGGGGAAAAACTGTGAGAAGTTCTTTGCGTTTTGCTGGTTTGCTGCCATGATTCTAACACACCTGTGTATCTCTGCACAGCAGCAGCAGGTTCTCCTTCACAGGTGTAAACCCAGCACGAGTGTCGTAGCGCTCATGTTGCATTTAAAGGCGGCTGGAAAAACAGTTTACCACATGTTAACAACGGATTAAATCGTTTTAACTGCTGATAAAAGTGACAGAGGACACAGATATGGGAAGTGTGGAAGCCCCTACTGAATCACATTGACATAGGGATAACAGAGAGTTGGCCATTCTAAGGTAAAAACCCAGCGCAGTTTTCATGTTTTGTTTTGTTTGATCCAGACGGCTTCCCACCCCCCCCCCCCCCCCCCCCCTTCCCACAGTTTGGGAACCTTTGCCTTAGGGATAGATTGGGGAATATTATGGAGGACTTCAGAGCAGAGTCACTGCTTTTCTGGATGAAAAGACACCAGCTGAGGTGGTTGGGCCTCCTACAGGGAGGAGCTTTCAGTAGATTTTACAGGAAGGATGAAAAACAAAGCTTCACTTGCTTGCAAATGCTTTGGTGTATCCCAGAAACTATAAGGATGCTCTTTGGTTGTCTGTGTGTCCACTGGAGGAGTAGAGGGATCCTTCAGCTGGTGGATAATAAAACATTTATGGTGTGACAGGAAAGCTGCAGTGTCAGATGGAAGGTGGTACATTGGTTTGACTGGGGACAGGAGAGGATGATGCTGCTCCAACTCTGAATTGATTGAAAATATATTAAGTTCATTAACTCTCTCCAGACAAATCTAATCCCTCTTTAACTTACAACCTGTTATCAACTTCATTCTTGATAAATAATTTATTCTGGTGGAGTTTGCTTTTATGCTAAACATTCCACTCAATATTTCTAAGAGAAACTGTACAAGATGTATGGAAAGATGGATGAATCTTTTCCACAGCTTCTGAATGAGCTTATGTCAAAATTATTTTTTCATGTCAAACAGTACCAAATGGAAAAGATGCTAATATTGTTAATGGAAAAGCTCTAGTTCAGCAATTTTCCACTGTTTTGATAACAGAAGCAGCGTAGCAACATGATTTCAGCCTTTGTGTCACCTCTTCAGCAATTCAACAAAACTAACTTCAGTGTTTTTACTGTCTTAAAAATAACCTGTGCCTTCCGCAGTCACTCAATCGTTAAGGAGTGATATTTGAAAGGTTTTCTAACAGGACTGGTTGATTCTTGTTACTGAAAATCTGCTGTGGAGTATGGCGCGCCACCACTTTCTGATATATTGAGTATTTTACAACCCAATAAAAACAAAAATCTTGGCAAACATTTACACATGCTATGCATCTTACATAGATTTGTCCAGATATTAGATAGTCCTCATTAGCATTTTGAGATATATTCCTGTATTTATAGGGAGTATAAAATGATATGACAGAAGGGAAGGAGAGACTTCAAAATGTAATTTCACCTTGTAGCAAACATAACACCCCACGGCACAAATGAATGTTTCCAACCAAGAGCCACAGTTTGTACCGCAAACAAAATTTGTAGCCAACTGTTGAAGCTCCTTTGTGTACAAGAAGATGAATAATTTATACTTTGCGTCCACAAGATAATTATATGTGGGAATAAGTTTCAGTCTTGTGTGATGGGACACAAAAACATGTATCATTTGGGAGTGTGAGGCTCTGTCTTAAACATAACAGCAATGCTTCTTCATCAGAAACAGGTGTATGAGGCCAAAAAATGTATTTTCCATCTATCATCCAAAAGCTCTGTAATTTCATCTCAAGTCCAAAAGAAACTCAATATAATTAAGGCTTTCACTAAGCTGCCTGTGGTGTTCATCACTCTGACAAAATTAGAGTGTGAAAGTTTCCAGAGTAGTTTTAGCATCCGAAAATAAAAAACTTCACTACGGACATTGTGGTGCTTATTTTCATCCTGGTTCAGCAGTCTGTGACCCTGGATGAATTATGGGCGACTGAAATGGCAGCAGACGGCATATTAATTCTAGGGTCTGGTTCACACTTGGTCATCAAATAATTTGAAGCAAAACTTACCATGCATGCTGAGTAAATAAGCTATAACTTTATGATGTCCATATTAGCCTTTGAGTAAGATATTATAACACTACTTGTTCAACAACTGCTGTTCACATCCCACACAACAACCGATTGCCCTCAACTTAGGCAATCTCGTTACATAGGTGCAAAGAACAATTCGTGCTATTCTTGCCCACAATTTCAGGTTTTTTGCTCATAGAAACCTGTATGCACTGGATCCCTGCTGCCATGCTGTTCACTGCTGGGTAGGTGCACACACCTCCAAACTACACCCACAATGCTGATGGTTGCTAGACTGAAAGACAAAGTGAGTTTCTGTCAAAGATTTAGTATTTTATTTCATAATAAGTTCTTTTGAGAAGGAACAAAATGTGATTTATAATCAGTTTATAATGTAACTTAGTAAGTTGTGTAAACTTACAAGCTGCAGAGTGTCTCATCTTGGGGCTCACGATGGTAAGGAATACATAGATTTTTGATATTGGATCAGTGATTACTTGCTTAAATATGCATTCAGAATAATCCTGAAGATTAACATTTTTCACAGGATGTCATACGAGGTGGTGCACAGCCATACTAGGTGGCTGTGCACCACCTAGTATGGCACCTAGCATACTAGGTGGCTGTGCACAACCTTCACACATATTCTTTGATGCAGCTTTATGTGATAAAAAATAATAATAATACTGGTGTAATCCTGCACCAGAGCAAGACTTAAACTGTTGTTTGAGGCTCAGAAAACTTTATTTCTATTGGTATGTACTGAAAATGTCCTTTAAGATCTGATGATAATATATCACAGGTTTCAAGAAATTATCAACAAACATGAACAGATTAATCAGTTGACCAACCTCATTGTACTATCCGACTTGAGAAGCTGTTGCGGCTGACAGCTCAAGTTAAAATCTATCAAACTGTATGTATCTTTATAGATTACTTACCCTGTGCGGCTCACTTTGCAAATCAACCTGAAGTCACAGGAGAGAGCTGCTAAGCCTAGAGGTGCTAAATTAAGTCAACATATTACAGTGACCATGTAACTTTTCTGAGTCTACAGTCTGATGAGGCGTGTTTCCTGTGACAAGGATAGAATGAGTTTGAAAGTAAAGTAAGGTGCACAATGGAGCTGCCAAGCAGATGGCTCCGAGCCTGATGGGAAAACAAGACAAAGACAAAAGAAGTGGTTACACAAACTGCCGGCTCAGATGATGGAAAACAGACACAAAAACTTAAAATGTATAACTCCACGCAGATCTATCAGAGTTAGGTAACTATTTTAATTCTATACTTTAGAATTTAAATCAAATAGTGAATTAGACAACTATTTAAATCACACAATAATTTAACAACGCCTTTACTTTCAGTGTCTTATAATAGATAAAAAATAAAAGCATAATGATTGTATCTCTTGGTGAGGTGTTTCAAGATAATCCTGTCTGAGGAGACATGTCAGACTAAGACGGTTTTAAAGCTCTTCCAGCAAGACTACAGGAAAAAGGACAACTAATTCAGAACAGGAAAATCATATGAGGGCTCAATAATGTAGGCATTGACTCCTATAAAATCTATTGGATCTCACCTCCAGAGGTACGGTAAAATGTAACCTGATTGGCAAGATGAAGATGAGAATCTGAACACAATGATTTCTGGCAATGTGCACCAGATGTGTCTTGCTAACAGGAGACTTCAGGGAAGGTTCAGGTTGGACCATCTAGTACACTGCCATTAGAAAATAAAAACTCACATTTCCAGAACAGGAACAGCTGCTAATCTTTCCAGGAGTGGATGGACCAGCAAATTGAACCCAATGTGAAAACATGCAAAACTTAGGGAATTTTTAAAAATCTCAAAAGCTCTCAGTTCCTGCAGGCCTCGGTCAACAAGTTAAATGTTTAAGTGGATGATAAGTTTATTAGAAAAGGACTGAAGAGTTTTCAGTAGTTGAAGGATGGAGCTTCTTGTCTGTCTAAACTATATAACTGTACATAGCACATATGTTTACAAAGTAGAACCTTGTGATTTTCAGAACAACAATAAGTCACACAATGGATTTCTCATGTTTGGAGAAAGCCAAACACATCTCCCACCTAGGCTTGTTTTGCAGCTGCAAGTATTCTTGAGTCAAATGTGAGCTCAAGCCTGAGAAAGTTACCCGGAAAAGAAAATTGTGAGAATTGCTTCTATGACATATTGGGTTACAGTTGCACTTTGTTTTCACACATCCTCTGCATAAACTCTTCAAGGTGTCTCAAAACATAATCAGCTATTTCTGAAAGCAAGTAGCATTACTTACTTACTAATTATTTTCTTGACTAATAGAATAATTTCCACTAAAAGAAGACAGATTGTAGGGCTCCATAAACCCCTCTTTTTAGACTTTGGTTATTAATTCATCAGTGGATTCTTTCAAATAACATATGTGCCAAAATTCCCTAAATGTTTCAAAGCCTTCTGCCAGAAACGCAAAAGACTGAAGTTAGTTTGTGACAGATCTGACAAGAAACCATCCATCATCTGTGCATGTTATTTTGGCACACAAAGATAAACATTTGGACTTCTACAGATCCCAAACTCCCAATGTGTACAGCAGTAATAGAGTTTGTTGTCACTGGCTTTACTTCGGGGAGTCACGGCGTATTATTGCATTTTCTTTACACTTTTCTTATTTAAATCCACAATCCCAGCTTGGGACCCAAACTATTCAGCACATAAAAATTTCCGTTTACAAATGTTCAGTCTGCTCATTTTTTTTTACTTTTAATTTTTTGTACAACACAGAAAAGAGATTTTATTCTGTTGTTATGAGCAAACAGTGTCACCTTCAGAAACTAAGCAGCATCAAATGTAAACAAAATCAAAGATGTCAAAGTGTTGCCCAAATGTTTAGCACAATAGAAAAAGTGATGTGAAGATGAGATAATTGAACTAAACAGAGACAGTTTGGGGTTTCTTCAAACACAATTAAAGTGAAGAGCTGCTTTAAATAAAAAAAAAAACAACAAGTACCTGACTGTCAAGAGACAAATACCTCATTAGGAAACATGAACACATAACACAAAATAACTCGAAGACAAGTTAAGATGAGAACATATTCTAACAATATCACATACTACTACTACTACTACTACTACTAATAATAATAATAATAGTAATAATAATGCCCACATGTTTTAAACAAATGTTATCATTTAAACGCAATGTCCTTAAATCGATACTATAATTACATTATTGATCTTTTTGCTATGTTTGGAAGCTTTTTATGATTTTACCGTGTCCATATTTCTTATAAAATGCATCACGTGTGTAGTCTATATGCTCAAAGGTGGACAGCGCTCGCGGTTTACCTGGTGAACCTCGGAGAAGCACGTGCGTCTCACGAGAACGAGCACGCGCGTGAGAGGAGCTGAGGTGAGAGCGCGCGCGCGGATCTCGCTGGATGTTTAAAGGCGCGTAAACGTGCTGGGCTCAGACTGAGGCGCTCAGAGAGGAAGCTGGAGGAGCCTGAAGGATGTTGAAGTCTCCAGACTGATGGAGCGCACATGTGAGGCTGAATGAAACGGAGATCATGAGCAGGAGAACAGACAGGTGACCGAAAGCAGGAGAACAGACAGGTGACCGAAAGCAGGAGAATGAGACGGTTCAGCTGAGCCGCTGTTTTCCAGTTTAGATGGAAGGTGTTTGCCAGACTGACTGGGGAGATGTTTGCCGCCACAGAATGTGTTTTCCTGAGCCTTAGAGATCGAGACTGCCGTTGATCCTCCGTGGGTGTCCAGTGGGATAAACCAAAGACAAAAGTAATGTCTTCTGAAATATCCTGTCCTACCTTTGGAGGCTCGGGCGCATAAAAAAAAAAAAACCAAAAAAACAAAAACTGAACCGCAGCCGAGCGCGCAGCCATGCGCGCCCTTTCCGGCTGTGCCTAGTCTGACCTTCGTGCGTTATGCTGAATGGACCCACTTTCCGCCGCTACGACCCGATGCGACTGGTCGATCCAAGGCACCTCCCGCAACTGATGTCCCTGGAGGACCATGAGCCCACCATGGCGGGAGGGACCCTGGAGCCGCGCAATTCCACGGCGGCGGCGGGCGAGGAGGGCGCCCCGGGTCAGCAGCAGCACTCCTTCCCGTGGGTGGCCACCGTGCTGGCCGGCGTCCTCATCACGACCATCGTGGTGGATGTTATCGGGAACCTGCTGGTGATCGTGTCGGTGTTCAGGAACAGAAAACTCAGGAAAGCAGGTACAGACACGGACACAGGCAGCTGTTTGGCAGTGTGAACAAAGTGATGAGGGGTGTGAAAAATCCTCACTTTGATCACTTTTTCAGCCAATTTGATGCACTTGTGATTTTGTATAACATTAGGAATCCCTGTAAAAAAAAATAAATCCAAGAATTTAACAAGAATATTTTTTTTTCCTGCAGGACTCATTTAAAAAGTTTTATTTTCCTAAAAAAAATTATATTAAAAAAACTGCGATAAAATAAAAAAAATGTTAAAGTTAAAGTAGATGTACACCAAAATGGCATACCTAATTAATTACATTATTTAGATAAAGTGCCAGGAGTTTGCGTTCAAAAGGAAGCTGCTGCTCATTCTCTAACCAGGCAGCATGACTGATGAGCCTGGAGATGCTCTTTCCTCTCTTTGCCCTTTTTGTTGTCTGCAGCTGATCTGACTCGCCTCGTTGATTTCTGAAGGTCTAAACTTATGAAACAGACCTTATTTCTCCTGCAAATGAGTTTGCAAACCTGATAGTTACCCCAGTCTGATTAAAAGTCCCACCGCTGTGCACAGTAAAGCGAAAAATAATTACAACTAATTAAACAAGAATTCAGAAGGATTCCTCTATTAACTCTCATTAATCACCAAACCCGAGAATGATCTGAAGCAGAAAATATCACAGTTAAAGCACTTATCAAGGATGCTCACCCTATTAATGTTCATTTGACAGTATCAGAATAATGATAAGCAACATTTATGAGTTTGGCAGCATGCAAATAGTGAGGGAGGCTTGACTTCCATAAACAGGAACGTAAATCCAATTCATGCCTTTTTTGTAATCAATAAGAAATAAAGTGCAATAATGGTCATGCTAATTCCAAAGGCATCAGAGGAGAAACGGAGGAGGAGAAGGGCTACATCTCCTCCTGGAAGCTCAAATCAAGAGGCACTTAGTGAGACACTTAACTCAATCAGTGTTAATGGAGATCAACAGGAGGTTGAACATGCAGCGAGGGTCGTGTGCCGGCCGAGAGCCGCAGGTCAATTCACACCTCTGCTGCACAAACAGAGAAGTCACCATGAACGAAACAATATTTTAGGGGAAGCTCAACAATTTAAAAAAATATGATTTGGTTCCATATAAACATTAAATACAGATCAAGCTTGGTACGGTTTTGTTGTTTTAGAGCAGCTTTAAAGTAGCTGAGCCCAGTTTTTGGGACCAATACCAATTTTCTATTCTATCATAGAGATCTTACTCATGAATGAAACAGAAAATTAAGATATTAGAAAATATTTAACATTTATGCATCAAAATTATGTCCACAAACTTTTATCATATTTTTATTTTTGAAGCATCTTTACTTTAAAAGTGGAGCTTTATTGTTTTCTGTGCATTTATTCAGCAGCTCAAAAACATCGGTACCTGAGCCAGTAACTGAACCGAACTGATGAGGAAAAGTTATGATCTCTGGTCGATTGATCAGTGAGTCTCCGTTCAAAAGGTTTGCTTTGCTCAGCAGTTGTGCGATCGCACTCTTTAGAGAGCAAAAGCAGAGAAGATGGCAGATGCGAAATATCCACCTAACAACTGTAAAGGTCAGCTCTCCTCCATGAACCGGCTTAAACGCTCCATGAAGAAAAGTGTCTGACAGGAAATTTCACACATATGAAAAGCTGATGGGTTTGTCTGAAATTTCTCTGCAGACACAGAAAAAAAATAGATACATTTTGCTTTGTCTTGATCCAAATTCATGGTGTGAACGTGTATTTTTGATCATTACACAAACAGCACTGAGTTATTATTAAAAACGACAAAAGACAGATGAATGTTTTCAGCCACATCAACAGGTGTTTCCGTTTCCACAGTGTTTCATCAGCCAACAATTTTCAATAAATGTGTTTTATTTTAGTGCTAAAATAAATAAATCAGCTAATATAGAGATAACTGTCCATGGCAGCAAAGATAGGGGTGAAATCTTGGAGTTTTTCATGTCTTCATCTCTATTTTTCTAATACTAAACTGTCTCTAAGGCAGTAGATAAAGATAAAAGCCCAGATGTGCCACTTTTCTAATGGTTGTTCTGCTCTGGTTATATGGATTCTGTCTCTGTATGCCTCCATTCCCAGGGCAGGAATGTAGCAACCAAAACAAGAAAACCTCATGGACCGCTTCCTTCTTTTTTATATTCATCCTGTATCTTTGCTTTCTGTCCTCTCCTCTCATTTGTCCTCCACATTTTCCCCTCATTCATCTCCTCAGCTCATCTTCAATTAAGTTCATTCTTTTCCGCTCTGTCTTTTCTTGCGCTTCCCATTTAATTTAAGACTCTCCTGTTCAGCCGTCCTCTCAGGTGTCCTATTTTACTCTTTCAATGACTCTTCATTGTCTCGTTTCTTCTCTCCAAGATGCAGCGGTTGAATTACTCTCATCATCTCTTCCTTACCATTCATCTGACACATATTATCAGATCATCGTGAAACTATTGCTATTGTTCACATCGTGTAACTACCTGATCTGTGAAAAACTGTCAGAGTCCCTTTAGTCATGATGTGCAATCTCTCCTTCTACTGGCATCTTCTGCAGGAGAACTTGACCTGTAATGGTTTCCATTCAACGGGTCAGAACAGCTCAACTCGCTGTTAAATCAGAGAAGAAGGAGGGAGGGGAGCTTTGTGTTTGGCATGGATGGGTTTTGGCTCGCTGCCAGATCCCGCCAAATTAAACTCGTTTGCTGTGCCTGAAACCACGAGCCGCTGCGTTCCAGCTGGAAATCACTCTGAATGAGTCCGACTGTCTCATTGATCCTCTGGCCAGTAGATCAGCGGCGCTCAACCTTTTCAGAGGCAGAGGACAGTCCCGCCTGGATAGAGTAATCCATAAAAGACTGGGCCGGTTGATGAACTCAAAATATCACCCAATAGTATCTATGAGCATGCATTTCTTCTGTTGCTGCTGCTGCTGACCTCACAGGAAGACAAGTAAAGGGATTTTTATTATTTGAAATGTATTACTAGACTGAAGCTTGAGAGAAAAATTAAAAGTCTGTGACTCCTCCTGTGGCTGTTTCCAATTTGACATTAAAAAAACAAAACTCACTATTTGTAATCTTGGGTAGACTGCATCTATACAATCCTTTTTCAAACGTTAAACATTTAGAATAAACAGTTTTATTCTCCTGAAAACTGATTTTTTGACACAAAAGTCAAATATCCATCAGATCCTCTTTGCATGGACATCTGTTAGGCTTTTGCTTTTTAACCGTGTTTTCATTTTCTTTAGAAAAATTCACAATGAATCATTTTGGGGGTAAAAGAAACTAATTTAAATGGAAAATCTTTACTGGATTATCTTCCTATTGTACTCTGACATTAGTTGCAATCTTTATGTCTTGGCTTAATTAACTACCTTTTTCTGGTGGAAAGCAATAAAGTCCCAATAACACCATCTGTTTGGTACTATTGGCTTAAACATCTATCCATTCATTTTCTTTACACCCTTGTCCCTTAATGGGATCAGGAGGGTTGCTGGTGCCGATCTCCAGCTAACGGTCCGGGTGAGAGGCGGGGTCACCCTGGACAGGTCGCCAGTCTGTTGCAGGGCAACATAGACACAAACAACCATGCACACACACACCTAGAGGCAATTTAAACAGACCAATTAACCTGACAGTCATGTTTTTGGACTGCGGGAGGAAGCCGGGTTACCTGGAGAGGCCAGAGACCCAGGGCTGGGAATTGAACCCAGAGCCTTCTTGCTGCAAGTCAACAGTTCTACCAACTGCTCCACTGTGCAGCCTCTGGCTTAAACATATTTATTTTTTTTTACTTTTAACTTATAAGGGGAGATAGAAGGAAGTGGGAAAATACAGAATGGCAAGAATATGATGAATAGTAAGGCTTTTTAATAAATAGTGTCAAAGTTTCACAATCTTGTCCAACAGGTTTTCAGACATTCCACCTTTGGTTTTTATTGACGATTCATATCATCATTAGATCACTAGTACAGAGTTTGCTCGATGTAAGTATATTTGCATGAGCACTGACATAACACCTTTGGAAAACGAACATATGACAGGTGAAAACAACATAAAGGGTAGATAAATGCTGCTGGATTTTCATTTTTTCTTACAAATCTGCTTTCAGATTTGTGTTAAAAAAAATCATTTTTGTGGAAAAGCAGGTGGGTGTTTCAATGAGTCCTTTGTCATGTGAACAGAGGGGAATCCTGACTCAGTCTGTGTGTGGGGTTGCTTTTCATCCAAGAGAGTGGGCTTCCTCTCAATTCTAACCAAGAAACCTGTTATGGATGAAGAATGGGATAAGGACATCCAGTAGTCTGCTGTAGGGACCGGTGGTCTGTGCATCCTATCTCAGTTTCAGGTTTCCTCACGTTGAGACTGAATGAAACAGTCTGTAGAGTCTGTAGTCTGTCTGTAGAGAGTAAATGTAAATGAATTTGCTCCGACTCAGATCATTACTGAAACCAATTTGCTGAACAATTTCCAACTTCTTCCTAAACTAATTCCTGATGCACATTTTCTTGCCGTTATCAACAGTCACAGAACAACGGTGCAGGATTGTACTTTTTAAGCTACTTCCTGAAATCAGGCTCATTCTTCTTCATCTTATTTCTGTCATTTCTATGGCTGTTCACTAATGGAGATTTATATCGATTTAAGACTAACCAGAACACCTCATGTGGCTCCCAATGTTACAGAGAGTAAAACTCAGCAGATGGTTGTTTTCTTGTTGCAGAGCTGAATCAGAAACTGGAAAACAGAGGGGCAGTGGGTTTGACATAGAAATATCACCAACTGAGGGGATTTGTTTGAAAAATAAGCTCACGATTCTTCCTTGACCTTCATTTTCTTCTTTCCATCCTTGGAGCTCCCTCTGAACATCTCCACAATGCCCTGTAGCTCTCTGCCTGGGAAGATTATTATGTAAATCAGTCAGCTCTGTGCAGAAGGTGGCCCCGAGTTGTTTGGAGGCATCTGCGATGACCAGATTTAAGCATACATGAGCAAACACACCGACCGGTGATGTGATTAGATTTAGAGGTTTCAAAGAAGTGAATCCATCCATCACAGCATCCTTTTAAATTTTTATTTTTTTATTTTTAAGTGAACAGCAGCAGATGGATGAGATGGTTTTATGACAAAAGAAGAAAAAAATTAGGACTGGTACAGCAAAAACACTCCCTAAAACTGAGGAACTCTTAATAAATGAATAATAAAAATTAAAACCTGATGTGTGAAGACTAGGATTTGCTTTGCCGCAGCTGAATGAAGCCTTCATCTCATATATGAAAGTGTTGAAAATAAAGCTTGAGTAGGAATTATTATGCTTTATCCATAATGATCCCTTCTTATAATTAATATTATTTCTTCATATAAAACAGTCACCTCCAGATTAGAAACATCAGTAGTGTAACTATTTGCAACTCTGAATTAAATGTATTTACCTTAGCGGACACAATGTGGTGGCATTTAACATTTTTCTCAGAATTTTTTCCTCTATAGCATAAATATCAGTCAACAGAAATAAAAAAAATGAATTTGTCTCTAACTTGTTTGGATATGTGTTTGAAATGATGATGAAAACACTTCCTATTTTCCCTGTGGAAATTAACATTGTGAGATGTAAAAACATACTTTGCAAGCAGAGTATACTCAGGCAACTGACTTTTTTTTACTCTTGACTTTTTGTCAAACTTATAGTCATATTATCTTTCTTTTTTTCTCTCCATTTCTGCTGCTCTATTGTCATGTTAGAGCTCAGAATATCATTTCATCCTGCTTTAATTTCACCACAACTGATCTGTCTTCGTGATGCTGTTTAACACACGCGAGGGGCACCCAGATAACCTCTTCAGAGGCTGGTGTCCATATTATAGTTTCTTCTCTGCTCAAACACATTTTATTCAGAGGTTAATGATCTCAGCATTTCATCAAACTCTGCTGGAGCCTGGTAATTCAACCTCAGGGGAAAAACAGGTAGGATACCAACTCTTAAATAGGTGCACATTTTTATTTGGTCTCAGATTAATTTCCCCCCATAAGTTTGTGGCTCTGTGGCAGACTGGCGACCTGTCCAGGGTGAACCCCGCCTCTCGCCCGGAACGTCAGCTGGAGATAGAAGTTTAAGACAAATATTAAGGGCCACTGTCAACAGAAACATGTTATTGAGCTTTACATACAAAAAAACAGATTTTCTATTTCAAATTTACAATTAATATGAAACAGAACAATGAAAGAAAAAGTACTTATTAGTTGTTTTTTGTTTTAAATGAACCACATTGACAATATTGTTCACTAGCGGAAGCAACATCCCTGGAAAGTTCCTGTGGGTTTTTAAATAATACTGCCTATGATATCCACTGGATATGTAATACTTTCTTCTTATTAGCCTTTAAATCAGCTGTTTTATCTTCCTTTAACAGCTGCACAACGTTTGATAAATATTTCAGTTTAATGTGAAAAACCATTTCTGGTGCAACTTTTGACAATTAAGTAAAATTAAAGCTGCAAGCAGCATCGAACAGCCTTGGCAACTCTGCGCCGTGACGTAACCGTGAGCTTCCCACATCCCCACCTCAACACCCAAAACAAGCATGTCAATTCTTCATGTCACCACACTGAGTGAGTCTCACTTTTACTTTCAGGGAAGCTCCTGTAAGAAGGATTTAAAATTTGGTGGAAATCAAATCTTGATGAAAGCTGTTTTTAGAATACTTTAGCTATGAATCCTGAAGATTGTGAAACTTCACCACTGATATCCAAGATTTCTCGATTTTTAGATAGTAGCTCACTGAGGTTTTCTGAAGTCCCAAACCTCTTAGCATTGACTTTGTCATGTTATCCAAGCTGATATCGGTTATCGAATTTTTCTTAAATCTCTTTAGATCATGGCATGATGTGTTGCAATTTGTGACCCATTAACCTTCTTCAAGGCTTTTAAGTGATATATTTGCTTCTTTATTCAAAAGAACTGGCAGGTGGGCTTGGATTTGGTGGCTGAAATGGAAATAGGCTTCTCAAAAAACAGTAGTACATGAATTGACAAAGGGAGGCAATTTGTCACACAGAGCAACGTTGGTTTGGATAGTTTTTTCTGAGCGAAACAAAGACAGAAACAATCTGTACAGGGCACATAGTCTTTCACAGCGGTGAAACTGTATTTATGTCTAAAATAATCCGGACACATGTTCTGTTTCGTTCATGAGAGAATGAAGGATTTATTGTTATGTCCTTTCAAACCTGCACACATAGCTGCAGGCCTCGTTTTTAAACCACAGATTTTTTGTCAGATCAGTTTTTAAAAGGGACAACCAATAATTATCTTGGCATTGCTTATAAACATAACGGGCAATAATTCAGATTAATATCCATAGTTCTGAGTTGGTTATTATATAATTTTCCTGCCTCAGAATCTCACTGATAAAAGTTTCAGTGTTTGTTTTGCTCTTTTTCTCCATCAGATTTAACCCTTTTGAGGTTTAGCCACAGTAAAATCTATGGACTTTGAGATGAATATATTTTCTTTGGTTCTTTGCAAACACTCGATACCTAGTGGTGAAGATGTAGGAAAGGTTTCTTTTGGATGACTTTTACATAAAGGTCATTGAAATGTGGGCATGACTGCACACTAGAAGAGAGCGCCGGCTCTCCAGAGCCTCTTGAATTCTCATTTTGTGCATTCATGCAAGAGGTTTGATTCTTTCTCTTTGGACAGTTTTCTGAAGCTTTCCTAGACCTTGAACCCAACATACAAACTGAGAACAAGAGATATAAAACAATCTTGCCATATATGTAATGATTCTCCACCTCTGTGAACATGAATAGGAATTTTCCAGCATTACTTTTGGGTTTTCTCTTAAAAATCAGGCTTTCATTGTGTGTGAGTCTGTGTAGCAAAGTGTCATCATTTGTAGGTGTTTGATGAATTTCTTTTTGGTGAAAGAAAGTATATTTCCAAGCATTTTGATACATAAATGATACCTGTAGATACTTTGAGAGCTGGTATTTTATTTTCTCATTATAGCTTCAGCTTCTCTTAGCTGCGGTTATTTGGAGTGATGACAGTAAGACTCTGTGACCCATGGAGAGCAGAAGAGAGATGTTGTGATAACAGCAACAGCTGGCAGAGAGCCTAACAAGCCGGCAGTTGTGCTCTCTGGTGCGGAGGCTCGTCCCGTGCAGCTTTTCCAACACAGAATCGCAGCCTCTCTTTCCTCCCTGACATCACGTCTAATGGTGCCGACCTGAGCTCAGCCCTCACCCTGCCGCCGTCGCTGTAGCTCCAGGTGTCAGACCCTCCTGTTTGCTGCCGAGCCTCCTTGATTTATTTTGTCTAATTTCCTTTAAGCGCACAACGCTTCATCATTCGCTGTAACCCTGTTTATGCTCTCAGTGTAGGTGAGGATGCATCACCTGCTGGAGGCCTTTGAGACAGAGCTGTGCTGCTCATCTTTAACTTGCAGAGCCACCAATGCATATCTTCAGTTTGTTTGTCATGGGGGTAAAAATTAGTCTGTGCCCTGAAGCCACCCAGTCCAGATTTGTTCGATTTTAGGCTGCACAGACTGTGTGAGTCTGGAATGGAAAAGTATTAGATTCTCAATCTTTGGAAAACAAGGATGAAGTCCCAATAACTTTGGGTCTAGTCAAAGAGTATTTATATTTTCAGAATGTTTGAATAGAGACTATGTTTTTAAAAACTATAAATGAATAGAGCTGTTTGGATTTTTATTAATTTTAAGGTGTTTTCGCATTTGATAGTTTGGTAGACTTGGTCCGATTGGGGATCAAAGTTGCAATATTTGTCACATTTTCAGCTTCTGCAGTTTGCATTCACACTCCACTGTCAAATGAACCAAACTCTTTGAGTAACTTCTTCACCTCCTCATCTGTGGTGGTGCTGCACTAAGAACCACATAAGGAAATGACACTGAAGGAGACATGAACTTCCATCTTGATGAAAAAAATGTTTAACAATAAAGAAGCATCAGGTTTTAGTGGAGGTAGAATTTTTCTGTTGTTGGTAAAAAAAACATAACCTATTTCTCCCTGTAGTGCTTTTTTTTTTTTTTTTTTTTGCAGTATTTAACCCTGCTGTTGGAGCGATCTTTGGTTCACTTTGCATTAACATGTGCATTCAAACTGCACCAGAGTTCACTTAAACCGAACCAAGACCTAGATTTTTAGGTGGAGCAGAGTTTGCTTGTTTGGTCAGCATCAGTTTGATTACACATTGTTAAGAGAAATACAGTATATTTGAAATAAGCTAGTTGTAAAACTTAACCATATCTTCAATAATTAGGTAAAATTAATGGTGTTTCGAATAAGGAAATCCACTTCAAATTATATCCAGGGTTCAATTAAAGTAATCTTTTATCTAGGATATTTCTAGTGAAACATACACTAAGTTGAATTAAAATAACTTAAAAATGTCATTTAGATCACCGCTAATTTCCTTGTATATGTGTTTTACCTCTTGATACAATTCTAGACATAAAACATACACAGTCCAGTCACATTAATGTGACCACCACGTACTTTCCACTTCAGAGTTAAATAACCAATCACAGAAGGCAGGTGGCAGCACAGTGCAGTTGAGCGTATATAAAGGGTGTGTGTGGGCTTCGGAAAACATTTCAATCGTTGGCGTAATTACAGAAACGAAGCGATTTATCCGACGTCCAAAAGGGCATGATCATTGGCTTTCGGGCCAAGGGTGGAAGCATTTCCGAAACGGCTGAGTTTGTGAACTGTTCGCGTGCCGCCGTGGTAAAAGTGTACCGTGCATGGCAAAATGGGACTGTCCAAAATCAACGACGTGGCAAATGTGGTGCACCACGGGCCATAGATGACAGAGGCGAACGACGGTTGCGGAGATGCGTTCGGGCAGATAGACGGGCTACCGTTGAGCAACTGACCACTAAAATGAACCAAGGGGCTACCACAAGTGTCTCCCAAACCACTATTCAGCGAACATTGCTGCGTCTGGGCCTCCGAAGCGGACGCCTGGTTCGTGCACCTATGCTGACTGGTGTTCATCGACGACGAAGGCTAGAATTTGCACGCCAGTACAGCAGCTGGACGTCCACTGAGTGGCGACAGGTAGCGTTTTCAGATGAATCGCGTTTTATGCTCCATCGGACAGATGGACGTTGGCGTATAAGGCGTGAAACCTCTGAAAGGAACCACCCTGCAACCATTGCAGGAACGGTCCAAGCTGGAGGCGGGAGCATTATGGTCTGGGGAATGTTTTCCTGGCATTCTCTGGGTTCACTGATTATTGTGGAAGGCACGATGGATCAATACAAGTACGCATCTGTCCTTGCGGACCATGTCCACCCCTACATGCGCATTGTTTTTCCTCAGGATGATGGCATCTTCCAGCAGGACAATGCGAGGTGCCATACAGCTGCCAGTGTACGTGCGTGGTTCGAAGAGCACCAGGATGAGTTTACCGTCCTCCCCTGGCCAGCAAACTCACCTGACTTAAACCCAATCGAGCATCTGTGGGACCATCTCGATCGAGTTGTTCGCGCCATGGATCCTCAACCGCGTAATCTAGCGCAGCTGGCCACGGCATTAGAGTCGGCATGGCTCAACATCCCAGAGAAGACCTTCAGGGACCTAAGTGACTCTCTTCCTGCACGTCTCGTAGCAGTTCGCTCTGCGAAAGGTGGTTATTCTGGCTTTTGACAGATGGTCACATTAATGTGACTGGACTGTGTATGTCTTTATTTTAAAGACATATGTTTTAAACACATATTTTTATTTATTTTATTTTAAAATAATACTCCTTTGTTCTTAAAAATGAAACTCGTAAAGGACACTTCCCCTAAGTTCAGTACAGCGTCGAAGGGAAAACATGCCCCCCCGTTTAAAGTGTGGGACCCAGAACTAAAAACTTTATATTGCTCCGAGGAGGTCCTTGTGATGCAATCTCCGGGGAAAGCTGTTTTCCCTCGTAATATTTTGTCGTGTGAGGTAAATATTTCTGGTTCGTGATTTTATTGAGTTCTGTCAGCTTCATTTGTTGTCTTGTCTAATAAATGTCATTATGCTTTTGGGCGTGGAAACCGAGTTGTCTTGTCTTGTAAGTTCAGCTGATAAAATAACTACTTCAATGAATCCAGGCAGGAGAGGAATGAAACGAGTCAAAATTTTTTTAATTGTTCCCCTTCTGAATCATTTTAAAAACATTCACACGTCCCCAAATGAACGACCTACTAGACAAACAAACTACAGAATAAACAGTGCCTTAAGAAACAAAGCTGCACACAAGTTGGAAGTTGGTCAATACTGATATTTTGGTGGAATATTACCATGATGATATAGGTTGTGAAAAAGCCACATTTTCCTCAGTTTTCTCATTCTTTTCCATCACCATCATGTCTCCTCCTCTCTGAGTGTTAGCATTTGATCACTATTAATTTTGCAGTTATCAAACACCAAACCAGCAACTTGAACTTCATCGTATTGGGAATCCATCTAGCCCAATGTATTATGGCTACATTTATTACTGTATGCAGAGGATGGAAGCATGTCTTGTGAAAATCTACTAAATATTAGAGTTCAGAATTTTAAACTTGACAGAATCAATTTTGCAACTTGGCATTGGTTTTTTTGATGATCCTCGGGTTGACCGTGACGATCAACCATTTTAGTTGCCTCTAGTTGAAACTATGTAATAAGGTTCACCAGGTTTACTATCTTTCAGAATAACTAATTTTAGCTTTACAGAGCTGCCAGAGGGTACAGGTCTAGTCCAAGTCATTATTTCATTTCGTCAGAATGGAGCTTGTTTTATTTCTCAGCCACTTTCTCATAACTTTGATATGAACTTACTACACTATATCCTGTGTGAATTGTGTATTTGCATTTCCGAGTTCTGACTTGTGCCTTCCTTGAAATTAAGATATCTGTACAAAAACATTAAGATAACCAAGTATTAACATTTATAAGTCAAATCTCAATGCATTAAAATTGTATTTAATGTCCGACCCTTATTAGATTGTGGTTTTTGCACCTCTTATATCGAGGTTAATTTTGGGGTTCAACATGTTTTGCTTATTTGCAGGACCCTTTGTGGTTCCCTTCTCTTATCTTTTAACATCCAACACCCATGAGAAGGAAATTGATTATTCTATTCTATGATTCATTACATCTGAATCTCTCAGAGTGATTCAAACAAGAAATCCATGAGTGGAAAAGAAACAAAGAATCTTCACCTTCCTCATTGCATCACCATAAATCACATGCTGTCATCCCAGTTTGAATATTATGACAGATGTGGAACATTATTCTACGAGCTCATGTCATGTTATTTTTTCTTAAACTAACATTATTTTCATTCAAATATATAACATTGTTCCTCAAGAAGATTATGTTGCTTCTATAAATGTATGTAAATAGGATGCATGCAATCAGATGACCAAAACCACTGCTCAGAAAAAAAACATCGCATTAAAACTGCAGTAGGTAACTTCAGTAAAAATGTTTTTTTTACATATTTGTTAAATCCATCACTATGCAGTAACAGTAAGACATAAGACAGATAATCTAAATTATAACCGAAAAGATGTAACACAGTATATTGCCTGGTATACAGCAATGCTTTGAGGGGGTTGGATTGTTGAGTCTTGGCTTCTGAAGATCAGGCCGAGCCCATTTACAGAGGCTGTTAGTCCTTGATGCAGCTGTCCATGTTTAAAATCTATAATAAAAGTTTGATAGTTTAAAAAAAGATTTTGTATCAACATGGCATTATATCCATTACAGTCGAGTTTAATTGCACATTATACACTATAATCAAGCTTAATTGCCACAAAACATTGGCAAATATATTACAATGCCAATTGTAATATTTTTTTTTTCAGTTTTTAGAGAAGATGTAGCTTTTCAGACATAATTACAGGGTTAAACTGACATGCATCTACAAGCCTGACTTGACAGGAAGCAACAACAAAGTGATATTAAATATCATCATGACAAACTAAACACATTTTTTGCTGTTTTTAACTCAATAGAAAAAGGATTCTGCTTTTATAAACCACCCTTCATTCAAACAGAAATTGTAGCCTAAGCCACTTTATCATAACAACTGATGACCGCTTATCACCTACTGAGACACTGAGTAGTAAGGGCAAAATGTTAGACAGCATGTAAAATTACATTTTTAGGACTAGATAAGGATTTGATCAAATCCTTGAAATTCTTCTTTGTGAGTAAAGCCATGAAAACGTGATTGAAGTCTTAAAAATAGTTGACGGGGTAATTTAATTAATGGATGTGTGACGTAAGACAACCAAAGAGAAATGGTTGAAAAAAAATATCAGTTATAATATGTGAAAAGCTGGGCATCAATTATGTAAATGAGGCCCTTTGATTGCTTATTCTTGTTTAATGTTTGATTTTGCAAACAAACTTATATCTCTTTTAAAATGTCTATGTAGTGCTCACTTTGAGCTGTTTAAGTGTGAAAAATAAGAAGGAAAAACATGTTTCATTAGCTTTTCTGGACTTTCATCAGTGTTCCTAAGACTCAGTTATGTTCTACTAAAATGATCTAATGACTCAAGCCATGCACGGATCAAAGGCTGCGAGGCTTCTCTAGCTACTTGCTTGCTGCAGCACAGCTGGTCTGCTGATGCAACGCGTCCGTTTGGTTAGCATCAGTTTCTGTGATCTGAAGTCCTCCTGTGACAGGCGGCAACATGAATTCAAAGCAGGAGTGAAAATGTCTCTCAACTCTAATTTTCACCAAAAGAAGATGTTTAAATTTGTATTCTGCATTGTTTTTTTGTTTTTTTATGAAACGAGTACCTATTTTTAGCCTTCGTTTTAAGATTTTTTATGTTTATTACCATAAGTTTAGGGCCACTGATTTAGAAACAGAATTGAGCTTAGAGTGACTTGTAAGAATGTTAATGCTCTTCGAACCTTTTCACATTTTGTTATGCAACAACTGCAGGTTTGAATATATGATTTTATCCTGACCCAGAGTAAAACAAAATGGTGATGTGAAAGAAAAATTATAGATGTATTTATTAAAAAATAAATATCTGTGACTTGCCAAAACATTCCCCATTAGATTTATATCTGGGCCAATCAGGCAGTTGAACATGCTTTGATATAAATCATTTTATTGTAGCTCTGGCTCTAAGGTTTGGGATGTTGCCCTTCTTGCAGGTGAACCTCAGTCCCAGTCTCCAGCCTTTCAGAGCATCTGAAATGGTTATGCTGACCTGTGTTTATCTCCATCCATCTTCCCATTAACGTTTTTATCTTTCAGACCAAAAGCTTGCTGAGCATGCCACTGGAGTTTCTGGTAAACTCTGGGATTTTATCAAAAATCTCATTGCTTGAACTACAGAGAAAAGTCATGAATTTAACAAGTAGATAATTGCTTTATTATCTGTGCCGATCCATGTGTCTCATGCCTGCTAATGAAACAGGGAGGGGGGAAATTAGAGGGAGAAAATAGTGATGGACACTATTGTTTCAAAACGCAGCGCTAAGGCTCGTGATGGAGCTCTGGTTCCACACAAAGCAGCTGCTGTCATCTCCTCCAGTGGGGGGCGCTACATAATAATTTCTCCACCACTGCAGAGCTTGCTGAGCATGGGGAGCAGATGAGTGTGAGTGCATCTGCATGGACAATGAAGGAAAGACATTTTGAAAATGTCCTCATATTTTTATACTAATGTACGCTTCTAAATACTAAAGTTTTAAACTTTGAGATTAAAACTGATGACAGAAGTGGCATAAACAGTTCAAGCTTCTTTTGTGTTTTACTGGCAGCTCTGGCGCCCCTAAATGACACATTTAGGAGCATCAGTGTAAAATTAGTTTCCATAAAAAAGTAAACTAAATGTAATCAACATAACATTTTTATTTCTTTTTGTATAATTACTTATTATTATAAAAAAATGAAGAGTTGTGCATGTTTTTTTTAACTGCAGCTGGCAGAGCATTACTGAACCTGGTTTATGCATTGTAACTTTAATTCTGTCTCCATCATAAAACTAGTTTTCCCATAAATGTCAGCCACAAGGAAATTGAAACATAAATTGCAGTGTTTTAGTGTCAGGACGATGATAATGCTGAGCTGATCTATTCTCCACTGACTTAGGCGGCTTTATTTTTAAACTGATTGAGCATTTCATGCCCATATTTTATTCAGCCTGTTTTAATTTAGATGACTTGCTGAGTCCACATCTATGTAGCTACTGGGTCTTGGCTCTGTCGTGTTGGGGTGGGGCTGTTTGCTCATTTCGTTTTGATTTCAAAGAAACTTAAAGTGAAATGGTGAGAGCCTGAGACAAAAGGACACCCGGTCCTGTTAATACTTTCTTTGGAAATCTTCCAGGCACATTCTAGCCTGATCATATTGTATTCTATCAATCAATCAATCCATCAAATTTTATTTGTATAGCACATTTCAGCAGCAAGGCATTTCAAAATGCTTTGTATAATTAAAATAAAAACAGCATGTGACAGTGAATAGACAATTAGAAAGACAAAAAATTTTAAAAAGAAAAAGAAAAATGATTAAAAAAGATAAAAATATTAAAACCAGCACCCTTTGTAGGACTTCAGTTAACTGTCTCACACCTCAGAGATTTAGTTAAAACGCCATTTAACAAGGATTCTCACACCTCAGAGTTTTAGTTAAAACACATTGATTCATTTAACTAGGATGTTTTCCGGGGGGCTTTACATAGACAGTGTGAAAGAGAAATAAAAAGAAGTTAATAAATAGATTAAAAGTAAAGTTAAAAACATTAAAAAACCATCAAAGACATCAAAACCCGCACCTAATTTAACCATAAGCAACTCTAAACAGGTGGGTTTTAAGTTGAGATTTCAAAGCACCCAGTGTTTCAGCTGTTTTACAGTTTTCTGGAAGTTTGTTCCAAATTCTAAGATAATATAAACTTACAAAACTGAAATGAGAAACTGAAAATAAAACAAACATGTGGACACTGTGTCTTTTGTAGGCTCATGGTCTGCATTCATAAGCTTTAGCTATTTAAACTGCTTTAGGATGAAGTTGTGACAGTAACAACAGCAGCTCAGAGTTAAAACTAGGCAGAGATCAGAGTGTAAAAACCTCATTGGGGTTGCTTTAAATTCACGTTTCGCTCAAGACGAGGACAAAAAGTTACATCAAAACTAGGGTGACCAAACGTCCTCTTTTCCCTGGACACGTCCACTTTTCATGTCCTGTCGGGGGCATCCGGGGAGATTTCATTGATTTATGAAAATGTCCAGGTTTGCATCGTTTTTCAGGGGACCAATGGGCATGCTTAAATTGATTGGAGCGCTGCACAAAATGCTACAGCTTTTCTTTCACACGACGTCCTCCCGAAGCTGCTGCCTCGTGGTTAGTTCTTATCCGTTAGATGGACCAGACAACAGACTGCGAATCCTGCAGCAGTTCTTTACAAAGTGGCAAAGTGCGCAGCGGAGTGGAGCGCAGCTGCATGCAGCATGACGACCCAGAAAATAAACTTCATTCATACCATCACCAGTCACAACAATGTTGGCGGAGTTCATAAAGCACATAATTGGTGTGTGTTTCTGTGTATGACAAAGATGATGTAGGATCCCACAGGACACAAATATTAGAAAAACTTCTGCAAAGTTAAAGTTCATCTATTGAACTGACTCAGAATGATGAGGACCAAATCTTAAGACTAGAGGAGGCTATAAACATTTTTTTCAAGTGTCTGTGAGATTGATACTTGTTTATTTTATTCTAAATTTTTTGCATAATTTTTGACTTATCAATTTATAGAGACATTATTTTTACAGGTTAACTTTATAAGCTATAGAAAAGTAATTATTAGGGATAGGGATGTGCCGATCAGGTTTTTTTCTCCCGATACCGATCACCCCTGAGGGCCGATCGCCGATTCCGATCCCCGATACCGATCACATATTTATTATTTATTTATTTTTTATCATAAACACTACTGTTAACATTATGTAGAAAAAGGAACCATGAATTAACCTTAATTTAGACAAAAACTTGTTTTTAATAACTTTTCCAAGAAGAAACTAAACAAAACAGGCATTGTGCAAATTGTACTGCTATCAGTAATACTATCTTTAACAGACTGATGACATATGAGGCTCTGAAGAAGCTAAATAATGCAAAGAGCCAAAATAAAACCTCTCAACATTGCCAAAAAATTCAAGTATAAAACTTAACATTCAAAGACAAAAACAGGATCCATTACAATAAACAATCCAGAGTTACTGAATGAAAACTTCCTGTTAGCATAGCGGCTAGCTGGTTACTGCTA
The DNA here is from genome assembly GCA_033032245.1 of Poecilia picta. NCBI lineage: Eukaryota > Metazoa > Chordata > Actinopteri > Cyprinodontiformes > Poeciliidae > Poecilia > Poecilia picta. The sequence goes on from CM065362.1 coordinate 6,339,271, forward strand.
GTTCTGATTGGCTGTTTCTGACTGAGCGGAGTAACAGGGAGGAGATCGATTATTTTTTAGAGATTATCTGTCTCATGTTAGGACAGAGAAAGTTTTAACACGTATGTAAAATGTATTTTTTAGGCTAGATGCTGCAGCTTTAAACAGGTTCGGTGTGAGTCGCTACCAGGTGGAGCAGAAGCGGCTCCGTGTCAAATATTACTAAATATTAAATATTACTACCTGTAGCGGAGCAGCGGTTCAACAGCAGAACCAGCGTCTTACATTGCAGCTCCAAGACTTAAATCATTTTCCAGGTTATTAGTTTATCTTTCTGACCGACATGCTAATCCGGTGAGTGTTTGTAGCTGCGCTGCTTTACCTGCTGTCTGATCCTTCATGTCTTTTTACTGCATTGAGCCTTGATGTAGCCAAACTCCGTCATTGTTTTTATGCCTATTAGCTTCGTGGTGTTGATGCATTTTGATCTGCTTCTATTTTCCGCCGCAACACGCAAACGTCCTCATTCACTTAGTGCGATATAGTTACACATCTATGGAGTAGCATTTGTTGCTGCGCGTTTGCACAGTGAAGGAAAGACGAGACCAGCTGGACAGACAGGCTGAGAAATGAGATGCAGGTGATGATCGGTATCGGTTCAAGAGCCAATGATCGTCCGATCCCGATCATCACCGATTTCACGGAAATCGGCCGATTATGATCAGTGACCGATCGATCGGCACACCTCTAATTAGGGATGCACAGGCAAGAAAATTGGAGTCATAGTTGGTATTAGATATTTATACTGCTGTTATGGCAGTATTTACCATATTTACCCATGTCATATATCTTGAATACGTTTCCTCCACTTTCGTCACTGTATAAAAGCGATCACACCCCACACTGCTTCTCTGCTTCTCTGCTAAACACGCTGTGCTGCATCCTTGTCATGTGACTGCATAAATATCTCAGGGCCAAAACCCTCCTGAAACACATATTTTCCATTGATAGTTGGTGTCATCACACTGTGTTCAACAAACAGCCTTCACTGTTTTGTAGTGAAATGTGAAATATTCAGTGGGTTCTCACTGGTCTAACTGGTAAAAACCAAGTATTGCTTTTCTTTCTACCTTCAAATGATGCACTGGTTTCTATTGATCTTTCACATAATATAGCAGTTTAATTAAACACATTCAAGTTTTCAGTTCTTTAGAATAAGGATGGAATAACAACCCATTGTCCCTTCAGTATACCACATAAGCTACAGTTTCAGAGAGAAAAGTAGAAAATAAGTTTAAAAAATGCAATCCTGGCAGAGCTTTTCCTTAAGTTTGCCTCAGATGACTTTTCAGTCGCTACTGACTTCAGTTTTCTAACCACAAACTGTGGGCTCCATGCGGTAATCCACATCCAAAGACACAAGCTGACAAACAAGCGGCTATTTTTACCTCCAAACTGCTACCTGAAGTGTGTCTGAAGGTGACAGCCATGTTTGCTGCTCCACTTCAACAGGGATCCAGCAGCACCAGAAGCAGCCGTCAGAGCTGCCGACACGATCAAAGACCCCGGCGGTGCCACATTCTCACTACCGGGAGAATGAACTGAAACACTCGCTGTGTAGAGAGACTCACATTTCAAAACAGCCTCTCTCCGGTAACCAGAAGCGCCCCGCATGCTGGCATCTCCCCGTTTCAGTGAGACAAACATATGGACTTGGGAACACTAAAGGAAAAACGTCCGTAGCACTTCTCCCTCCACAGAGCAGATGATCAGATTAGATATTTGTCTAACTCTATGCATAAATTTGAATTTCAATGTGCAAAAAGCAATAACTTTGAAACTACTGTAACTTCTCAGTGCCCTCAAAAGGCAAAGATCACCCCGCTCAGATACAGATCTTTCTCAAATGAAGTCTCCATTTGTCTTAATGAACAGCATGATTAACAGCAGCCTCCGTTTCATTTATCATTACATAGTTGAGGTGTTTCTTACTGCAGATTGTGTAATTGAGGAGATTAATCTCTGCACTGAGGTTCAGGAAAGTGTAGTACAGTGCAGACGTCTTAACCCATTTCACTTTCACATTTGGCTTTTAAAAGACAGACTCTTGCATAATCTTTTAAAGTGGCTTTGATCAATAGTCTCAAGACTGTACGTAGGTGTGGTTTCTTACGACTTTGGCTGCTTGATAGAAAAGGAAACTTGTTTCAAAGGCCATTTTATTCTGCATAGTTGCAGTTGATAGATGCATACTTGATTAAATATTTGATTTTTGAAGAGATAGATAGACAGACAGATAGATAGAGATGATACTATGGTAGAAAAAACCTAATCCATTAATTGTCTTAATGTTCCTAGAGGCTAACAGCAAAGAGATGGCATTTCCATTAAATGCATCTTGTCTCAAGTATTTACAGCAAGAACATCTCTAATGAATCCCAACTACTCAGGGATTTGAACCGTTAACGATGTCACCATTTTATTTCTGTCCTATTAACATTTACGTTTTGTAAACACCAGAGGATGGGATCTTTTCTGCCAAGGGCAACCGTGGTAATAAAGACAGAACCGCCAACTAATACAAATTGACTGGCGGTTAACAAGTCCCCTGTCTCTGTTCTGTTTGCCACAGCTCTTTGCTCGAAACTTGTGATTTGCAGCAGACAAAGAGTATCATCCGGAATATTAACAGCAAGGACTCCTCATAATGAAGATGGAGTCATGGGGTGATAAACACTGAATTTAGGTTTAACAAGGTCTTATTAAGGCCGCCAAGGTTAATGGCCACACCCCCTCTGTGTGCTCTGATAAAAGCTTCCACCACAACATATTTATTACAGAAACAGCTGAGAGGTGAGACGCTCCTTATACACACTGAGGCGTTTCAGCTCAGCAACAGCTTATCTTCACTATTTAGTCACAGCGCGTAATTAGACTTAGTCAGTCTGGTCACGTTTAGAGGTTTACTTTGGGTCTAAAATACAAAGTTTTACAGGAACAGTTGGGACCACAAAAATGCAACTTGGAAGAAGAACATTTCTGAATTATGCCATTTTATTAAGAAACATCTCAAAAAGAGAATCATCAATTAAAATCCATTCCATTAAACATTAAAATGTTTTATTCCCCATGTCAGTGTACTCCCGAACCAGAGACAATGTCAAAGGGATTTTACCTGGGCTATGGATAATAGGAACTACACTGCTACACAATGATCCAGAGTTCTGTTTTCAGAATAGATTCTGCATTTCACTTGGAAATCATGGTCCTAATGTATGAAAGGAGAATAACGAGGCACACAATCCAAGTCCAGAGTTAAGTTCCGATAGTCAGTGATGAATTGGGGTGCCTTGTCACCTGCTGATGTTGGTCCACTGTGTTTTCTGAAATTCACAGTCAATGCAGCCGTCTACCAACAAATTCTGCATCACTTCTTTCTTCTCTGTGTGGCGTTTGCTTCCTTGATAAGGTTCTCCTTTTATTCTTGGAAGTTTGTTTTTCTCTGTGTTGCTTGATTCTTTCTGCTTCTGGAATGTACACAGGGATTTCTGTGTCTTTATGCTGTCTAGAAAAGGAAAAATAATTCCACAGAGTCTGAAACATGGTAACAAAACAAGATTTTGGATGCCCTCTCTGTTGATCTAACAGAGTGTGATTTGAAACAGTCTGCAGTCGCCAGACAAACGACAGGCCGCTGAATGAGCTGCATCTAAAGTCTCTAACCTTCTACAGAGGTAACGAAGGATGCAGCACACTGGAAACCAAGATAATGGAAGACAAACTTGTAGAGCCAAGATCTCCACACAATGTGAAGCTTTGTTATTTAGTAAGATTGGGTTGCACATTTGTTCTAGTATATTTTAAATTCAAACAAGATGCATACCAGTAAAAAAAAAGAAAAAAAGGAAGCAAGCAAGAAAATAACTTAATAAAATATCTCCTTCATTAATCTCTTCAAAGTTCGTCAGTGCACTTCACTTGTGCCATCAAGAGTCAGAAATAATGAATAAAACTGTAACAACCATCTTGAGTGTAGCAGTGAGAGCTCTAACCACTTCAGGCAGCTCAAGCTGACTTCACCAAAAATGAATGTAATGTGCTGTTGCTCCCTGGGGGAGATGTAAACACAGCTCTACCAGCCACAGACGCAGGTGGTGTCAATTTTATTCCAATTTTCAGCTGCTTGCTTAGGCAAATACAGTATGTTCGAACAATAATAAAACAGCTCAGCTGATGTGCTAAGGAGGTTTGGTTCTCACACATAGGAGACACAGTCTTTGAATGTCTGAATTATGGGTTTAACATTTACCTGCTGCCCCAAGTGAAGTGCCCTGTATTTAAATTGTTCCTTCCTTTGTATTATTGCAGCTGAAAAGCTCAGTTTATTAAAGTATGGTACATGTGGACACCTCAAACATACAGTGTTTACTCACAGCCAGGTTATTCTGTAAATGTATTTTCATTCAAGTTATATTTTACACAGATCCATTCATCTACCCACCTAATCAATGTAAAGCATTGATTGGTTTAATTAATACATTTCTTCAATGGGTTTGATAAATAATTTCTTTGTCCCCCCAAACAAGAGAGGGTTTTTCTGGATCGAACATCCCAAATGTGACTATTAAATGACGGAGACTATCCCCTTATAATAAACTTATAAACTTATAAAATACAATATTACCATGGACTTTATGTGATGAAATACGTTCCAAGTTTTGATTTGTCTTTTATTGCTCCTTTAAAGTCTTTATTGAAAGATTGTAAAGTTTTATGTGGGAGAAAGTTCTTCTTTTATGCCACATTCTGTCTATTTGTGCTGCATATTCTGCAGCTGAAACCACTGACGTAATGAATAAATGTAGGAGTGTCATGTAAATAACTATTGTGTACATTTTCCAAAGTACACATCACTGTGATTGGCCAATGAATGCTGTTTCATAAATGCTGCATGGAACCATGAAACTCGGCCTGTAAGAGTGTTAAATGTCTTCCGCTTATCAGGCAACAAGTCAGTCCATGAGGGAAACTTTGCTTAGAAACTCCTCAGATTCTCATGAGGAATTCTAAGACCTTTGCAGGACAGGAAAGTTAAATAACCTTTCCATTAAAGCGAGTCTTGGAAATCGCCTAAAAGGAGACATCCTAATCAATGAACCTCGCCCAAGCACTTTCTGTGCAATGGATCTGCTCACTTTAACTGTTTATTCTAATTTTTCAGTCATGATTCATATCGTATCACCAAAAGGTTGGAAGGTGGAAAGAATGTGTCAGTCTGTGGAGCGTCCGCTTTACATGATGGAAATGACATGTGTTTGAGTTCTGTCCCACATCACTGGTCCCATTGTTGGACAATTCTGCAGGCCGTTCTCCTCTTTTACCTGTAAGCTAGAATCTTTAGCATGGGACAAATGGGATGACCTCACATTATTTTGGCACCAGTTTTCTCTAGGGTCCAATAAAATGTAATCACATATTTCTTCTTTGTTGAAAAAGTATCTTAAAACTTGTTTTTTTATTGTTTAATTTACCACAACATTCAGTTCCCCACATGAATCTGGGAACATGTAAATAATTGTTTCTGCAAAATCAATACCGATGAAAAGGCTGCCAGCTGTCTTAGAGAATAATAAAATGAAAGAAGTGTTTTAATCTTTTCACCTCCAAAAATCTGCCGGCAGAGGCTTGAAAGGTAATATTTTTCTTTTGTGTCGTTGCCATATCTGGAAATCAATCTGCTCAATGAATTTCAATGGGAGCTTTGTGTTTCTTGGCGCAAATTTAAATAAAGAAACAAGCACAAACCCACTGCAACTGCTGAGTCTGTTCATTACTCTCATTTCTTCGGATTCATCAAAAATATAACTTTTGAAATTTCAAAACCCAAAGAAAGTGAGTTGATTTAATTAAACAGAATATGAGTGTGCTTTTTAAATATTATTACACATATTTTATGTTATTTATGTAATTAAGGAACTGGTTAAAATTAAATAGGAAAAACCGAGGTCATAGTTAATGACTTAACCAAAAACGATGCACCTGACAACTGTTAGGTAATTAATCAAAATGAATTATAAAGCAAACCAAAAACTTTGAAAACTCCTTGAACATAGAAAATTGTAGAAATCTGGCTTTTTGAAGACCAAGATGAAACAGGATATGATTTTAAACACAGTACACAGTTGTATAAATCATTTGTTCTATTAATCTTGTGTCTTTTCTTCACTTTCTGTGTTTTTTTGTAGGAAATGCCTTTGTTGTTAGCCTGGCCTTTGCCGACTTGGTGGTGGCCATCTATCCGTACCCACTGGTCCTGACAGCCATCTTCCATAATGGCTGGATTGCAGGTTACATCCACTGTCAGATCAGCGGCTTCCTCATGGGTCTCAGTGTCATCGGCTCCATCTTCAACATAACCGGCATTGCAATCAATCGATACTGCTACATCTGCCACAACCTCAAGTACGACAAAGTTTTCTCCAGCAGCAACACTATGTGCTACGTTATGCTTGTCTGGACGCTCACAATCCTCGCCATCGTGCCCAATTGGTTTGTGGAGTCGCTGCAGTACGACCCGCGGGTGTATTCCTGCACCTTCGCGCAGTCGGTTAGCTCGCTGTACACCATCACAGTGGTGGTGGTGCACTTCATTCTGCCCATGAGCATCGTCACCTACTGCTACCTGCGCATCTGGATTCTGGTGATCCAGGTCAGACGGAGGGTAAAGCCGGACTCGCGGCCCAAAATCAAACCGCACGACCTTCGCAACTTTCTCACCATGTTCGTGGTGTTCGTGCTATTCGCCGTGTGCTGGGCGCCGCTGAACCTGATTGGCCTGGTGGTGGCGCTGGACTCCAGGCTGAGCCGGGCCATCCCAGAGTGGCTGTTCACAGCCAGCTACTTCATGGCGTACTTCAACAGCTGCCTCAACGCCGTCATCTACGGCGTCCTGAACCACAACTTCAGGAAGGAGTACAAGAGGATCGTTCTGATTATCTTCAAGTTTCACTGCTGAGATGAAATGCCCAGAGCTAGAAGTGTTTTTTTAACACCCAAGAAATGATTATTAAAAAGCCATGAGCAAAAGACATAAAACTACAAGGGGACTAATACAAACAACACTGTGAAAGGAAGAAGCAGAAACATGTAGAATAAGAGAAAAACAGCTCTAGGTGAACAGGAGGACAAAGAAGAGGTAAAATAAATGATGCCATACTGAGAGTTATCAGTGCTGCCTTCAGGGAAACAGAGATTTTAAAATGTAGCGAGTCAAACTGAGACCAGAGATTGAAAGTAGCTCTTAGTAATTTGTCTCCTCATGACTGCCTGTGGTAAGGGGGTCATTACTCGTTGAATTTTGAAAGTTAATGGCTGCTCAAATTTTAACCAGCATCACAATTCATTTAAATGTTGGACCATCCAAATGTTATGTCCATCCTCCTCCGTGTGATTAATTTTAACACAGAACATGCTGCTGAACTTCTCAGAAACTGTGAGCTTGTGTGAATGATTTTCTGAATGGCATAAGGTGGTGAATAAAAAAATATCTGCAAAATAGGTGCTTCTGGGAGAAAAAAAGAAAAGCATAAAATATTCAAGATTAAATTTTCTCATTATAATTTGTGTAGATTCCCAAATTCAATTATTTGGGTGCAGAAAGAGAGAAAGAAAAGAACAAGACTTGAAATGACTTTGACTTGAAATGATTTACTAACTTTCTTTTGCAGAAAAAAAACATATTCAAAAGAGAATTGCACTTTTTAAACAGTTTTCTATTTTTTTAAAGCAGAACAACAGAGAGCTGTCTCTCATTAATTTAACTCAAGATATGGATTGTTTCAGATATCGATTTCCAGTACCTTACAGTGAAGTAAACACACAGGTGCCTGTTTTAATATTGGCTTTTAAACACATAAATATAGTCTTCATGTGATCATGCTAAAGAAAGTCAACTTCAACATAAAAAGGTGCATGTTGGGACTTCTGGGTTTCACCCAAGGCCTTTTCCCAGTGGAAAATGTCCAAAAGAACCTCAAATTGAGGTGGTTTAGGTGCCATACAGTCATTCTGTATGAAACACCCAAACCATTCCAGCTGACTTCTTTAAGTGCAGAGCAGCAATTCTCAAACAACACATGAAATGACCAGATCTTAACCTACTAATTATTGGGCAGAGAGGTTGTTTGTAAGGGATGTGTTAGACTGCAAAACATAAAAAGCTAATGAACAAATGACTTTTGGACTATGCACCAAAAATATAAGCAATTTAGCAGTTATCTTACATAACTCAGCTCACTTCAGTAGCTGAACTTTATGCAAATGTCCAATTTTCTAACCCAGGATTACTGGATAAAGTATGGACTGCATTGGTTTAACGCTTGTCCCTTTTCTCAGAGGTAGTTTAGGTGCTATTCCACAGAAATTTGTACAATTTTGACTGTGATTTTAGTATTTTTTATTTGGGGACATAGCAAGAAAAATAAGCTGACCAATTAATTTGCCTTTTGATTGACTTGAAATGTTGCAAATATAATCTTACTAGTTTTCTTGAATATAAGCCAAATATTAGAATAGTGTCTGACCTTCAGTGTTGGCTTTATAATTTAGCTGGATTAATTTGAGGTTCTGATTGATTTACCTTGCACATATGCAATGCTAAAGTGCGGCTACAGCTTTATCTGGATATTTTTTGTCATCGGCATATTACTTTATCCCAACTGAGTGATAGTTAGCAGTGACACAAAATATGTTTAATAAGTTCATGAACATGCAACTGTTGACTGTATCACTGTAAGATCTTTTAACAGTCTGACTGTTTCTGGTAACCTTTTGGATGGTTTAATTCAGTCCTTGTTCGTCCCGCCAGAGTTTGAGAGTAGAGAAGACCATCAACCTTGACATCCTGTCAACCTGGCCTGGAACTGCAGCTCTGTTCTTGTGCCGAAACTCTTATTTCCTGAACATTTTGATGAAGGGATGTCCCTCTTTCTGTTTTTTGCCTTCCATCTCTGTTATTGGAGGATTCTGAGATTGTTTTGCTGAGGTACCTGGATCTCTGAGCTTACAGCACATCACCCTCATAACACAACTAGAACTAATGCGCTCAAAGCAACACATCAGTCAGGATTCAGTAACCCTGTAAACACTCCTGTGTGTGCGTTTACCAATGCCTAAATCCAAAAGGGTGTTGTGTCAGATTGCATGGAAATATGAAATCATTGGTAAAGGTTCCTCTTACTCCTGATGGCAAAAAAGAAATCCATTCTCAGTGTCTAATGACAAAGAGGACGTCAGAAGTCCCTCCATTTTAGCTGGTTTAAGCAGATAAAACTGCAAATGTTAATATACATACTATAATAACGGATATCAACCATCTATGCTTTTGTAAAGTCTGTTTACAAGAGCAAACTTTACAACATAACACCTGTTATGCTGTTTTCTCAGCATAACAGGTATCCAGCTGTGTCAGTTCGGTTGATGAGCTGACTATGAGTCTGTCTGAAATTTCCAAAGAGATAAGAGATAATGAAAAGCACAGCAATTTACCAACCTTAATGTGATTAAACCTATAACAGCCTGTTGCAAAATTAAAAAGCTTAGCTCTTTTTAATGGTCTTAGAGCAGACTGGCAGGTTGCTGCTGATGAGGATTAATGCAGCAGGTACCTTCAACCACTATGATTTTAGCATTGCAACATGCACATCGTTTGACTGAAATGAGCTTAGCTGCCATCTCCTGTGAAAGTGCTGAGTGTTACTGGCATTTGCTAACATGTATTGATGTCCCACAGATATCAAAATATTTAGCTTCAGTTTTAAATTGTCAAAATCAAGGATGTAGATCAGGGGTCCCCAAACCTTTTCCTGTGAGGGCCACATAGCTTTTCCCTTCTCTGGTGGGGGGCCTGAGCCAGTTTATAACAGAAAAAGTGTGATGATTGCAGGAGTGCCTAAATGTAAAAATGTATTGTTTTCCAGAAAGCACAATCAAATAACCCTCTCTGGGATCTTCACAGAACAAAAGTCAGGAAAGAAATAACACTATTAATGAAATAAATAATAATCAAATAACCCTCTCTGGGTTCTTCACAGAAAAAAATCCAGGAAGGATTATAGTCCGTATTTTCTGAACCATTAGTCGCACTGGACTATAAGCCACAACCCCAAAGTTTTTTGTTTTTTTTTAAACCAGTAAACATAAATATATAAGCCACCGATATCTCTCCCTCCACAATGATGCAGCAGCAGCAGAGGGGGGCGAATACCCAAAATTTGAGTGATAACAGGTCAATTGAATATCAAATTTATTACGGTTGAAAAAAAAAAAGTTGCCATGTTTAGATTTAACTGAACTGATTACGGAAGTTTCCAACAGTAACAGTAAAAGTGCTGATCCTTCGTGTCTGCTACTAGCATGTGCTAAATGAAAATGGGCGCTTTCTTCTTCTTTAGATTTCAACAGCAGCTTTCATCCATTATTGTTGCACTACTGCCATCTACTGGATCCTAATACCTCAAATTCTCTTAATGGTCCCAGTATTTTAAAAAAAATGAAAAATCTTTTTCCCTTCAATATTTAAATGATCAACATACTCAAATTTCAGTTCCCTACTAAAACCTAATTTCATTTTAATGGGCACTTTCTTCTTTTATTTCCAATTTTGATTTCCAATTATTCACTTCCTGCTAAAGAGCCCCCTGGTGGTTGAAGAAAATATCCACATACAAGCAGCTTATAGTCCAAAAAATACAGTATATGAAAAATTCTGAATGCTCTCTGGTGCTGTTCAGGGGGCCGGACCAAATGTGGAGGCGGGCCGGACATGGCCCGCGGGCCGTAGCTTGGGGACCACTGATGTAGACTATGAGTTGACCTCTTGTAGCTCTGAAGATGTATCCATGTTTTTACAATCTCACTGCAGTAGAAAATGTCAACTACATACATGAAAGAGAATTATTGCTCTTAACTTCACAGACCTTGATTTCAGAAAGGCCCCCTGCCTCCCAAAAACATAATGCTTGTCTGTTGGAACAAAACAGTTTAAACACTTTTCCAGCACAATGTTGATGAATGAATATCGGTAAAATTATTCTGTCACAGCAAAGCCTAGTATACTGCACTTATTGAGCTCTCGGTAGTAACTAAATGTTAAGTATCACACTGATAAAAGATTTGTTGCACAGCTTGGCATGTCCTTTGTGGAGATTTACTTGAAAATGAATATGGCAACGCAAACAAAGAAAGAACAACCAGAGATTTCCCTCTAAAATCAACTGCTGTTAGTGGCAAAGTTGTTTTTACTCATATTCTACTGCTGTTGTTTTATTGTGGCTCAGTGACTTTACTTAAGTCCGTCAGGTGGATTTATGACAGTCACAGTACTTTAGCTTCTTTTTTTATTAATTTTGCAAATAGAAAAAGATTGTCTATGCTCATTCACTTCAAGTATGCTGGACTTTGACTAGATTTTTGATTAGAGCTTAGACTGATAAACTGAAGGGATTGCATATTTGTCTCTTTCTACTCAGAACAAGATCAACTACAGTGGAAAGAAGTGTCAATGACCACCACTTACACAATCTGATATATACATTTCAACAATTCCACACTCATTTAAATGAACAGTTTATGTAAACACTTGTGTAATCAGGTTGGACATCAGATCCTCCCAGTAGCAAGAATACTTATTAAAACATGGTTCTGAAACATCCATCCATTCATCCATTTTCTTACACCCTTGTCCCTAATGGGGTCGGGAGGTGCTAGTGCCTCTCCAGCGAACATTTTGGGTGAGAGGCGGGGTCACCCTGTGCAGGTCGCCAGTCTGTTTCAGGGGGTTGTGAAACATGCTAAAAAAAAAACAAAAACAGATAAAAATGAGGAATAAAGCCGTGATTGTTCTGAATGGTATTCTGACCACATCACTGTGTTTCTAACACCCCTAGAAAGTGTAAGTATGTATGACCACAGGGGGTGTTGCTGCTGATAGTCTGACTGCTTCATTCCCATTTTAATGAGTTCCTTTTCTGTGTGGGTACATCCGGCTGCTCTGGGACCAGTTCCTCCCCAACTTAAAAGGTCCACTAAGGACATCTAAATTGGCAACAGGGCAATCAGTTGGAAGGGGACTTTGTTTTGTCTGTGCCAAAATGTTGCTGGCTTCCATCCTAGTTTAAGTTTTTATGTAAAACCTCAAAGTGAAAGCACTTACTCTACAATTTAAAAGTTCAATCCCATTGAGCAAACATAGCACACATCTTAAATACCAATTGCACAAGTGGTGACTGATTTACTGTGTATGTATTATTTCAAACAAAATACCAAATTAATATTTGATTTCACCAAGTTACTGGCATGAAAGGAAATTAGGTCAGTTCATTTGTAATTTATTTTCCCCAAAGAATCACTTTAAAATGTCTGACTTGTGTTTTGAGATCTATTTAAGGCAAAGCTCAGATGTTTTAAGGTTTTATCAACAGATGTTAAATTAGGACTTTGTTTTTATGTATTTTACTTTACTTCTTGTAGAAGTCTAATTGAGCAACAACCTACCAACAGTGGTAGCATTTCACACCATCTTTTATGAGGGTCTTTGTGTTTACTTAAAGTGTTTTGCACAATAAACTTACACCTGAAATTTGTTTAAGCTGTATAGTTTAAACTCTGCTCCCCACGTCGGCATGTCTGGGTTTACAGATTTTGCAGCGGGAAGGAAAAAAAAGGAAAAAAATTGGAATGAACAACTTCCTGAATCACTTTTGAAATTATAAAACTGCAAACAGCTACATCAGCAGACCGTGAAGAACTAATATTTTCCTGTGTCTGCAACTAGAACGAATGCTTCTTAGTGATACTCATGGGATTTTGTTTTCATATCACTACAAAAGAAAAATATTTCCTCCGCAGGTTTTTAATCAGTCATGGGAAATACTTTACCAAATAAATTTAAAGGGAATCACCTTTAGCATGAAAAAACCCTCTCAATAGGTTTGTGTTGGACTGGATCCACCTCTTCTGTCCTTGTTGGAGGGATTTTGTCCAATTTTTATTTCCAACATGCTTTATTTAGTTCACTGAGGTTTGCAGACATTCAATGTCTGTAGGTTGAGGTCTGGGTTTTGACTGGGCCAATACGAGACTTTTTTTTTGTCGATTTGCTGTACATTTTCAGCCATTCTGTAGATTTTCTGCTGTGTGAGACCACTGCCATGTTGATGACCCAGTTCTGGCCGAGCCTCAGCTGTCGAACAGATGGCCTCACATCTGAGACTAGAATACTTTGTTTTACAGAGAAGTTTCTGGTCGAAACAATGATCACAAGGAGTCCAGGTTGAGCTTGGATTTCTCCAACATATTGTGAAAAATTGTGGCTAAAATCTCTTCTTGCATTTCATCTGTCCAAAGGATATTCTTTCAGACCTTTGGTGGTTCATTAAGATGCAACTTTCCACATACAAGTTGTGCTGCTACATTGTCTAGAAAAAACAATCTTTTAACTTGTCTAAACAAGTTAAAAGTTACTTCCACTCTGGAGTTGCCCACGGCGAGAGGCGCCGGGCAGGAGTGGGCATACTTGTTGCCCCCCATCTTGGCGCCTGCACGTTGGGGTTTACCCCGGTGAACGAGAGGGTAGCCTCCCTCCGCCTACGGGTGGGGGGACGGGTTCTGACTGTTGTCTGTGCTTACGGGCTGAACAACAGTTCAGATTACCCACCCTTCTTGGAGTCCTTAGAGGGGGTACTGGAGAGTGCCCCTCCTGGGGACTCCCTTGTTCTGCTGGGGGACTTCAACGCTCACGTGGGCAATGACAGTGAGACCTGGAGGGGCGTGGTTGGGAGGAACGGCCCCCCTGATCTGAACTCGAGTGGTGTTCTGTTGTTGGACTTCTGTGCTCGTCACGGTCTGTCCATCACGAACACCATGTTCAAGCATAAGGGTGTCCATACGTGCACTTGGCACCAGGACACCCTAGGCCGCAGTTCGATGATCGATTTTGTCGTCGTTTCATCGGATCTGCGGCCGTATGTCTTGGACACTCGGGTGAAGAGAGGGGCGGAGCTGTCCACTGACCACTACCTGGTGGTGAGTTGGCTCCGGTGGTGGGGGAGGAAGCCGGTCAGACCTGGCAGGCCCAAACGTGTAGTGAGGGTCTGCTGGGAACGTCTGGCGGAGTCCCCTGTGAGACGGAGCTTCAACTCCCACCTCCGGCAGAACTTCGAACACGTTCCGGGGGAGGTGGGGAACATGGAGTCTGAGTGGACCATGTTCCGTGCCTCCATGGCCGAGGCGGCTTATCGGAGCTGTGGCTGCAAGGTCGTTGGTGCCTGTCGTGGCGGCAACCCCCGAACCCGTTGGTGGACACCTTCGGTGAGGGTTGCTGTCAAGCTGAAGAAGGAGTCCTATGGGGTCTTTTTGGCCTGTGGGACTCCAGAAGCAGCTGATGGGTACCGGCGGGCGAAGCGGCATGCGGCTCGGGTGGTCGCTGAGGCCAAAACTCGGGCGTGGGAGGAGTTTGGCGGGGCCATGGAGAAAGACTTCCGCACGGCTTCGAGGCGATTCTGGTCCACCATCCGGCGTCTCAGGAGGGGGAAGCAGTGCAGCACCAACACTGTTTACAGTGGGGATGGTGTGCTGCTGACCTCGACTGGGGATGTTGTGGGTCGGTGGGCGGAATACTTCGAAGACCTCCTCAATCCCACCAACATGCCTTCTGTTGAAGAAGCTGAGCCTGTGGACCCTGGGTTGGGCTCTCCAATCTCTGGGGACGAAGTCGCCGAGGTGGTCAAAAAACTACTCGGTGGCAGGGCCCCGGGGGTGGATGAGATCCGCCCGGAGTTCCTTAAGGCTCTGGATGTTGTAGGGTTGTGTTGGCTCACACGACTCTGCAATATCGCATGGACATCGGGGGCAGTTCCTCTGGATTGGCAGACCGGGGTGGTGGTCCCCCTGTTTAAAAAGGGGGACCGGAGGGTGTGCTCCAATTACAGAGGGGTCACACTCTTAAGCCTCCCTGGAAAGGTCTATTCAGGGGTCCTGGAGAGGAGGGTCCGTCGGATAGTCGAACCTCGGATTCAGGAAGAGCAGTGTGGTTTTCGTCCTGGTCGTGGAACACTGGACCAGCTCTACACCCTCAGCAGGGTCCTGGAGGGTGCATGGGAGTTCGCCCAACCAGTCTACATGTGTTTTGTGGACTTGGAGAAGGCGTTCGACCGTGTCCCTCGGGGGGCCTTGTGGGGGGTTCTCCGGGAGTATGGGGTACCGGGCCCTTTGATACGGGCTGTCAGGTCCCTGTATGACCGGTGTCAGAGTCTGGTCCGCATTGCCGGCAGTAAGTCGGGCTCGTTTCCGGTGAGAGTTGGACTCCGCCAAGGCTGCCCTTTGTCACCGATTCTGTTCATTACTTTCATGGACAGAATTTCTAGGCGCAGCCGAGGTGTTGAGGGGATCCGTTTTGGTGGCCTTAGGATCGCATCTCTGCTTTTTGCGGATGATGTGGTCCTGATGGCTTCATCAGATCGTGATCTGCGGCTCTCGCTGAAACGGTTCGCGGCCGAGTGTGAAGCGGCCGGGATGAGGCTCAGTGCCTCCAAATCCGAGGCCATGGTCTTGAGCCGGAAAAGGGTAGAGGTCCTTCTCCGGGTCAGGGGGGTCGTCCTGCCTCAAGTGGAGGAGTTTAAGTATCTGGGGATCCTGTTCACGAATGAGGGAAGAAGGGAGCGGGAGATCGACAGGCGGATTGGGGCGGCGTCTGCCGTGAAGCGGGCGCTGTACCGGTCCGTCGTGGTGAAGAGAGAGCTGAGTCAAAAGGCGAAGCTCTCGATTTACCGGTCGATCTACGTTCCCACCCTCATCTATGGTCATGAGCTTTGGGTCATGACCGAAAGAACGAGATCACGGATACAAGCGGCCGAAATGGGTTTCCTCCGCAGGGTGGCCGGGCTCTCCCTTAGAGATAGGGTGAGAAGCTCGGTCATCCGGGAGGGACTCAAAGTAGAGCCGCTGCTCCTCCACGTCGAGAGGAGCCAGTTGAGGTGGCTCGGGCATCTGGTCAGGATGCCTCCTGGACGCCTCCCTGGTGAGGTGTTCCGGGCACGTCCCACCGGGAGGAGGCCCCGAGGAAGACCCAGGACACGCTGGAGGGACTATGTCTCTCGGCTGGCCTGGGAACGCCTTGGGGTTCCCCCGGAGGAGCTGGAAGAAGTGGCTGGGGAGAGGGAAGTCTGGGCCTCCCTTCTGAAGCTGCTGCCCCCGCGACCCGATCCCGGATAAGCGGAAGAAAATGGATGGATGGATGGATAAACAAGCCATATTTGCTCAGTATTTTTACTAATTGATTTATAATGAACTACATTCAAAGTGCTAACTGAGCGCTGCAGTGGAGGTGCTTAAAGGAGCGCTTTCATTATCCGTTTCTGGGCGTTTTTGTCTTTCTTAATTCATTTGAAACCAATAAATTTGGTCTTTATGTTCCTCAAGACTAAATGGAAGCTATAGATATCCTTTCATTGAAGCCACAAAAGTAGTGGAAACTAAACAAGTCATTTCCCTAAACACTACTAAAAATAGGCTATAAAACTCAGTGAAATCAGTGAGGTGAAAAGAATAGGCTCTTTAAAACTCCAAAATGTCCTCATTAGGCATTTAAATCAGGCATCACAACATCAAATTCACCCTTTCAAAAGGCTGCAAATCTTGGAAAACTTAGGCATTTCACCTAAAATGATGGGAATGCTCTTATTCCAAGGTGATCCATTAGCTTAACCATAAATCTGTGTTTTTTGGTTGATTTCTTCAACCTTTCCAAAGAGACTAAATAAGCTTGCTTGGGAGGATTTCCAACACCCTGCTGTGGACCCTCACTCTAAAATAATCTGCCCAAGTTACCATGCTTCATTACTAAAATAATAAATCCTGATTCTGCCATGTTTCTGCTCACCATGATCACCGTTTCCAATCACTATCAGTTCTAACAATTGTCATTCTTCGGCCTGTTATTGCCTTCACTTGCTCTGTGTTAGTCTAATTGCGTTACATTTCGAGCTTGTATTGTATTGATATCTGTGGGTAAAAGTTTTCAATTAAAATAAAAAAGACCAAAATCTCAGTCACTAAATTCCCCCCAAATATAGAAAATCCAACATTGCACCACATGTAGAAGAGGATACTGTTTTTTTAAAAACTGTATTTATTATTTTTCACATTATAACCACAATCTTAAATGGATTTTATTAGAATTCCATATGGTAAACCAACTGTGACAAACCAACACAAAAAGTTGTTTTTGTGTTGGTTTGTCACAGTATATTATGTTCCTTTTACTTTACAATAATGTCCTACTTTATGTTGCTTATCTTATAAATTACAATAAGATACAGTGGTTCTAATGTCACTGGAAATGAAGGGGTTTAAGTGAGAAGGATTTAGGTTTAAGATTATATTTGTAAGACACTGTAGTCTAAAGCACAGGTGCCTAGTGTCAGCTATCAAAGGGCACCGTCCTACACGTTTCATTTGTTTATTTGAGGACTTGACAGCCTGCTGATTGAATCCTCTCTACTGAACCAGGAAAACATTTAAAATATGTAAGACACTGGCCATTGAAAAGAGAAGGATAGGAACCCACTGGTCTAACAACTCCTTACTTACAGTCCTTTATGGACCATATTGTCCTCTTTGGCATATTATAGGATGATCTGCAGTAACTGACCACAAAACTTCAGTTTCGAATTTAGCTCAAAAAATTGTATCCTGTCAAGAAATTAAAAGGCTTGTCCCAATTGTTCTGTTTTTCTGCCGAAGATAAGTGGGTATCATTTGCTCTAACTGGACTGTATAACATAACCATAATGGAATAAACTCAACCATAACAATAATGTGAATCCTTATAGCTTAAAAGTAAGTGCTCATCAAAGTGTAAAGTACTTTGATAATGACCTTTCCTCGAGTTGATGTATCCTGGAGCAGATACATGTACGGTAAATTCACATCCTCACATTCTGCAGAAAGTAAATGAGGCATCTGTATTGGCTTTTCAGGGGTCCAATGAGGGTAGTTGCAAATTAAATTGGCCCACTGAGGATGCAAATATACAGAATCAGCCTTTTACCTGTAGTTATGTGCATTAACTAATAAGGTATTTGTCTTGTTAGTGCTGAAGAACAATGCAATGAGCCAAGCTTTGTTGACGTTTTGTGTATTTGGAACAGCAGCAAAAAAAAAAAAACATTTAATGCTGTGTTTGTATGTGTGGTCCAAGCAAGGCCAGCCAGCTGCAATTGGAGCTATCAGTATTCAGTCTAAGAATGTAACCGTTTTCCTTTCATACGCTGTTTTTGCACATCGCCATGAAGAATGTTTCCTCTGAATGTCTGTAATGTTGACGAGACAAAAGAAACCCACTGAATCCTGGAAAACATGTCTTAATAAATGAACGTTCACTGTGAAATGCCTCCCTTGTTGCCTTTTTGTTCCCCAGCCTTGCAGCACTGCAAGTCTTAACAATTTATACTTGGAAGAATACTTTTATTTAATTTGACAAATATTCGCAGAGGTGAAATTGTGCAAATGATGCTTGTTTTCATAGCCCAACTCCATGAAGAGAAAGAGAAAAATGAAGTCAGGGCCATGTTGTTAGCCAGTGGGTTTTTCCTGCGAGTCAGAATACTAACTGAAGAGGACAGAGAAATCACTAATGTTGTGTTACTCTGTGATTTTTGTCGACAGAAACCTGACAGCTGTCTGTTTTCGCCGTGGTTACACACACATACCTGTACAAACTCCATCCCAACACCATCCTCTGTAGTCTGAAGGTGATGGTTGCGCTAACAGCAGGATCTGACAGCCAAGCTGTCGCCAGAAGCAACACTGCAAGTCAAGCACCGTCTCCACCAGGGGGTGAGGCAAGGAAATGAATTCAGACGGCACATGAGGAGAAAGATAAATAGAGGAATGGAGAGAAAACAGGGCAGTGAAAGCACTGAGGAATGACTTGACAATAAAACAGAGATTATCTTTTTAAAGCAAATTCAAATGATAATCTCTGTCGACCCATGCAGGTGAATCTAATGTCAAGTGTTTGAGTTCATTCTTAATCATTAAAAAAAAAATCTACAGACTCATTTCAGAGACTAAACACTTAAGTCTACACTTCACAGCCTGACTGAAACTAGAATCAAGAGTCTAATCCAGCTCAGTGTCATGCTGTGCAGAACATCATATGGCTGCTGATTGAACTGCAGCTAATTATGTAATGCAGTGAACTGCAACTTCTAAAATGCAAACTTTGGTGAGAGGAATAGTTTAAATTCTTCCCCGCTTTGCTTTTTTGATGAATCATAATCCCGTCCTAATGATAATTGTTTGAAGAGCAAAAACCTGAGAACTGGGAAATGTTCTCAGCTGAAAGCTAAAGAACTTACAAGAGAAAATGTGCAATAAATGACAGAAAAGCTGGACAAAGATAATTACTACTTAGAAGCTACTACCATCAGCTTCTAAACCAGGTGCTCTCTGAAGGTGAACCATGCTTCTCATATTAGAACTTGATCAGTTTGTAGCTTGTTTATCCAGTTGCGTTTTGAGAGGCAACAAATTCTCAACTCGCAATCAAAATGTTCAGTGGTGCCGCCAAAAGAGTGTTATGGACTCATTAAATAGATCAGGTACTCAAAAAAATTCTCGATTCAATTGGAGACCAAAATTATTGTGGTCTCGTTCAGCACCAGTCAGTAATTTTGCCCTTTCAAACATTTTGTATTTTGAGATAAGGTAATCTTGGTTTGATTCATTACACTTGTTCATCAGATTTGTTTAATAGTTAAACTCAGGGATGTGGTTAGTTGTGCTAGGATGGTTTCCTCCCTGTTTACGTTTAGCTTTATGTTTCCCCTTCTTTGGATTTTGTACTCAGATTTTATTTTTGCTTCTTAGGAAGTTTGATTTATTTTTATAATGGCCCCTCCAAACTATCCCACATCCTTGGCTTAGAAAAGAAAAGAAAAAAAATCTGCAGATAAAGTTCCTACACTTATATCTGCAGAAGCCTAAAGCATCATGCTGCAGGACAGGACAATTCCCTGCAGGCTTCCCAGAAACATTTGATGCAACGCTGCGCAGATCAGTGCTGCAGCCAGAGGAGTGAGATGAAACACACAGCAGTCATTAAAATAAAGAGAAGGGGAGGAAAGTGAAGAAAAGTTTGGTTAAAGGAAACTACTACTGTTAAGAGCGATAACTCTGTAGCAAGTATGAAATGTGACAAAATAAGAGATCAGGAAATACAGAAAGAATGGTAACGAGACAGCAAAAGGAAGGATTTTAAACGTCGGAAAGGGAAGAACTTTTAAAAAAAAAAATCAAGCTAACTCTTTCCACAACTTAAATCAAACCAGTCTAATTTTTTTCTGCATATTATCTGGGTAGCTGATAAAGTTTAGAGTATCAAGATATATTTGTTTACAAACTAGCAATATTAAGTACACTATCTTTTATTCTTAAAATGTTATATTAGATCATTTGAATCTCAGATAAATGGAAATTATTTACTTACCACATGCTGACAGAAAAGAAAGAAAAATTATTCCTACCAACAAGATGATTCCTAATAAAATTGTTTTTAATCCAGCCTTTTTTCATGTTTTGGTTCTAAGCAGATAGAATTTTTGTAACTTCCAAAGATGCCAAGATAGTCTCCTGAATGTTTTAAAAATGGACCATAGATTGGACTTTCACTAATTTTGTCTGAAGTTTTTTTGTAAAGAATACTTGTGGTGAACCAAAATATGATCAAAAGGGAAGAGAAATCATTGCCTGAAGAATTTGAAAGAAAAAGGAATATAAATGGACAAAAAATTGGAAGACAACTGAAACCTACACAGGAAAACAGAGAGCCAAACTGCTCAAATGATGATTGCTGGAGTGGGAACAGATCAGACTGATTATCTAAAGGTGAAACAGCTGTGGGGTAACATAAACCGAGGTAATTGAGTGGATAAATGGCAACACACAAACAGCAGACAATAAATAATAATTAAACCAAACATAGTTAAACATCAAAGTAAAAAGTAATGTGGAGCAGGTGCTATAGAAAAAAATAATAAGGCTCAAATAAAGCACATTTTAAAAAGTGGTTGCTCCAACTCAAAGCAGCTGAGCTGGAGCAACTGCTTTGCGTTACAATTTTAAAACCTTACGTAAATGAACAAAAACAAAGTCCTTAAACTTTAGATGATTTTAGATAAAAACACACAAAGAAGATCATATCTGCTCCTGAAGTTAAATGTTAAAGTAACATTTAGAAACACATATACAAAGGTTTGCTTCTTGTCAGTTGGAAAACTACTTATTTGTTTAAAAATGCTGATTATGCAAGTCAATGTTGCTACTGGGTTTGTCTTTCACAGCTGCATCTAAAATAGTGACTCAACATTAGTTGATGCCTCCTAAATCACCAGTGAAGGTTTTACTCATTTACATCATCATCACTAATTATTCATGTTGTGAGGCTAAGACTGGATCTTTGTGCAACAACGCCTTCTGAGCCTCTTTAACCCCACGTTATCTCCAGTCAAACATTTTGGCTCTTTGACCCAGAAGAGAAATCTGTCACTTCTGGAAGTGAGGGAAGAACAGCAGATTCTCCTTTAATACCAGGTACCACACACACACAAATGGGTTTCTAATCACTTAGGGTCTGAAACTTAGGCGATTAGAACAGCAGCAAATGGGGTGGCTTGTGAGAAAATCTGAATTTTCTCTCTCATTAAGACCCACAGAGGGAAATATGTCAGTTTGCTGCTTCTTCAACAATGGCATGTGTCTTCTTAACAGCTTATGTAACAGCAAACAAATGGACAAATACCATTTTTCATTGCACATTGCAAAATTCCAGAAATTTCCTCAGTGTGGGTGACGCTTTTCAATTAAAGAGAAGTACTGTCCCCCCCACTTCTGCTCATGGTGAGTCACCCACCATCTCTGCAGGAAATTATCATCCTCTTAAACAGAAAACACACATTATGCTCTGCTCATCCTGGCTCTTGGAGTTTTGAAATGGAAAACAGCTTTCTAAAGACGAGGGGAAAAAAAGAGCTGAGGATCTTTTAAGCCGAACGTCCGCAGGGAAGCTCTCCTTATCTCCCTGTTCTCAATAAAGGCTGCATGCTCCAGACAGCGCCGACAGAGCTGCCTGCTCGCCCAACTTCAAAATATTTCAGCTCCGTCCAAAACAACATTCTCAGAGGAGTCCAGAGTAACAGCGGGAAGCAGATTCATGCCTGGACTTTTAACTAAAATCCTGTGGAATACAGGACAACACTCACTGTTGAAGAGATGTTTTGGCGCCTATAATGTAGAATTTATTAAAAGCAGGGTATGTGTGAGAAGATATGTGTGCCATTTAAAAATTCACAGTATAGAAAATAATTTACAAGTTTAAAGTTTAAATTGTTGTGCTAGAGACAGAGCAAATAATGAGCCATGTCTTTCTGCCCAAATAAGAAATTAATTAGATGTAATGTTCAATTTGTTGCTGCAAGAAATAAAAGGAAAAAAAGATTTCTGGGTCAGATTTATAAAAGTTCTGTTAAGTTCTGCAAAAAAAATAAAAAATCACAATCATGAAATCCAAATGTCATCTTCAGCAATGAAACGAAGCAAATGCTCAGATTTCTGTTTTATATCTTGATATTTTCAGAGTTAGAAAATATCTATAATACTACTAACTACTCTGTTAATGTTCTTTTTTTTTACAACACTTTGCACAGTCTGTCCACATATTCTTTTATGAACTTGCTTTTGTCTGTGGATGTTATTTTTGCATCACTCATCAGAGCTTCAGAAGAAATTTTACAGTAGTTGTTGCATGAGCAAGTTTCAATCTACATATTTATTTTGAGTAAAATTACACAGCAAACTCAAACTACATGTATATAATATAAAACTGTGTTCTGTAGGAGGAATTAACATAAAGATGATTGCTATCGGAGCGACCTCATCCTCTTGTGATTTTCCTATTCAATTGTTTCTAATCTGTGGTGGGCGAGTAATTCAGGTTCAATGCAGCGGTGCAATTATTGTACATACTGCATCTGAAAAGCCTGCATTACGTGTAAAAAAAAGCTGTTTCACCTCGTTGTCGTCATTGTTGTTGCAATTGTCGTTTGTTGAATTTGTGCCATCGATTTGTCCCATTATATATATGTTTGTCTGCGATGATAACAAGCACAAACTGGGTCATTTCAGGAAAAAGAGAAGGTGAGTGGAGACATATTGGTGCAGCAGCTGAGGGAAGGGGACAGTTCAACTTTCAGATAAATGATCTTAAAAGAATTATAAACCAGACCAAAAGCCACATGTACAAATTTATGCAGCAACTTAAAGATAAATGTAAGCATTCACACTGTCCATGTCAACCAGTTAATTTGCCAATCATTGTGCTGTTAGCAGAATACATCGGTCCACATTAGCGACTGCTTACCCCCAGGTTAATGATATGCTGCGTTCAGCTATCCATAAGCACAATATGCCGTGATTTTATTTTCTCTTAGTCCAAAAGGCTTTCTTCTCATTGTATTATTAGGTCATGAGGAACACTTTGGTTACTTGAACAATTAACAAGAACATGGTAACAAAAAGAAAACCAAGCAAGCTGGAAATCTCAGCATCAGAACCTACCTGTTGTTTATTTGGCTTGAATGTACAATCTAGTTCAAGTTTTTAAAAAGTACACTGTCAGTTTAATATATCGTAACAAATTTTCTACTGTCCAGGACTCTCGATGTGAGAAATGCTTTATGAAGTTCTAGCTGATGTGAGTCACAGAGACAAACTCATCATTCCTTTCACAAATGCCTCCACAACAACCTCTCCACTGTAATGTCATTATCTGTCATAAAAACAGTCTAACTCTAAAACATCCAGATATGATCATATTAAAAACAACATATATTACAGCATTAACTGCTTTATTAAATCTTTAAAGACATGTTTGTGTGTTGTGTCGCTGCGCGGTTCAGTTGGTAGAGCAACCATTTGCAGTGGTTGTGGTGTTTGGTATGGTTGTCTTTTGGGACATTTGCTGCATGTCTCCCACTTCTCCCACCATTTTTCATATCATATTCAATAAAAACCACAAGTCCAAATAAAAAAGTTCCAAAGTGAAAAAATGTAGAATTTATGTTAGTGTCATTCTTTTCAACACCTACCATGCAACTGTTTACAATGCAACTTCACAAACTTTGTGAATTACATCTGAATCTTAAATACAACTTAAAACGGGTGCAATTTATTTTTAAAATTTTTCATCTTTATTAAAGTCTCTATTGACCAAATAAGATCCAAACGAGACACTTTATTTAATAATGTATACATTTTGAGTACCTGAGGAAGACAGACTGGAGACCTGCTGAAAATAAATGGGAAACGAGACATTGAACAATCTGACAAATTAAGGAAGGAGTCTTAATTTAACGAGTCTATTAACCTCTCAGATGTAACAGAACTGCCAGAGCAATACGAGAGTCTTCATGCATTTATTCAGCAGCATTAGATCTCGTTACAATATGACCGCTCTGATTAAGAGGTGTCATTTTCTTCCACCAAGACTCAGCCTCACACACACATCTGTTTTACGACAACTCTGAAATAACTTCTCCAGTCTTTCTCTGTTTTGACCTGGAGATGAGAAAATGAGTGTATAATAACTCCGATTCTCCATATCATGGGCGAAACATAACATGTTTTAATGTTGACACTGATTTGTAAATTGAGCAGATGAATGTTACAGAGCATTCGACTCCAGTGCCTGCATGTATCGTACATGGTGCATTCTGTGATAATCAATCAATCAATCAATCAATCAATCAATCAATCAATCAATCAAATTTTATCGTATAGCACATTTCAGCAGGAAGGCATTTCAAAGTGCTTTACATCACAACAAACAGAAAAATTGCGTTTAACACTGAGATCATGAGGAACTTAGTCTTAAACATTTCCTTTGGTTTTAATGTTTACATGTCAAATGTTTAGATTGAAGCAGAAACGTTTAGATGTTTTTAGATAAAAGCATAGAATGAAAGTATTTCTCAGAATGTTTGATGTTGATGAAAATCATACGCAGAATTTATGGAGTTCAAATCATGATTAAAGGAGTTTTAGACAGACTTCCAGCTATCAAAGCATCCCACTTGTCAGCCTGTCCAGGAAGGTTTACTCTGCTACCGTGTTGGAGGAGATCATGGAGGTTTTTCCCTTGTTGTTACTGGATGTGGAGAGTGGCCCTGATGTGTCCTTAGAGGTATTCTGTGAGAGGTACTGGAGAATGTAGTCGCGTTTCATCTGATCCCTTTGTTGCCAAAGTCTAAGCTGTTCCTAGGGAACTCTGTCAGAGCTACACCTAATCACTGATACTGTTTTTGAAGTTTGTGGAAAAGATCTCAATGCGGAGTTGTGAAAAGGTGTGTCTGTGGTGGTGAGGGCATTATTTTGTTCTGTTCTGGAGAAGAAAGAGCTGAGCTGAAAAGGAAGCTCTTTAGCTCAGATATGTTCAAACTCACACATGCATGTAGTGTTTATGCACATGTGGAAGAAAGAACAAGATCCTGTATTTCCTCCATCTTCCAGGTTGGAGCTTGTAGGAAAGTCAGTTAAAAGGTTTGGACATTGGATGTCTTCCTATATATGTGTGCATGGAAAAAAGGAAAGAAGATGTGAAGTAGTTACAGGTTATAAAGGTCTGAGTTTAGTGAGAAAAATCTGTGGTAACTGAATTCACAGCCCATCATACCATTGTAGCCAGATTAAATATATAAATATGTTAAACAAATGAAGCTAAAAGCATTTAACTGTCAGAGTGGTTTTTTTAGCTGATTTTAAGACCAACTAACAAGTAATTTTAGAGAGAAAAAAATAAATCTTGAAAGTATGAAACACAAATATGTTTTGCTCGTTGTTTTTCTTTCATCTCAGTTTTAAATTTATTTCGTAAGTTTTAGACATGGATAAAAGACCTTAAAAATGAACATGTGAAGATAATAAATTCCTGTTAATCTCCATCCAGTTTAATTTTGTTCAGCTGAATGTTGTGATATTATGCAGCTAAAGGTAGATTTACCTGCCTTATTAGATTATGTTGCAGGCAGAACATTAACATGAGTATTAATTGTTAATATAAACATATAATTTAAGATGCAAATTCTAATTTCAACCACTTATGATCTAAATCGAAGTCTATAAATTATGACTGAAAAATAAATATAAACAATGTGCTGCATTACTCAATTGGATAACTCAAAGACCAGTGAGGACATATTATGTTGTTCAAGGTTGTTTATTCCGCGAAAGGGATGAAGAACGTACAGAGTGCTAAAAGAAAAAAAAAGTTTTCATCTTTTAAAAACCGTACAGCAGGTAGACATGAAAATCAGTCCTTTTCAAGCTCATCACTAAGATGCAGATTTTTATTTCACTGACATTTGTATTTTCTGCTGAAGAGATTTAAAATGATTATTATCACAATACTCTACGTTACATATAGAAAACAAAGTCCTTGGGAAGTTGTCACCGTTATCAATGTTGCTCCCCGTTTAGCACAAAAGTCCTTCCAGGTAGAAGATAAATGGGTATTTTATTTTTAACATTTTCTTTGCAAATGAGCAAATATTTACATATGCAACAGATAAGTGATATATTCACACACATACACATAAAGTTATAGTGCTTTACACACATAAGGCATGTGGATATGATTTTTTATATCGATTTCCAAAAAATGTCTATGAAAAGCTGAAAAGTTTTTGCTGGTTGATACTGCCGCATAAACACTGAAGACGCACAACAGTACAGCAGCTGTTCAGTGAACTTACAGTACATGTTGCATTTTATCTGCGGCACATTGCAGATGAACTATCTTTTATTATTTGATAGAGTCTGTCTGTAGTTAGACCAACCTGTGAAAGTTAGGTACAAGTAATAATAAAAAAATTTAATTAAAAAAATAAGACTTAGTAAAAACATTCAAACAAAAATAATAAAAAATAAAGAACAAAAAACTTTTCAAGACACAGAAGAGCTACTTCATAATTTAGTATCATGTTTCCCAAAGTCTGAAACAGTTTATCTAGATTTATTCTACAGTTTTAGGCATTGAGCTTTTTCATCCGTCTTCTGATCAAATCCTGGTTTGTCAAGATTTTAGAAAAAAAACTTTTACAACCTGCACCTGTAGATTGTAAATGTTTGTCATCTCTGGTCAGGAAACATTTGAACATTAGTTGATTTTCAAAATCATTTTACTGCCTTCTCATGCATTTTCATCAAGACAGGTTTTATTCCCCTCATGAATCTCCTGTAATATTTCAAAGTTAGATAGAGTTAGTGAGGCTGATGCGACTGGGACAAACGGTGCACAGCACAGCCGGCACAAGGTTCAAGTTTGTATTAGATTTGCAGAGCAGAAAATCACTGCAACTGATGTTTGCACAAAGATAGACTGGAAAGGTTTACTTTCACCATAAAAGTAAAGAACTAGAACATTTCTGAAAAGAACTTTGAAGTGAGATGGAAGCAACATAGTTACTGCAACATGATTTCAAGAGTCGTATATATTAGTCCATCAATAAAGAAAAAGTAAGATTCAGCTGTTTATGTGCATATTGATGGAGTCGGATGGTGAAAATAAGAAAATGAGGAGAAAAAGGAGGCAGCACAAGTTCACATCAGGGTGACAAGAATCAGAAGTCTGCCGCTGCAGGAGTCACGCTGCATGGTTATCCCAGAAAGTATCACTGCTTACTTTATGACTTATATTTAATGATAACTAGAGATTTTCTTATTTTTAGATTTTGGCTGAAAATGCCTAATAATCAATGTGAACACAGATAAATAACAGGAGCCACACAGGTTGAACAATGATAACTCTCTTTGAGATGCATAAACTGCACATCTGAAAATCATGGTACAGCTGTGAAAGTGGCTTGAACCAAAAACCTTCTGAATAGTTCAGAGTTGAAACCTAGAATAAGCTCAAGATCTGATGGTTTTGCTGAACATTCAATGGTTAAAATCCCCAAATAGAAAAAAAAAAAATAACTGCAAAAGGAACCAAAACACCTGTTCAATATGTGACCTAAATAAAATTTACACTTTAATGGCAGTAAGAAATTCTCTTTACTTTCACCAACATTTCAACATTGTAATATTAGACCGGAGGAAATATTCATTTTATGTATATTTTGCATCGATATATACAGAGTGCAAAATATCCTAAAAATATCCCCCTAGTCACAATTTGGTTTAACATATTTATCTTTAAAACATCTGACCAGAGATATATCAATGGATTTGATAAGCGAAGATAAAAAAGCACAATTACTGCACAAATAATGCGAGGTTTGGTTTATAACCCATAATCTGTTCTCAAAACATTATTTTTTAATTTAAACTGCTCATTGTGTCACCGAAAACTGCCTAAGTAGTGCAGTTTTATTCAATAAGGCATAAATCAAAGTGCATTTTTCTTTTATCAAGGTTTTCTTCCTGTCAAGATGTCAGATGGAAACTAAAAACCACTCAAAGCTGCAAACTTGAAGATGTTTGGGTTGAGGTGAGAAACAATCAGAATCAGCTCTGAATCTGGGAGTTAAAACCAAAAACAACTATTGAGGTAGTTTGATGTGTTGACTGGGGAATTTACATGGATATTTTTAGGCTGTGGATATGATACATTACCTCTAATGCTCTTAATCTTAAAAATCTGGTGAAGTCATCTTCTACTTTCAGGTATTTATAATGACTTTTGGACTGAACTAATGGCTGTAATTAATTTGACACTCGTACATTTGTGACATAATTACATTAAAATACATATACAACAGCAGCAAATAAAAACATAAAATAAAACGGTTTAAACTGGCTTGATAGGCCCAACAGTCTGTCCTACTGCACCATGTAGGTGTGGAAAGTCTCTTCGTGTTTGACATTATTTCGTGCTATGATTTCTATGACGGCAATATAAGTTCCTAAGAGGAAGCCGACCAACCCCACCACGCTGATGATCAGGTTCTTGATGGTCGCCAGTGGTGACAGACCCTCCGTGTGAAAGGCTAAGATCTCCAGGATGGGCGGGAAGATGAGAGCCAGGAAGCTGCTGCTGACCGAACCGACCAACGAGATGACGAGGTCCAACTCCGGGATCAGGATGGCGAGAGCACCTGGAGAGCAGAGAGGGTAAACAAGTGTTCAGACTGGGATTTAAGACAAAACTGAGTATTTAGGACTGAGACAATACTAGTATTTATCAGGATTTAAATGGATCAAATGCTGTTAAAAAACAAAAGTTGCGTGTTAAAACTGTAGCTTCCTAAGCTTAAATTCTGCATGTTCAGATGTAATTTTCCCCCCTCATGTATTTCCTGTGTAAGTGCAATGCCAGGCTTCTACAGTCAATCCGACTGACATTATCAGCCCTTATACTAATATTGACCCAGATGAGTTTCATTCAACACCTCCTGCGGTTTTCATTTCTGAAAGCTCACATCTGCGTTGACATCAGGCTTAATTGGTGATTTAAAAGTAAAAAGATTTACCTTAAAAAGGGGTTTCATCTGTGTGATCATGTTTGTAAAAGAAGGGATGGTTCAGTTAATAAACATAAAAATAAATTATGTTGCTTTTTACACAACCTAAAGAATCCATTTAAAACTGGTTCTTTGCTTAATTATCTATATGCTGACTCAGCACTGATTCATGCCTCCTTGAGTTTTTAAGTGTCTGAATGAGTCATAGGTCAGAGTTAAAGCTCTGAAAATGAGTGAAAAAGCTGTCAAAGTTCAAAGAAAAGAGTTGAAAAGAGCTTCAGAAAGCATGAAAACAACTCTTGATCAAGACAACTTTAAAGAAAGAAGAAAGTCTTGCTGAAAGGCAAATGAAAAGAGAGGCGTGAACCAGACGTCTGCACATCACTGCTCTGATGTCATTTTGACGACAATAACGTTAACATTCAATTAAAACTTCTTTACTACAGTTGAGTTCTAAGCAAGTTCTTCAACACCAATTACATTTCTTTTTTATTAAAATATTTTTATTTACATTTTCCCTTCACATAGCAGTTCTGCTAATGGCTTGATGCATTAATGGAGAAGTTCAAGTTTCAGAAGAAAGTCACGAATTAGCATGTCTTGCTAGCAATCTGCCACTTGGGCAGCACTGCATCCAAACACATCTCCTGTTTGGATGTGATGCCAGACAGGAGATGTTTGACATCCTACATTGGGGGATTCATGAAGCAGATTTTTCTAGTTGCTTTCTTATAGTAAACCAGAGAAATTCAGGAGCCAAGGTTGGACTACCAGGAGCTTCGTCCTGAACCTTGGTCCTAGGTCATGTTTCAGGAGGACGCTGCTTGTCCCCTAATATTGGCAAGGTTTGTTAATCACTGAAGTCTACCATCATTTGCTTTTAGTCTGACCTCCCAGTTAGGACCTGAAACAATCAAAGGTCTGCAACTCCAGTCCTGTAGAACTACTGCTCTGTAATTTTTATAGCGCAAACTGCATTTAATCCATTTTAAAACAAACTCTAGTTCATTTTTCTAGAAAGTGATTTGTTAATGTGAATGTGAAACTGAACTCTTAAGGTGGTCCAAAGAAATAAGCATTGCTCCTCGTAAAAACCTAGGTCTCAATTCAGTTGAAGTGATGCGGTCCGAATACACAGTGAATGCCAAGATGACCAGAGACCGCTTAAAAAGCAGGAAGCAAAGCAGGACATTCTGGGTAAATACAACCAAAACAAACGCTGAAGTTTATAGTTAGTGGGAGAAATGGGTCGTGGTATTTTACCAAAGACAAAAGAAAAATACTACAACCGCTGAAATCTGATTGCCGCTCCATTTTTGTTTATATTTTATGACAAAGTGTCTTCTTCAGAGGTTTTTGTGTCATTTCCTTCAGTGGTTCTTGATGTAGTGCCATCACAGGCGATGGGGTAAACAGGTTAGAGTTGAGGTTGTTCAGGCATCTGATCAGGACGCCTAAACAGCCTCCCTTAGAATGACCCGGAAAGTGTTGCTTTGGAGAAAATTGTCTTTCCTCCAGGATTTTGCTGCCTTCAGTGAGTGAGTGGATGAATGAAAACTCAAATAGTTGTATTTGCCTATTTACAACATTTATAACTTAATTTTATATAAATCATCTAACTCAGAATGTTGTGTTCGTTTTGTTAGGTTAGGATAGTTTTTAGAAGAGAAATTTGTCTTCTTTTCTTTGTCAGCTTTGACGTCAGAACTCACAACTGCCTCTCAGAATAAACAGTATCATTATTGGTGGAATATTTTTTGATTTCAAGCATTTCAGTAATGCACACATATACAAACTCAGCCTTGCAAAG
This sequence comes from Poecilia picta, assembly GCA_033032245.1. NCBI lineage: Eukaryota > Metazoa > Chordata > Actinopteri > Cyprinodontiformes > Poeciliidae > Poecilia > Poecilia picta. The sequence goes on from CM065362.1 coordinate 6,370,636, forward strand.
CAGATCCTGCAATTTCTCTCCAGCTCTTTTGATATTTGGTGTTCAAAGAATGCAATATTACTCCCCCATTTGACTGAGAACGGCCATGTGTAGTTGACAATCCTGATGATTGATTGAATTCACTGTACAAGTGACTAGTTTGTAGGTTTCCGCCACAAAGTAAGGGCTTGGGAGTCAGGAATACGACATAAAGGGGGAGAAGAGAAATGAGGTGGCATGCTCTCTGATGAAAAAAGGTAGATGGATTAGGTCAAACAGATGACGATGAAAAGGCAGAAAGAGGAGAAAATGACAAATTTAGAATGGAGGAGGGACTCCCACTGGGTGAGCATGAAACTCTGATTGTTGGGATTGTTTTTCACGTGTCGGACGGAGCGGAGACCATGCTGCTAAAACCATCAGGGATCAGAGTCACCTTGTGTGGTTGCTACAGAGACAAAAGCACAAACACCTCCTCTGACGCGGAGATGCATTCGTCACAGCAGAAGTGTGTGTGTGTGTGTGTGTTTGCTCCTCTCTGCACATGAGTAAAAGAGAAGTCTTACTGTTCCACGGAGTCCGTCAGCATCTCCTCTGTGGTGAGCAGGGAGGACGGGCCAGAGCAGGTGTTCTTGTTCTGTTCATACACCAGGCACATAAAAGCCTCTTTGAACTATAATCAATCGCTCACCACTGCATGTTAAGGTCTGTCAAGTTATACTGAAAGGCAAAAAGCAAGGTCGAGCTTTCATGTAACAAGCACGGCACAACTCCCCAGTGTCAAATATTCATGTAGAGCAAATCCGCCACTGCTCAGGGTACGCAGTCCAACGCCGTTCTTTAGCCTAGATTTAAAGCTTTCCAGGGCATCAAAGAAGGCAGACCCGACTTTGGAGGAGGACGAACAGGAAGACCAGCTTACTTAAAGAATATGCTGAGCCTTTCACTGCAAATAAACCACAGGGCTGCTTCTAAAAGGCTTGCTGCTGTCCCCTGAGAGAGGCAGCAAACAGATCCTCAGACAGCTTCAAAGCGCTGAAGTCGAAATACCGCAAGCACGTTAATATTTCCGCACGAGCTCAGGAACTACAGAAACAAAGAAAACGCTTAATGTTACAATCTGCTCAATGCAGATTCGGGATGACAAGAGGGATCTCTCCACAGCATGAATGACAAAAACGTTTTAAAAAGGAGGGAAACAGGAGAGGTATGTGGCTTAACGACAGTGGGTAAATTCTCAGCCACACATGGAACAAGGTCTCTCATGGCTAGCGATCCTGAATCCATGCGTCCATGTGAGGCTTGTGTCAGACGGTAGAAGTGGCCTTTCCCTGGGAAAAGGTCACATGTGAAATATGTCATCTGAAGTCATGAAGACAATCACTGCACCCAAGAATCCCTTTGCCACTCAATTCCAAGTATTTGAATCAATTCTTCTCAAACTTAAGACACAGATCCAGCATTTCTGCAGCCTGTGACAAAATCTTAGATAAAAAGATTTTTAAAAAGTATTTAGTGGTTCCTCTTTCCATTCCTCTGTGGAGAATTCCAGAGAAGTTTTGTTTCCTTCCTTCATTTAGTTGATTTTCGTTTTGTTTCCAGGCAGCAACACAAGAAACCTCCTTGTGCATTCCCTTGAAACCGTTAAAATCCACAACCTTTGCACTGAGAAAGTGTTTGAGTAATATTTTTCACAACTCCACATTTTGGATGCTGCGCTATTAAAGAAGATTAAATTCTGAAGTCAGGGATTTTTTTTCCCTCCTCTTCCCACCCGTCAGCATCAACATACCGATTGGCCAGGCCAGTTCAATTAAGCAGCCAGAAGAAGGAAATAAAGGAGAGACTTGGAGGGAGAGGAGCTGGCAGCTTTTAAACTGTCAGCAGGCGGTTTCTGAACCGGGCCCACAGGTTTTTAAATCCACTGAGAGAGAGAGAAAGAGACAGCTCTACAGGCAAACAGAGTCAATTACTTCCAAAGCCACGAAGCCACGGCCGGGAGTAGGGATGCTCTAAGGCTGGATTAGAGATTGGTAGGGAGGCTCTTAGCTTTCTTTTTTCCACAGACAACCAAAATGTGCTGGAGGCAGTCTAATTTCTTCACCTCGCCACCAGCAGCCACCACCCAGAAACAAGCAGAGCTGCCTCTAGCTCTTTCAGGCCTGAGCAGACTTTCATCTCACTCACCCAACATTGGCGGATCTGCTGCATAGTGGACTGAAAGTCATTAAAACATGGACCTTCGCTCAGTCTGCCTGAAAGGCTCAGATCTTTTAGCTGAGCAGTTGGTACCTGCATAAACTAATATTAATGAGCTCAGGGAGAGTGTGCTCCACATAGACCCGTTGGCAGCATAAATGTCACTGAAAACTTCACTGAGCTTTTCAAAATATGACCAGTAGACAGCATTAGAAGTTCTCAGAAACCAAGCCTATTGTCCTTTATAGTACTTTGTATAAAAACGTTATGCTCTAAATCTAGACTAAATCCAAAAAATATTATTTCATGACCAAAATGCACTTTCACCTGCTCTACACTCTTGTCCCTGATCTGTCTGGTGTGTTTCTGCTGTTGTTCAGTAATGCAAATTAAAAAAGGATGACACTAAGTGACTTCTGAAAATAATCAGTCTTATTTAAGACGGGCTTACATTCAGTCCTTACTTTAGAGACGTTTCCTTAAAGAAAAGTAAAAAGATGATAAAATGAAAGTTCAATTGCAGCCAAATGAGTCTAATCATATTGAGTGCTACTGTTTCTAGAGAAGAGTCCGTAAGAGTATAATAATAACGACAAACATTACTGTTAAGAATTACACTGAGTGAAAGAAGATCTTTCTGAATAGAGATTCACTGAAACAATGCTGAACCTCCAAGTCTCAGAGAAAGCCTGATGTAGCAGAAAGTATGTGGTTTGACAGAGAGCATTTTTGTTATGTAAATCAGGACATTTACTCAGCCTTTATTGACAAACGCTGGTGCAATTTAGAGGTAATCGTGCTTAATAATGGGGCAAAAGCTAATTTGGGACTTGAGAGCCTTCTGAGTAATTGCATTAACATTTTTATAGAAGACTTTCTTGTTAATGTAAAGGATTCTTAGCTGGATTTAACTGTTAGAAACTGAGTTGATCGTGGTCATATAAAAATGACAGATACTAAAAAACCTGAAGAGGTTGACTATATTCGGATTAGTAAAACTGTTGCACAGTGAATACAGAAGTATGTCCAAACCAAACGATCATAAACATGGTGACGAGTCCAAAATAAAAACTCTTAAAATGCAGACTGTTAACTTTTACTCTAAATATATTCCCTTTTTGTCATATCTGTGACACAAATTTATATAAATTAACTGAAACCATATTATTGGAAGCAAAGCCTTAATGAAGGCAAGATTTAGAGTTACCGTATTTTCCGCACTACAAGGCGCACCTTCAATGAATGCCCTATTTTAAAACTTTTTTCATACATAAGGCGCAACTCATTATAAGGCGCATAGAATAGACGCTACAGTAGAGACTGGAGTTACGTTATGCATCCACTAGATGGAGCTGCACTAAAGTGAATGTCAACAAAACAGTCCTATTCTGTTCGGTGAGGAGAGCCTTCCGCGACTGGGCCGGGGTGTGGCCGGCGATGGTCACCCTTCTCCGATCCCATACAGCATGTTGGTGGAGAATGTGGTGCTAAATGACCTGCAGACGACCTGATTCTAGACGATCGGTAGGTAGATAGGTCAGTCAAACTTTATTAATAGATTACAAACCAGCGTTCTGACAATTATCCCGGCAAGCAACGCGTGCTTCGTCTTCTACAGGGTAAAATGAAGTCGGTGGCTGCTTACCGTAGTTGCTAGACCTGTTGTGGCTCAATATTGGTCCATATATAAGGATTATAAAGCGCACTGTAGGCTTTTGAGGAAATTTAAGGTTTTTAAGTGCGTCTTTTAGTGCGGAAAATATGGTAATCACTGGAACCAGTTTGGTAGAAAACGCTTCCTTTTTTATGGCAACATCAGAATGACTTTGCCAGAAGCAAACATACATTGTGAACTTTTGCATTTTCACCCCCATCTAATATTAATCCTTCAATGCCATGCTGACGTTCTTGCTGCTGGCTACCAAACAATGTGTTACTGTTTTACTGTTACTCTTGTGGTGTCCTGAATTATGCCATAGTACGTAATTAGACATCATGAGTTCATGTTTTGTTCCCACATGCCATTAACAGTAATGAACTCCGAGCTGGATCCAGAGATATTTCACTCAGAAAGCAGTTAAATACAGTTATAATTACTTTTTAAAATAAATAATGAATGAACTAGGAAGCATTGGTGAGAAAACTGAAAACAAATATGTTGATGCATTATTTCTCTGCAGCATTTGATGCAAGCAGAGTACATGGTTCAGCTAAAAGAGTGTGGTCTTTAATTATCATTTACTTGGCATCAAATTCACCCCCTCTGAATGAATAGTCTGTTTTCACCCCATCTTCATTCCTCACTTTCACCAACAATATAACCTCTGGCTCACCTCCCTCATCCCACCTCCTTCATCATTGTGTTGAGTCAGCAGTCAATGTTTCTTTTGCACTAAGATCAGCTGACAAAGGTAGCAAAACTTCTCCAGAGACGCTCCGGATTAAACACTTCACAGTTTTGCTTTAGGGGAACTTTCTTCAGAACTTTGCACCAATTTTTTTTTAGAAAACCATTCTCATGACAGATTTTACAGAAAATGTCTTCCTGAAACACCTGGCAGAAAAGAAAAAAGAAAAGAAAAAAAAAAACAAGTAATTTAAATTGTTTTATTGGAATTGACCAAGAATATGTCCAACTGTTTTGGACTTCAAGTCATGAAAGACTGATTACAGGAAGCATGTGAAAAGCCTGCTAATCCCACAATGCACTGCAAGAGGATCTCTCTGATCATGGGGAGGTTATAATAAAGGACGGACAAATAATATCCAAGTTCTGATCAGGGTGACAAAAATACAGGTGGCTGTATTGTAGGGTTAAAAAAAACAAAAACAAAAAGTTTCTAACAGGTAAGCTATAACTTAGTGGAAACAGGATGCTGTGTCCCAGTTATCAATTTGAAGCTGCCAATTTATTTTATCGTGGCTGGTGGTTGTTTGAAATTACAGGAATACAAGGTAACAGGAGCGGTTCCCTCTGAGCGCAAGTGAAGATTTGTTTAATCAGGAGGCGGCATTTTGCTGGAGGGGCTATAATCTGTTCCTGCTGTGATGGGGATACATTTTATTTTTATTTAAAGTTTATTTAACCAGTAATTCCTTGTAGAGGTACAAAATAACTTTAAGGCAACTATATGCAAAATAAAAACCATGGATTTTAGGTGTTGTGTTTGTGATATTTCTGAATTCATTTGTAGGAGTAAAACTGATTTACTGTATATGCAACTCTCTGCTACAAGAGAACCAACAAACTGCTCAGGAAAACAGCTGCATCTGATCAAAGCTCAGCATGTAAATCTGACTACTGAAAACCTCTTTCTATCAAGAAATCAATGCACAGTCATGGTTCAGGATTTCCTGTATGTCATGAGCTCTGGGCGGTGGACATTTGTAGCATTTTGCACTTTTCAAATAATATCTTAGGACGAGGGAAGAGTTTCTGAAATGATGCTCAGTTATTCTTTAATAGTTTACAGTCTGGAAAAAAATAATGATATTAAAATGCACAATCATGTGGAGGAAAAGCAAGGACAAACGTCTACAGTAAGATTTTAAATAAAGAGCCCATCAGCCTTGAGGACCCATTTGAATTAAAATTTAAAACTGAGAAAATGATGCACATTTCCTCTGCATGAAGAAGCCACTGCACTGCCCTCAGGTAAGAATTACAAATAAATGCAGGACAAATTCTTACCTTCTGCTGCAAACATGACAACTGTGGAAAATGATTGCAGTAAATTGCATTTCAGGACGGAGCAGAATGATAAATAAAGACGTCGGCTGCTTGTTTGGAGGGTTGTTTCACAAGTCAATTCATCCAATCTGCCCTGCAAACCATGTTTTTGAAAAGAATGACGTAGAGCTTGAGAAAAATAAAATGCCGGGCAACAGCGGAAGCGGTTGTGTTTCCCCGAGTAAGATTGAAAAAGGTCACATCAAATCATGAGAACAAAATGGTCCATGATCACAAAGATGACAAATGAACAAGACATTTAAGGAATTACAAAGTTTTCTTCCTGAAAGTGAATTAATGCGTTTGGATTTCAGTCAAACAATTCATTTAGACGCAAGTCACATGCCATGTAAAGGTCTACTTCAACTGGTTGTCACCACAAGATGTAAACAAACAAAAACTAAAAAATTCTACCTGCTTTTGTTAAATCATTCTCGGTATTTTAACAAAAGGCAGTTTTGAAACACAAAAAGCACACACTCTGGTACCGCAGCGCCATGACCGGAGTTTTTTTGTGAGCTTCATTGTACAACATGAAAATGTCATCAAAAGACCTTTGTAGGCTGCCATGTCATCTGCTGGAAACGGAACATTTCACTGTGTGACACCTGCAATGCAAGATGGCAAATAGAGGAGCCAAACACAAAAGATATGCTGGAGTCCTTCAAATAGCAGTAAGAAGCTCAGGGAGTTGGCTTGGAGGAGACATTTTTTGAGAATAGAAAGAAAAATAAAACAGGAAACTAATGAAAAAGAGAAGGAAACACAAAAAATACTCTTTGCGTTGCTTGGAGACACAGAATCTCCTCTTGGACCATTGAAAGAAGTTTTCATCTCAAAACGATTTAATTACTGGATTCTGACTTCTTGTGATTAAATATCAGGAAATTTAGACAAAATCTTGCAATCAGACAATTCTTGGCCTCGTTTGAGCCATTCATGCCGAGTCTGGACCCAGGAGATATTCTGACACAGGAAAAAACCTCAAATCTACCACTTACACTTTGGAAATATGCAGATTCATATCTTCTAAGTACAATAAATAATGTTTTAGGCAACTGTCACTTTTTGCTACAAGAATTTGACTTTATAATCTGAGTAAATGTATTTAAAAACATCTTTGTTTTCCTCACACATTTCTGGTTTTGCAATGCGAGTGAAAAAAACTAATGTTGACTGAGAATTTCCAAGGTATTGAGGGAAAATATGCTTTTTGGAGCAAGGACCATATATTCAAAGTGGACACAACCACTATGACGGTTTATGATTATATGATTACTGCTGCTTGAAACTTTCAGTGACATTTGGAGGAAAAAAATCTGAAAAAAAGGTAGGAGGTTCTAAGAATTAGAAAATGAATCTTTGAACCATGACAGACAGTATCCACTTTGAAGTATTCTGGAATATTGTACCAAATTTAGTTTAAAATAAGTAGATATTCTATATTTAAATAATTGTATGTAAATGTACTCTTTTTGTTGTATTTTCTACCAGAGAACTCTTTTCCAACTCACCAACTTAAACCCCACAGAAAAATATTCCTCTCTCTGATTACAGTATTTTGATTATGTAATTACTTTGTACATAAAAACACTTTTTTTTTTTTTTTTTTTACCACGAGCACCCCTCTCTGTCAGCAGAAAAATCTTTTATGCCTGCAGTGTGCCCAGTTAACGGAAGACTAAGCAAACAAAGTGGACACTTCGTCAGAAAGCCTTTGCTGTTCTTTAACAAAGTCCAACAAAAAGCTGAACTGATTCTTCTTTGAACAACAAACATATTAGGCTGTAAGGACCTCAGAGAATACTACAAAGACAATAAAGGCAAAAAGAGCTCAGCTCTGCAGGCAAAGACTCTCCCAGCAGACTCTCAACTTTATCTCCTCAACAAGCGAGGCTGAGAACAAACGAGCAAAAAGGATCAGAGAGGGACTGTTGTCCTTTTCCTGGCTCCAGATCACACTGACCCATCTGCTTTAAGAGTCCTTGGTGCCACTATGGGTTTCTGAGGGGCTCAGAAAGGGTACGAGAAGCTTTAATTATCAGAGCCAGCACTTTTCCAAACTACCATTCTCTCTGTGTCCTGCAATGTGAGAAAAAATGAACTTTAAGAGGAATTGTGGCGTAGAAACATGATGTGTGTGCTGGTGAAGTTCTTGATGCAAGTCCTTGAAACACTTTTCCCTCTGACTTACAAACATAAACTTTATCCTGTTGTGCACATCTGCTATTCACACCGACCTGGTATATTTAAAACACAAAAGCTAAAAGCAAAACAATGTGTTCCTGACATAAAGCCAAAGTTTTTGCTTGAAGGTGGCATACGACTACAAAGGATTTTTGATATTTTGAAGACTACATAAATGATGCAGATCTGTATAATGATGTGTGAAACAAAACACCAACGGGATTGATATACAAAATAAATAAGTTAACTATCAGGCTTTTAAGAAGTCTTTATACTGGTAATCTTAGGTATAATAAATATTTAAACGTTGCTAGGTTGAAAATGAGGCCATTGTTGCAGCTAAACATATTAATAACTGAAAAGCAGGTTACAATACAGTAAGACTTCTGTATACTGAGCAGTTTTTATACTTCACAAAGTGTACAAAAAGTTTAAGCTGAATATTATAAACAGGGAAGAAACCTGAGGGCAAAATATGAGCAGAAAAAGCTGAGGATGGAGAGGAAAGGACAGGAGGAGCAGGACGAGAGGTAAAATTAGAGTTGGAGGGTGAGTCTGACCTTCCTTACCCTGCAGGAGATCCTTGGTAATGACAGAGATCCTCTGGCTGACTGTGTCATGTGACATGATAATTGAGCCAGGAGATTGGGTTGTTTAGGGACAGAGGCTGTCATTTAGAGACGGGTCTAGTGTGAAACATTCAGATGCGATGTGATCTGATAAATATTTCAGATGTGATCTTTAGCTCTTATTGCTGCTATCTTTTGAAAACTATGCAGACAGATTTTTGTGCCAACAAGACAATAAAGTGCTTTGCAAAACCGTGCTGCGCTCAATTATTCTGCCAACAACTGAATGAGTTGGTGTCACCTCAAAAGTTTCCTTCTGGCACCTTCCTGGAACAAGTGTGAACGACTGTCATCACAATACAGAAACATGAATATGATATAAACAGATTACCAACTGTGGAACAATGAAATTATAATAGACGCATCATAAATCACTGTGTTCATTTGACTCATCACTTTCCATTTATGCATCATCTGCAATTATTGTTCAACATACGTTAGTGTTTTCATGGGTTCTCTTTCCATAGAAGGTAATCCTGGCATGATGCTTCTGTGTTTAGCATCGTGCTAAACCCGATGCTAAACCCGATGCTGAACACATTGTTTTATCATCAAGCATCGATGTGTTAATTTCTTTTCTAGAATGAACCACTGATGAAATTATGTTTGCTTTAGTGAGTATGTTTTATTTTTATATAGAAATTATTCTTTGCACAATGCTTCTACAGTATATTTAGCCATGCTTCTTTTGCAGACAGAGACATTGATGTTCTCTTTCCCTTAGTGTTTCTGTGTTTAGCTTTTACCCTATTGTGGATAAAAACCTACATGGTTTATGACTTCCATTAAATTTGTTCTTCCCTTTTGAAAGCTTTTTTTTCTCTTTTCTCCACTGAAAGTACTCCTGTGTTTAGTCATGTCACTTTTCTGGATTAGCTATATACTCAGCAGTTGTTTCCATTACCTTCATGTTCTCTCTGTATTTTCATTGAAAATGTTTACAACCCAAAACTCATGGTTTTTAAACTTGCTAGCATTATATATCAACTGAACATGGTGGTATTGTAAATTGGATATAAATGGGAGGTACAAAGGAAATGATGTTTCTTTTCAGGGAATCTTCATTACAGAACGTATCAAAAATACATTTCTTCCTCAGGACAAAACCATGAATATTCAACTACTTTTCAGGCTCAATCGCAGATTAGAAACCTTTTCAAAAAGATCTTTAGATTTTGTCAAATTTAAACATCCTTTTAGATTCAAGCAATCCAGCCTCTATCAGAAGAGAGAAGGCAAGTTAGAAAGTTAGGGCAGAGAAAGCAAAAGGGCAAAACGCAGAGGGGAACATGCTCCACAGCCTGCAAAGGTGAATGCACCCATCACATTCTTGAAAGGGTAAAATAAATAAATAAAAGACGCTACTACAGTCCAACAAGCAGCTTCCTTTCCAGTTGGAACGTCACCTTAGTGCCACACTGCTGCAGATGAAGCACAAGAAGAAGAAAAGAGGAAGAGGAGGCTCACGCCACATCCTCATGTGTCCTCTCCTGTTCCCATCAACAGCTTAGCAACACACGCAAGCTGCTCACCTCAAGCCCGAGGCAAAGTGACTCAGACGAAGGGAACAGAAAAAAAACGTCCAAAACCGGCACAGAACGCTGAGCTGGTTTCTCAGCTCATGAAGATGAATGGCCATTATGTGCTGAGATGTATTATGGGAAACAATTTGTTTTAGATTATGCTACATCTCCTTGAAGAAGAGTCATGATGGAGATGCACTTTGTGTTGCTGCTGCATCTGAACCTTCCTCCCATAGAAATGGGTTGGTTGTCCAAAAAACATAAAAAAGGGAATGGTGAAATTGGTGCAATCTGTTGCTTGAGGCCCCATGGATGACGAGGGGTTTTCTGGTGCAAATTGCTCTCAGCTATACTGTCTATATGGACACTAGCAGAGTGAGATGAAAAACCCCAAAAATGATTATTGAGTCTCTGCTACAGAATCTATGATGCTGTTGCAACTTAGATTCATTCCTTTGGGCATTTCTTGACCTAACCAGTCGAACTTTGGGTCAAGAGACATTTCTAAAAACTGCAGCTACCTTCTGCAGTTGTGCTTGATGTAATATTTGCAACAAATCTATGTTTCATTTCATCTCTGATTTAACTTTACAAATCTCACCTCATGTGGTTTAATGGAAACATAAAAGTAGCTTTGGTCACATTAAAATTTTGCACATTAGTATTTTCTTATAACCACATTTAAATAAATTCAAGAACAAATGAGATACCAGGTCAAAGAGACATTACTTTCACAGATTATCAGCTCCAAAAAGTGGTCTACACTCCAAAATTAGACAAAATGAAAACCTTTCTGCAAAGACGAGGGGATCAAAAGTTTTCCACATTGATGTGAAAGACTCACTTGCAAGATATCACAAATTCAACATATAGCTTTATTTTTTTTAAATAATTTAACAATGACACTGCGCTCCCATCTCCACAGGAGGCAAAGTCTGATTAAAGGATTCACACAATAAAAAAAAATGTATAGGTATACGTCATCAGCCCCAACTTCAAACGTTAACATCAAAGCTTGCTCCTGTGAAGTTGTTCTTGCAATCTTCTATCTGCCACTAAATGTCCAAAATATCCTAATGCAACCTAATGTTTCTGTCTTTGAGAGTTACACCTAGCCTCATGTGACAATTCAAGAACTGCGCCTTCGGGTAATTTTGTCAGACCTTGTGTAGAGAGACACAGAATAAGGTAAAGCCATGTTTCAATCCCACCGCTGCCACTCAGAGGCTCTTTGATTCAAAACAGCATCAGCAGCAACAGCAAGCTCCTCCGTTTCTCAGCCTATCAGTGGCAAATTAGAAAAGAGTCCTCACTTCAAAAGAAATCTCAGAGCACTGAAACGAAACTGACCTTTTCAGGGAAAATGCAAGTCAAATCAGAGCTCAGCATAGAGAGACGAGGCAGTGTTTGCTCAGGGCAGTCCTCTCTTTTACCTCTTATCTGCCCGTTTGAGCTCAAACTGAAACAAACGGCAGGGAAAGAAAGGGCTTTGTTGCTGTAGCAACGAGTGACAGCTAGGTTTGTTTTACAGCTCTGCCGGTTAAAACAGATCTTAAGTAAAATCATAATAGATCTGGGAGGAGAGAAAAAGACCTGGAACATCAGTCAAACCTGTGACATTTACCGTCAACGGTAAGCCATTTTCAAATCACACACCAGAACCACCAGGCTAAGTTCACGTTATGTAAAGTCCAAAACGGTTTGGATTTCTGCTTGTTTTCTGCTTTTCAGAGATTACAAGAAAACATTTCATCTTCATCAATCAGACTAAAACTTTTATCTGATTACTTTTAAATATTTGCTAATCTATTAAGTGCATAAACTATTAGGAGTTTTCTAATTAAAGGACCAGGCCTGAATTCTTAGCAGTAGCAGCTTTAATGAGAAAACACACTTACACCCCTGCTGACTTTAGCGCACGTAGAGAATGAGCTTTTAGACATCAGACAGTAGAGAAGCAAAGTGACAGCAGTGTTAAGGAATCAGCAGTCCTGACTCGATGGTAATCAATAGCAATTGTTGAACTATTAGAGGCCCATTACAGGGAAGTGTGTTCTGCTGCCTGAAAGCGGGACAGGAATGAGAACAGCTAGTTCTCGGCATGCACTTGTGAGCGCAAGTGGAAAAGACATGTGGCTGTTAGGCTGCCGACTTTAATTCCCATTGACTCGCCACCTCTCCTGCCGAACCGATTCCCGGAAGCAAACACACACTTGCATGCAATGCTGCAAACAAACCAGCTCTGAAGGACAAGCAGGCTCCTTGAGATGCTCAGCCAATCAAACATTAGTCCAGAAGAAGAGAAACGAAGGCCAGCATTGAGAAAAACACAAACATGAAGATAAACAGATGAATACCTTCCACACAGACATAACACATTAGAGCTTCTGCTCTGATGAGGATCAGCTGGAAAATCACGCTGAACAACAATCCTTTTTTTAAATCGTTTTGTTTCCATGAGAACAACGTCTTCTTTTACAGCTTTTTACCTCCCACTTGAAATAAGCATAGCATTACTGACTGCAGTTCGACATCTGATACAAAGAAATGCTTACTGGTGCCTGAAACTGTTGAATGAATATAGAAGTTTCATCTCCATCAACTTAACACATTGTCCAGCACAATGAAGCCACATGTGTGGGTGGCTGATTTCTTAATTTTCTCATCCATTTGTCTTTTTTTAAAGAGGGCAACAAATATTCTTAAATTATGTGTTCATCAGATTAAATCACCTAAATTATTGACAAACCCAATGAATTTATTTATTTGAGACAAAAAAAGGCTTTCCCACAAGGTCGTTAATATAAATATAAATTTGTTGTTAACAAATTTACTCACATGGTTAAATAAAGGGTAAATAAATAAATACAAGTCCCCCAACTGAAAAAGGGCCAATGATATTGTGTTTTAATTATGTTCCTTATTTATTTCTGATTATTTATGCGTCTGATATAATTGGAAAAGCCCAAAACGTGTCTTGATTAGAAATATTGTGCAATGAAATAATACTTTCAAACTGTTTTCTGCTCATCATTAAACAAATTGAAGCCACCACAAGTGGAGGCTTTTTAAGGACACTGGACCTCAAGACAAGTTTAACTGAAAAGTACTAAAGAATAAAAACTTGCAGGAAAATGAGAGCAAAAAGCAATCAAAGCTTACAGTGAATGTGTGAAAGGACTTCATAAAACCTGGAAAACCTCATCCTCATTGCTCAAGAGATCAAAACATAAAAATTATTTTAGGAAAATACAAGAAACCTTTGATGTTTAGAAGTAAAATATCAAGGAATGCAGGATAATTTTAGTCCTTTGCACAGTTTGTTAAGGTTATATTCACACTTCATTCTCATTTACTCCACTTTAACTACTGTTGAGGTGTGAGGGGCTGCAGAGTTATATCAATGTGCTTTTATTCAAAACATTAAAAGTATATTTTCTGGTTTTGGAGCTGAAAGTCCAGAAAAGATTTACTGCAATGTAAACACATTTTTGGTTGGTTACTTAAGTAAAAATGTTGCTCCAAAACACCTTCTGCATTCAAAAATAACGGTGCCTTCACAGATGTGGAAGATGTCCATGTCATTTGTACTAATGCACCTCTGTGGCTTTATGGATGATGGGCTGTGAGCTGAGTGCTTCTAAAAAGATGAATGTTCTCCTCAACTTTAGCTTGGAGCAAAGACCATTTCTGAAATTAAGGCCTACTGGTCCAATCAGAGGATGGCTCTGACGCAAATGAGCTCAGGCTCAGATAAGACGACGACATTGCTGGATTTGAACTGAGAAACAAACTTTTACTTCTGTCAGGTTCTCAGGGATGGGCAAATAAGTTTTTAAGAGGATTGTGGAGAGTTATGCAACTTTTAAAGCCTGGATTACCCTTGACAGAGAATCAGTAGGGACATAAAATTAGCCAATTAGCTATTTCATATGTCCAGTGAAGATGTGCCTTCTTTTATAAAAGAACAATTAGAAGTCTGTTCGTCCATTAACAAAATGTTTGACAGCAAGAAAAAAAATGTCTTGATACAAACATCAGACATATAGTTTGCATTTGTCCTTTTAGCCTTTCCAACCAACAAATGACATAAGAATATTGTTCTGATACACAATAATCAAATACCTTGGCATCTCCACTATTGACAAACTTTTGTTTACAAGATCAACTCAAAACTTAGAACTTATTGCATTTCAGCTGCCTGAGATTAGAGTTACAGCAAAGCACAGGGTAGGGAATCCTGCATGCCACAGATTAATGATTGTGTTATCATCAGTGATTCCTCAATCTGATTTCATATATAAGAACTTAAACCAGTCAGAGAGGTGGTCTGAAAAATATGCATCAAAAATTATTTATTTTACACAGACCACAATTAAGTTCTCTTTTAATTCTCGTCTCTCAAAACCATCTCCTTTATTTTTCCCTTTAAGTTCATTCTGTGATCAATTTGCCCAATCTGTGGTGCCAAGATGAAAATGCAAGCAGGGCTCTTCCAAGTGCTCTGGACTTGTGGGATCACCTGGAAGTAATTAGTCACAAAGGGGCTTGCTGAAGTCGCTCAATACTTCTGCCTCACCCATTTAGCTAAAACAGTCAATCAGCTAAAAACTCTCCTCAATGAGGCATGAAAGGCTGCTTTCATTTTACAATCAAACCAACAACCTTCTGAGAGCAAATCGGTTTCTTTTCCTTAAGAGCGTCTCAGCTAAAGTGAAGAGGGAGTTGTTGAAAGGAGGCGCAGATCTTAAAAGCTTCAAGACTTCAATACTTTGAGGTGTTCATCACAGACATCAGCTTTGTTTGCTGAGTAAAACAGAATGCTGGCTGTCTTTGCTCCAATTTGGTTTAAATAAACCTAATGAAAAAAAAATCCAACAACAGGAATAAAGAGAAAACTTCCTCAGAAGTAGTAAGAGAAAGTAAGCGTGATTCAATGTTCTTGAGTGAAATACAGAGTCACTGAAAATGATCGAGCCTTTTGCAAGGCACCGTACTTCAAGAAAAAGTTATCTATCAAAATATGAAGTTATTCCACTCAGACTGGTGAGAGGAATCAGACTGTGACTTTGTAGGTTGATTATTGTGGCAGTAACAGTAAAAACTTGCAAAAACTCGTCATAAATGTCTTGTAAGCAGCTCAAAGTGTAAAAATTAAGAATAAAATAACAGAGTTCCTACATGTGACGATGACAAGAAGGGTGCGGAGCAGAAGATCGACCGGCTTCTCCCATCTCTCCGACACGCGGGCCAAAACCTGCGGGATGAGGATTTCTGCAGGAACGTAGAACTGCAGGGCGAAAGTGATGAATATGCCGAAACAATACAGGAGTTTTACTGCCTGGTACGTCCTGCAAGCAGACAGAAAATTAGCAAAATGTTACCACAAAACTTCAATTTCCCTTAAAAATAATGACATACAAAAGTAAAGTTAAAAACTCTATGATGTGTAGTTTTCATAAACATCACTTGGTCTCTGCTTTCCGTTTGAGACAGATGCTGCTAATTACAATCTTTGAGTTTTCAACCTCATTGAACAGCCAATCTATTCCACTAAAACGCAACATCAGTCCAGCCACAAAAGCCACTTCAATGGGCGTCGCTCTCCTGCAGCTGTGATGATAGCAACAAGTAATGAGTAAACAAATTCTGTCTGAGACTTCGGTTCCACTTTTATTACTGCAGGCGTGCTTCCATCAGAGGGAGCCAGAATGATGGCCAGAAAAATGACACCTTTGTTTCCGAAATGCTGATTATCCAGCTAACTTTATTTATAATTACCGAGGGTTTCTCATTAGCTTTTACGTCGGTCTGTGCTGAACTTTGGGTAAAATAAGTTTCAAGTAAAACGTTGTTTTATGCCACAGAAAAAGCTTCGATGTTACCATTACTGCCAGGATAATTTACTGCCCTGGCAGGGTGGGTGGGGGGGGCTTTACAGGCATCTCTGATCAGAGAGAAGTCTAAAGTTAGAATTACACCAGGTTGTTCAAACTGTTGCCATATTCCCATCAGCTTATTTATTTTATCTAGGCATGTCACTAAAAGCAAATTCTCAGGGTTAAACAAGGTCAGCATTCCCAAAGTAGAAACCTAATGCAAAATGTTTTCTCTCTTAAACTAAACAAACATTTCATATTATACTAGACTCTGTTCAAAACTGGGGATCCGATCTTTTACTGCAGACAAAAAGAAAAGAGCAGCACATCCTTTAAGTTCTCTAAACGTCTTGTTGTCTTACCAGCAGTTTGGCAGGTTTAAAGTGATGCTGCCGCCGATGTGTTCTCCAAAGCACATGTACCCGATGGTGCCGAGGCTGATGTAAAGGAACGTCACGATGCCCATTCCCAGATACAAAACCTGGGTGAATTTCTGCGGCCGCTGCATTTTGTTTTCCAGAGGGAGGACCTTCCAACGCACAAAGACATAAACAAGGCAAGAAAATGAAAAAGACGGCTCAGCAGGTGAAACCCCAGTGAACGTGTTTTTGGAGTTTGCTTAGAATTAGTTACTGTTTCAAAAAGTCTCTTGTTCTCAGACTGATCTCTTGATTTGGGCATCTGGACATTGCAGGAAAGCCCAAATTTGCACTGACATTTCAGCAAAAGCCCACGGCTCCATTTCATGGTATTCAACATGTTCAAAAGCATTATATTTATCCCTTCATGCTGTGCTGGTGAAGAGTAAAACAAATGAAGGTTTTGTTTACTTATCCACAGCTCCCTCTGAGACCTATGTGATCAGCAGACTTTACAAAGAACAAATACAAACACGTGGGCCTGTGATCTTGTCCTCTAGATACGTTTGCCAGGATCACATCCAATTAAAATCCCAAACAAGAATCTAACACACGTGGACACACCACATGCCTGTGTATATGAGCAAAATCAGGGTTACTTATAGTCACCATGAACAAAGAAAGTCCACTATGTTTCAACTGTCAGTATTTGGGCATCAGGACATAATGATTAGGCATCAGGGTCTAGGATTATTTTTGTGGTTGTGGTTTACGTAAGGAGCAACATTTTTCTGTCCCCCCATCAGTGGACCATGTTGTGTGACGCCAATAGCTCCTGTTATTTCATTGACCTACCACCAAAGGAGGTCAGGGAATGGAGCCATACTGGTCAGTTGTATGGGCCGTTTTTACACTGGAAATAGACAAATAAGTGTAGCAAACAGCACCGAGGAGTCTGTCTGCTCAGTGGAAACGAGGCATTAATGTCTCACCGCAGACCTTCAACCTGACTGACACGCACACTTTAACTAACTCGTTTGTTTGGTTCTGTTGGTCCCATTGACGATATTGGGTCAATCTTCACTCGGATTGATCATTTTGTACTTTGACTCCAGAATACAATGCAGTGCAGGGTAAATTTCATGGCTGCCAAATCCTCACAATATCTGATAAATAAGATGTACCATAAATAAGATAGATAAAAATATTTATCTTATTATCAAGTCTTGATTTTTGGAATTATGATCAGGCATCTTCACTTCGGCGCCATCTGGACAATGGAAATGGTTCCAGAAGTCCAGTTGAGATGCAACTTTGCAAACCCATATTCATTTTAGAGGGAAGTTCAATTAAATCATTTTTTTTTTAAAATCCCACTGTTTAAGGTTGCTTTTGAACCATAACAAATGGAACATATTTTATGTGCAACAATGATTTTTAACAATGACAAAATACAATGTCTGTCACTGGTTTTCACAACTGTTAACTATATGATGCATTTATTATGTTTTCATAATATAAAGCACTTTGAACTACATTGTTGCTGAAATACAAATAAACCTGATTTAACATCAACTTTAACATTCAACATTTTAATAAAGGTTTGTGGCATCAGAGATGGAGTTATTGGGCTTTTTGGGCATTTCTTTGAGCATTGAACAGCCTGATCTTGGGGTAAATCTGCACACTAATATTAGAAATATATTTTTTTTCAACTTGAGAATAAATCTTTCTCTCCATAAAGTCCTGGTCTTCAAATAACTTATAAATGTCATAAACCTCTCCAAAGTCAATGCTGATATCTTTCCTCCTTGGCATTCTGCTTTAATCAAGAAGTTTCCACTGAACGCATTAAATCAGCAGCACATGGCTGTTACTTTCCCTCTTTGAACCATTTGTGTTTGTGATAATTGGTGTTTTTGTATGCCTGAGGTCAGAATAAATGATTTCAGGACCTGATAAAACCAAACCCATTTTTGTGTCCAGCTACAAAATATGTGCAAACCAAAAAAGCTCTTTGGTACAAATTGTTCTGACAAGCAAATAGAAACTGTGTGCAGAAAGTCTCACATCTATCTGAATGAACGTAGAGTAAACGCTCCTCACCTTTTTGTAAATTTATTTTAACTACAGTCAGGTGAAAGAGCTGTGCGCAATGTGCAATTACTTATTAACAGACTCTTGAAGGCTAGACATAAATGTGATGCAACAGTTGAAACATGACAGAAAAGGAATGCTGCTGAACTCAAATGACGAAGGAATAACAATCTGGTTTCAAAATGCCACAAAGCTCTAAGAAGTGTTTAAATCCTGAGGTTTGAGTTTTCCTGATGCAAATAGGCATTTTAAATGCTTTTATGGACTGGTCAGGCATATCATTATTATATGTAGTTCTATTGATATCAAACTGCAATGAATGGTATATTCTGAAACTTTCAATCAGAACCAGCATGACCTTGTATAGCAATCAGAGCTGCAGTCTTGTCTGTACAGCTGTAAACCAGGAAAAGGCTGGAGTTCATGTTTTGACCCAGTTACCTTCAGATCCCAATCTGGACCCTGTCATTCTCATTCAAATTCTTACATTTGATTATATCTTCCTGCTTTTAACACATAAACTTTAACACATAATCTCCATTAGCTGTGTAAAGAAAAAAGCAGCGTTGTTCATGTGTCACTATTCACAATGTTACTCTGGTTGGTATTTTTCTAATCATAAGCAGCATAAACAGCATTTTGAATAAAAAAAAACATTTTTTACAATTCTTGTGTTCTAAACATATGATACTATAGATAAATAATAGATGTGTTGCATTGACTATCTGAAGCAGATACGAATTTGAAGCATTTCTCATCATTCTTTGATTCCGTCATCACCACTTGGTCACTTACCACGCCGATCCCTTCAAAGGCAAAAATGGCCGTCCCAAAAAACAGAGGGTAGTCCTTGGCTCTGCCGACCTTTGGTAGATCAATAGGAAACTTGATGTTCTGTTAAGGTAGATAAAAAAAAAAAGAAAAGAAAGATTAACGGTTTACTTCAGGCATGTCTGGACATCTGATATCATCTTTCAAAGGCTTTCTGAATGCTAATTAGTGATTCATTACGGTTAAATACCAGACAACTGTTTCATATCTACTCAAATCAAATCTGCAGTCAAGAGGTCCTCTCTGCAGATTACCGGCAGTCACTTTAAAATAAGACCTTGTGCATGGAGGACGCCCCACCTTATGCCTGCTGAACTCATTTGCTGGCTGAAGGCTGCAAATTACCTTTGCTTGTAGCAATTATTTAACACAATTACTCTGCTCTGTTCGCAGTAGCAGAAAAAAAAGAACCTGGATAAAATATGAGGAACTCTTATTACTTGTTAAAAAAGTCAACATGCAGGGAGAATGACAGATGATGCCAGCTATTAAACATGTTCTCAGTCAGTGAAGGACAATCTTGCATTGAAAGTAGGAATTGGGTTAATAATGATGAACAGATTATTGGAATAATCATAAACTGACTCAGCAATCAATTAATTGTTAACTGCAGAGTGTATACACCCAAAAAAACCATTTTGCAGTAACTAAGCCAAAACTGCAAAAAAGATACATTTTGCATTTAAGATGAAAAGAAAATCATTTGTCTGTAAATATGTTCTACCCAGAACTCCTCAAGTGGCATAGTTTTAGCTTCACCTAGTTTAAATTCTGCAAAAAAATAAAAATACAAAATCTACTACACAATTATTAATCGGTTAATCAAAGAAAAAAAATGAACTAGACAGCGATTAGCCTTGCAATGTATCAATTGATTTTCACAAGTTGATGTCAAAAGTTTGTTTTTTTTAGCTGCTTTTACTACGAATGATAAAGCCTACGTTAAGGTTGTCAAAATACTAATACAGTTTCATTTTCAAAAATAATTGTAATATCTATTTGTATCTTTTAATGTATATTTAATCTTGCATAAAAATACTTAAGTGATTACATGAAAAAAAAATAAGCAGAATGTGCCAATTTCTTTATCCCATGAATTGATTATCAATTGTTAAAATAATCTATAGATTAGTTGATTATCATCAACAACAATGATTAGTTGCAGTCCTAATTTAAAAAAAAAATATTCCTGTTATGCAGCAGCTCTGATCTCAGTTGAGTTAAAACTCCTCAAATGACAGAACATTGATTTAACATTTCATATTTATATCATTAAATACAAAATAGGGAAGGTTCTTCAGTGTAATAAGGACATGTCAACAAATTTGAACTATAAAGAAGTCAAAATGAGCAACTGAGAAAGTAAACGTAAAACTTCTTGTAGTCAGTGTCCTTCAGTTTTGCTGAACTTTGTTGATGCAGATCCAGCTTATGGGTCACATATCTCAGTCCCAAATCTTTGTGAGGTTTCTGATGCAAGAAATTGCTTCGTTTCAAGGCAAGGCCATTCCTCGGCGAACACGAGTACTATATATCTGCAAAGCACAGAAGCAGGATGATGAAATGGTCGAAGGCCAGGAAACATGTAATCTGGAGACTCTTGTCTTCACTGGTTGTTCTGTTATTCAAAAAAAGCTCAAAATCCAATTGGCTTAGTAACCACAAAGCCGGACAGCGGGGAGAGACGGAAAACCGGGAGTTTATTGTGTTCGGATGGAAAGTTTCATGAACAAAAGTTCAAGCTGAAGTATTGATTCTAATGTAATCACAAAAATATTGATCTTTTTTTTTCTATAGGCTAAAAGATGAGTCATATCATCGCACACAGACTACCGTACTATTGCATCGGCACCAGGAGAGTGAAAAAAAAATCCACGTTCCCCTACACCGACAAACTTAATGACATTCTCATTGATCTGGATGAATCATGCTGTTTAGGAATCAAGATATTAAACCGCTGCAATATTTACTTTGTGGCTTTTTCCCAAAGAAAGTTAGGATGTTAGATTTCATTTGAATGAAAATGAAAGAGGGAAGTTTTATTGTTGGTGAATGGTTGATCCACATTTGAGGGGGGCTCTGATAACCAGAGAATAGTTTTAAGTAAACAAACATAACATGAGCAGCTGAGAGATGTACAATAATTATTTTGAGACCTTCAGAATAAGAATGAAAACAAAACTGAACAAAATGTTCTTCAAACCAACCAAAATACTTTCCTATGACTTGACTGAAAAAAAAGTTTCAAAATGGATGATAGAAGAATAACATTAAGTTTATGTGCTTAGAGCACATTAGTTTGCCTCATAATGGACTAAAACATTCTCCTCATCATCTGGAAATATTTTCAGACTCTCTAAATTAGCTTAGATTTTAGGTTTTTTAACGTCTGGAAAAGTAAAATAACGATTTAATTGATAAGGAGGCAAGTTGAACAGGCATATTTCTTCCATAAGCATGTTGGATAACTGAATTATCCAGATTTCTACAGACTTTGACCTTTTTAATCATTTTACTTGCATGGTCATAAAAGCAAATATATGCTGGAGGTTCAAAGGAAAGTGAAGCTTGTACCAAGCAGAAAATAAAAAGTTTAAAACCCACCTGTTTGCATCAAAAAGTTATGTCTATAACCTTTTCCAAATTTTTTTAAGTATGTATGGTCGGGAAAAAAATTAAATTTTCAGTTTTGATGCCTCTTATGAACAATAAAACATTTAAAAAAATCTAATTTTATCATCTGGTCTGCTAACAGCAAAGGGAAAATCAAGAGGAAACTCAAATAAAACATTTTATTTAAAATAATAATTTGAATTTTCCTTCTATTCGGGCTTAAAGGTCTTTGGGGACAAATTGCATTAGATAATGAATGAGTTTAATCTACAGCTGTTATTTTTAAGACTAGTTATTTAAATCTAAACACACCCAATCAAGTCCATTCCAAAGCAGATGGATGGAGGACGTCTGGGCCCTGCGAGAGTCCTGAAAGGATTTATCTTCCAGCAGAACCTCCACTGATCCTCATGACTCGAGGGAATCATATACCAGAAACCCAAAATCAGGCCAAGATATGCAAATCCTGGCGTCACAGCAGCAACACAACTGCACCGCTTGCACAGATGAGTCAGTGTGAGCATTTTCTGCCACACGCCGTTTCAAACTAAGATTGATTTGTTTGTCTTCCACATGCGTAAACATAACCCAGAGAGCCAGGTTGCAATAAAGATTACATGAATCATATAAAAGATAAATGAGGTTATTACCATGAGGGAGTAGATGTAGATCAGAACCAGACTCAGGGTCATGACCACGTTTGCAAGGAGAGAAAAGGGAGCCAAGAACTTCAGGTTAGGGGTGAAAACCAGGAGGATGAAGAAGGGCAGGAAGAAGAGCATGTAGATCCGGGAGTCGAAACTGGGAACCAGGACATCCGTCTGGTTGGTGTGGTTCACCTGGCAGCTGAAGGTGGTGGCATTGGCTGCTTCCACAACCTGGAAAAAAAACAAGAAGTGGGTAAAAAATGAGTAAAAAAAAAAGCCTTTTATACAAAAAAAGTCAAAAAGCAGAACCATGTTAAACCAGGAACAAATAATTGCACTTTTCTCCCAAAGAAATACAGAAAAAAAGCCCAAAGAAAAACTACAAAGCCTGAAGAACTATTGATGAATAACGCTTTGACAGTCCAATCAAAATCTAATCTAAAAATATAAGCTGCATTGTATGTCTTCTACGGGAGAAGAATGGTACCTCTCATAGACAATTAACGAAAGGATGCTGCCCTCTAGTGGTGAGAAGATGCACAACAAGAATTAAACGTCACGATTCTTCATCAGAAACATCAGTGGTTATCATACCGAAGCATTTTTCACAAGTTCCTAAAGATTTTAAGGCAAATAAAATGATGAAGCATTGATTTCTAAAGGCTGTTAAAAAATCCAGACAAACAATTGATTTGTAGTGAAAAGTTCAGAAGTCAAAGGTGAACTCATTCCTGTGACGTTACAGCGACCATATTTCATCACGCGCTTTTGAGAAAAGGAGGAAAAAAGCTGAACAAGTTACATTCAGATTTTCCTCAACTGAGTATTAATCCCTTAACAACCAGGCTGAAAGCTAAACATGTGAGCAGAAAAATAAGCATGTTTTATAATGTTTTCTACTGATGAGAACAATGTAATGCTTCTTGTTAAAGATAAAGGGATAATATTACTTAAATGACAGAGTGTGAGGATATTTGTAATAGTTATTATTTTATAAAGTGAAATCTGAACATCCTTTGTAACCTGAAGAGGAATTCAACCAGCATTTCCTGGGTTTTTCCACCTCGTCCTGCTGTTAAGGCAAAACCAATAGCTGGTACTGACCTTCTAACTAGTATCTGTATAACCTTTGAGTGATAGGATCTGCAAACAGATCCTTTCAAAACCGTGTAAACTTCCATTCTAAGTAAAGGCGTCTTTGTTTGACCTGAGAGAACCTAAAGCTGATGATCTAAGTAAAGAGATCCAGCTCTGTATGTCTACATTTCTGCTCTTTCTACTCCAGCAGTTCAGGCGGTTTAATATCAGGTGACCTGAAATGTCACGCCGACAGTGGAAATATTATCCTCAAATATTCTCAAGTGGGACCAGCAGAAGAGACAGTTCTGAATGTAAAAGCAGGTGCTGTAAGGTGTGTATGCGTGTGTGTGAGCGGTGGGAACCTGCTTGACGTTGTCACTAAGGAAGACGAAGTAGACGCAGCAGAAGCCAATCTGAGTGATGATGAGGAACAAGTTCACCGTCCGACTGAGAAACAGGAGACAGAGGAGGAGCACACAGTCACATGACAGCTGTTATTTACCAAGTTTAAAGCTTTCGCAACTTTAGATTATCTTCATTGTTTTGCTTGGACTAACTAAATTTAGTTTGTTACATTTGTTTTGCTCTTAAAAAAAACACAAACAAAATAACTACATTATTTTTTGCAAAAAACACTTTAAAACTACAAATAAATTTCAAGATAAGATTTTGCTGAAGACAATCAAAATACTAAGCTGTGTAATAAGGTATTCCAATTTTTCTAGAAGCATGACCTACCACTTCTTTTCTGTTTTCAGTAAAAGCAATAATATTTATAGCATGTTCAACATTGTGTTACAAATTTAAGAAATACCATGAAACCATAGTAATTTTCCTGAGGTTTATGCCTAAAACAGATTATTTTTATTATGTGTTGATAAATAAACCCTTGATTTCAGAAGGGAGTAGAAGAGTGTCTGCTTTCTTTTCAACATCTGCTCATTTCATTAAAAAAAATTAATTGTAAATTTTCACTGACTTTAATCAAAATTTTCTGATGAGACAGTATATTTATTTTTTGTCTAATAGGAAAACCTTGCCTGGGATATTCCTGATGTTGAGTTAAGACATCAACATCGTAACTGTTTTTCCTCTCACCTTCCCCATCGTGAATGCCTCCTCAGCCACGACACGTTTTCCATCCCGTACTGCATCACCTCTCCGTAGGTCATAGATGGTTGGTTCATCCTAGGAAAAACAGCAGATGGAGCAAGAAAGTGAAAACTAAATGTAGAAAATGTTGCTCTGTAGCTGAAAAGTAAGGAAAAATTGGCAGGAAATGAACCCAATAATACAGCACAGCTTTAAATGAAGGCTTGGAAAGAAACAATAAACCAAGAAATGGAAACCACTGGACGAATACGTTTTCCACCGATATAAAGTTAAATAATTAAACATACAATGTAGTGTTTGGTGTTTGTTTTTCTATGAGAGGAAGTGATGACTGAACGTAGTTGTTGCGCAATTTCTGACTGATACGGAAGCATTTCCTGACTTCCTTTTAGACTTCCTAGAAGATTGTCTTCATTCATGCTTCTGATCTGGTTAATCTCCTTTAACCCGAGTGACGGGGCTACAGGAGATCTTTGTATGAACTCAGCAAAGGTGAACAGATGGAGCATGGGCTGCAGCATGAAAACTAGTGAAGACACAACAACAGCTCACTAACATACAGAACCCCACGGACTTAATGGTTCAGCGGCAAGGAATGTTAAAAACAGCAGCAGCACAACCCCCAGCTTCTGATTAGTCGAGCTGATTACATTCAGCGTAAACATGGTGTTTTGGATTTGTCTGGCAGCGTTGACGAAAGTGTGAGAACACACACGATGAGTCGCCAAAGGGCTCCTGATTACCGAGCAGAAAATAGAGACCTGCTGGAAAGTAATCTGTAAACGGGATCTGGCAAAACACACAATGAGCCAAACAAGTCTCCTGAACTGAGCGATTGATACAGACAGGAAATACATCTTTAGGTTTCAGTTACAGTGACCAGAAAGTTAAATAATGTTAAATAAACACAATCTAAACAGAGAAAAAGCTGCTTTCTGAGTAGACCATGGAACCCAAACATCATTTTAAGGTGTGCACATATTTAATTAAGTGGAATCACTTATGGGGTTAAATTAATTGCATTAAACTGCGCCTGATCTCCACCCTCCTGTGCAAAACTTGACACAAGCAAATGTTTAACATAAGCCCACTTTAAATGCCAGTACTTGACTTTTAACCCACCGCGGGAATATAGTTTTTACTTACTTTGCGCTAAGGTGATGCGAACATTTCACCAGGAGCTTCATGCAGTGGACTGCGATGATTCCCATAACCAGGAGACTGACGGGTCCAAGCTGGAAACAAGAAGACCGAGCTAGATAAATAATCCAGGTTTCACCAATTCAAATTTAAGACTTTTTAAGACCACCATTAAAGGAATTTATGACCTATATCTCTACAGAAACGTTTAAACAATGTCCAGCTAACACCCAATAGATTTACACTTACCCATGATAGACGCAAAAAAGTTAACTATCTAGCTAGTTTTTGCTAGCTATCTAGAAAGGGTATGTTAGCAGTGAGTTAGCGGTAGCCTCAAATGTTTGGAGCCACAGAATGAAATGATGTCCAAGTGCAACTCAAACGTTTGACTGACAGAAAAGTCCAGTGAGAAAGAAAAAATACGTAGAATATGCAAGAATAAATAGTTCTGTCAAAACAAAATTTAGGACCAATGATTAATGAATTAAAGGCCAAATTACCTTTGGAAATGAATTTAAGATATTTTAAGGCCTTAATTAAAAAAACAAATAAACACATGAACTTTTTAATTTTTAAGGATGAGAAGACAAACTGAACAACAAGTGTTGTAATTAAATAAATAACCAAATAACAAATTCAGCTAATGTGTTTGGACATGGAGAGAACCCACCAATCCATAGAAATAACATGGAAACTCCATGCAAAAAGAACCCAAAGCTAGGATTCTTGTAGCACTTAACTTGCAGCAAGAACCTACATGCTGCAAGTTAAGTGATACTCAGAGCCCAAAACTGTAAACACAAATTTAAATGTGTAGTTCTAAAATCTAAACAAAACTTAACATTAAGCAAAGCCTATGTGGAAACCATTCAGTTTTTTAAAAGCTCATGTTCTCAAGATGCAGACAGGAATTTAACAGACTTGAAATCTGGAGTGCTGAAACATGATCAGTCCTGCTCAGCCTCATCTCATCTTCAACAAAGCCAGAACATGAGAAGTTTAGGCGTGGTTTAGTTTAACAAGGAAGCCACTTACACACACGGCTGCGCTTAAAAGCATACAAATGAGATGATTGAAGGGTAGAGTCAATATGCTCTGGGAACTTAACTCCACTGTCCTAATCAGTAATTAGTTCAGCGTACTAAGTGCCTGAACAAGTTTGAATTGTTAAAAACATTTTTTTTTTAAGCACTTATTGTAGGAATAGAGAAAAAGAGCTGCAATATTGTGTGTCTGTGCATTAGTTTTTTTCTGAGGCATTGTGACAATGAGTTTATAAAAGTAGCTCATAGAGCTTTGAAACACAAAGCTCTGATATGAAAACTGTGCTATTTACATTCTGACAACCAAAACAGAAAAAGTTAATGGATAACTTTTAAATTAGCATTTACTCACACTAAAACAGCTTATGTGATCAAACACCACCAGGACTAAACAGATCATATACAGCATTATGACTACTGACAGGTGAAGAGAATAAGACTCTTCTCTTGTTCCTGTTGAGAAGCAGGACAAATGTCAAGAACATTTTGGCCTCAGAAATAAAATGCTTGAAGCACAAAAAAGATCAGTCTGTAATAATTTGTAAAAAAATACATAAATGGGGGTCTGCTGTGGTGGCACAGGGGCTAAGCACAACCCACATATGGAGGCCCTAGTCCTCGACGCGGCTGTCGCAGGCTCGATTCCCGGCCCTTGTTTCATGCCTTCCCCCTTCTCCCATTACCCACCTACCTGTCAATAAACTATCAAATGAAGGCCACTAGAGCCAAAAAATACATAAATGAATGCAAGGACTGGTACTTAACTCCCAACAATGAAGATACAATGTCCCAATTCAATCTCTGTAAATTAAAACTAGATCATCCTGTGTTGCACTGAGAGATTATATTTTAAAGAGAACCACATAAAGTTTCCATATAATTATTAGAAATTCAATAGCTATAAAACAGAGCTGCTGGCATTTTTACAGTTTATTGAGCAAACCATGAATCCACTAACTGGCAAAAATAAACTTGCCACCAGTTCGATCTTATAAGAAAACTGAAAACTGCTGTCTTGATTATCTTGATGTAAGAAGTGACTTTAATATTCTTCAGAGCAACATGCAAATAGATTCCTCTTTAATTGTTGCACAATCAAGATTTCGTATTACATCGACCACAATTTGTCACTTTAATGCAACTTGTAGATGTTTTGTTTTGATACCAGGTGCCTCAGAAAGTCTGCAAAGTGCTGCTGCTATGTTTCAGTCTTTCATCCAGTTGAAAGGGACATTAGCAGAATCTAATTTTTAAAGGCCAGGCCTCTGGTTTTACCTGGAACGATTGGACAGTAGCATCTTTGTGCTTACCACCAATCCGGCGTTCTTCACAGCCAGAGGCAGGCCCAGCAGACCAGTACCGATGTTCCCCTTCAGAAGGTGGATCAGAGTCTGACAGAAACTGTAAAATGGCAGAAAAAACAAACAGTTTAGATGCTGTTCTGCGTGACAGTTCTTAGTGAACTGTCTGAATGCATTTCACTCACGAGGTTCCTGTTCTTCCCCCGATCCGCTCGTAGTTCCGCTGGGGTCTGGATGGCCCAGGAGGAGACGGACACAGAGCGTCCAGTTCTGATGGGTTCTGGTCAGAGAAGAGAGAACCTGCCACACAGAGGAAACGAATGAAGAGAAAGTATTTACAGAAGACAATTAGAGCACTAGAAAATATTGAAATGTTTGTCAACTTTATACTCATATACTTATGTGTAAAGTCAACAGAACGCAACACAATTCTATTTTTCTTTTTCTATTCTTAAACGACTCCCGTTTGCATGTAAACAACACAGTTTGTGTCAAGTCTGTGATGCTAGAAAATAAGGTCTGTGTAAACATTTCCATCCACTCATGATGGGAATGAATATTATTAGTGTCAGGTTTTAATTCTTCATGTGATTAAATGATAACAGACATCAATCAACTTTAGTGAATGCTAAATACAGAAATTACAAGCACAAAATTAAATCTAATAGTTACTGAAATGTTGCTAAGCAAGTTGATCACTTCTCCCAATAATTCATGACATG
The DNA here is from genome assembly GCA_033032245.1 of Poecilia picta. Classification (NCBI taxonomy): domain Eukaryota; kingdom Metazoa; phylum Chordata; class Actinopteri; order Cyprinodontiformes; family Poeciliidae; genus Poecilia; species Poecilia picta. The sequence goes on from CM065362.1 coordinate 6,399,711, forward strand.
AATGTAAACTTTTGCACAAATCTTTATATATTCCATGTCTCTTCACATCTTTACATCCAACTGCGCCGAGGTCTTTCTTGCAGCATGAGCAGGTTCACCACAAACGACTCTTTCATATAAGAGAAGTCATGTGACAAACCTATATACAGGAAATAATCCATTCTATTTACGATTTCTCAGACATCCCACACGAACGTTTCAATTCAAAACTGAAGATACGTTTAGACGCTTAGCATGCAGAGGGAAGGAAATACAGATACATTCATTCTGCTGAAAGTTTATCACCTCATTTGTTTGATATCAAGTGTGCACTGAGGTCAGCGCTCATAAAAATAGATAAACTGAAACCTCATGACTTCATCAGAAACCAGTTTAATGCAGAGATTCCAGTCCTTTTGGGGGGCAGCTGACTCTAATGAACAAGAAACAGAAGAGTTTTTTTTTGGTCATGCAGAAAAGGAACAACGATAAGAAGCTCCGCAGCTGCAGACTGATGCATGCCTGCTGACATATTTTCAATAAAAACACCAAACGAGTCACCGCAGCAAGAGGTGCTCGACTCCAGAAAATCAGCAGAGCTTATTAGCTACACTGGAACAAAGAATTTGTCATCAGAGTGTGAAGACAGACTTTAAAATGAAACGGAGGTCCCTTTTTAAAACATCCAACCAGTCAGAAACCTGTTTATTAAGACAGCAACGTTGATACTCGTGACTCTGGCACAACAAGAATAGTCAGTGGTTTGAAATCAGTAAATTAAGTTTGCTGGTGTATAAAAATTTTGAGAAGAGCAAAAGCTGCATTTTAACTCAAAAAGTTTTGAGTTAAGTGAATATAGACTGAAAAAAAAGATTCTTTATGGAGGCACCCTGCTAAAAACATTTTAGGTCCAACTTTGTTATCAAACTGTCGTCTCATGTTACTCAGAAAAGTAAGACATGTTTCACTGAGAGATTTAATCTACAACTCTGATCAGACGCTGAGTCTTTAATCATTAATAAACATGCAAACCAAAAATGCTCCATTTGTCTCCATTATTGGTAACGACAAGGTAAAATTCTGAATATTTGTATTTATCACATTGGAGCATTGGAAAGCATATTTAATATAAAAAATATTATGTGATGGGGAAGACAAATAACTAAACTGTTCAACACACACTCACCAACACGTTAAGCCACAAAATGCCATTGCTAAAGAAGGTGTCGGTTCTCAAAGTGCTGTGTCACGGTATATTCAAGAAAGGTTAAGTGGAAGGAAAAAGTCTGGTAAAATGGGTGAGCGACATGGACTTAGAATTTTATCCCTATATTTTGTGGTAGCATAGTAGACTAAAAACTTTAGTTTCTTAAATGAATTATCTTATTGAAGATATTATAATTCACTGAGATACACAAGTAATAATGAAACAAACACTTGTGACCTGCCAAAGAAAACACAAGCCAGCCAGGCCATCAGACCGATCTCATCAATGAAACGAAAGCTGCTTTGATGATGATTCAGTGGGATTACATGTAATCTGTCTGCGACCAAGTTCATTCTGTCTCCTACCACAACAACAAAAAGAATATTTTACCTTCCAAGTTTGATGATATTGATTACACATTCCCTACCGTCTGCTCTGCCATCCACGTCGCTGGATGCCATCATGGTGGGTCGGGTGGCGCTCGCCTCGGGTGAACGGGTGTTGTTTCTCCCAGCCTCACTGATCCCGACGCAGCAAGGATAAACGGCTCTGCATCGACAGCTTCTACCTGAGAAAACATGGCGATGATCAGATGCACCAGATTGTGTAAAATATTGCATCAATAACTGCATATTAGATAGGATGCAAAAACAGTGAAGAAAGTATAAAAGTCCTACTTTTCCAAAGTCTATAAAACTCTAAAATTCTTTACCATGAATTATAAAGAACTGCTTAATAATTAGAACAAAGTTTCTGACAATCCTGACTTCTTCCTGTCAGAACTGAACATGTAAACAGAACGTGAGCATGGACCTTCTTTATGTTGTCGTCAGAATGCTGAGCTCAGCACCTGACCTGACCATGACGGTCCTTATTCTATATTTGAATGTTCCTGTGGAGAAAAAACTTGATGACTGAACAGAATGTGTCTGGAACAGAACAGACTCAATATATGTAAACAGAACATGATTAAAAGGGGAATAAAACAACAACTGGACAGTAAATTATAACTTTTCAGTATTTTTCTTGAAACAGAGAAAAACAGTGAAATGCTAAGGAAGTATTGAACTCAGTAAATATAACACAAATTGACAAAAAAGCGCTTTAAATATTCTTCTGTTGTACTAAATTTTAATTATTTTTCATCTGCAGGTAAAATCAAAATAACCGGCACTTTTCCAGTTATCAAAGCACAATGAAAATATAAATATTCTGCATTTTAGTAGATTTTATGCTAAACTTTATGTTTTCCGTTTTTGAATGGAAACAAAGCTTGCACCTGTTCAAGCAGGTCTAATATTTCTCACATTTTGGCCCAAATAGCAAATAAAAACACCCTCCTACCAAGCACCAATTGCATTGAACTTTATCTGATCCACTGAAATAGAGCGCTAATCTCTAAGTGCCTCTCCCATCTTTAAAGCTCCTGCAGTCACTATCAGGGAGCATCGAGGCCAAATAAACCCAGATGTTATGCAAGACGACCACAACGAATGGAAATTCAAACAGATCCCGTTTGGCATCTGCTGTGTGATTAAACAGGACTTTGTTTGAAGATTTTGCTGTGCACCTGTCTGTTTATACCTGCAAAAAAAGACAGAAGTCAAAAGGTTTAGGAAACAACCTGCTTCCATATTTAGTGAGCAGAACCGTTAAGAAATCAGGAACAAACAGGAATTTTTAAACCACAACTTCCTGTGTAACAAAGCAGTATTTTCTAAGTTAAAGTCTAACACCGGAGTTCTTAAGTGCAGCTACACTGCAGTTTTTATGCATCCCTTCTCCAAAACACATATTAAATGAATGTCTGCTTGAAAGAGTTGAAGAACCTGCTGGTGAGAGAATTCAGCCACTTTGTGCTGGAAATGATATGCAGTTAAAGTTACAGAATAGTAGCTGCCGAGGACCCTGGTGTGGCAAGACTGTGTGCATGACAAAATGCATAAAAACAATCCAGCCTGACAGAAAAATAAAATTACAAATTCCAGGGAGATGGAAATGTAGCGTTAAAACCTTTTTTATTTTTAAATGATTGTACTGATTTTAGAAGATTCCATAACCCAGGTTACAGGGAAAATACCATAGAATCGTCAATGAATGATAAAACAAATCTATTTTTTTATCTTCTCTCTATGAAGACATTTCTCTTTAAAAACAATATACTGAAATTTTAAAAAGTAGCAGTTTCCAACCCCTACATTATTGCTTGTTCCTGATTACAACAACAATTTTAGTTCTTGCTTACAAGAGCTAAATTTGTAAAAGCTTGTATACTTTTCTGACAGTGGATTAAGTGGAAAGTAAAATAAGTGGTGGCAGAATCATGCTGTGTGGAGGACATCCATTACTCCTGTTAAGGCAACGTTTGAAAAAATACATTTGGGAAGTTAAATCCAGTATGTCTGCTACGGAGCAGACTGCTTTATCCTACATTTATGCTTAGAATGAAAATAGAAATGACTAAATGGTATACATGACATTAAAAATATATAAAATTGATTAAATCATCAATGTTACAGGTGTTTTAGTAACAGGAATTGGTGTTTTTATTTTATAATAACAGTGAAATAATCATGTTGGACATTTTAATGTTGTTTACGTTTTCCATGACACAGTCTTATTTTTATTAAAGATCATCCTGCTTTCAGAAAGTCACACCAAATCATGACTTTTGATTTGGTGTGGATTACGTGGTGCTTAATCCACGTAACAAGGATGAAAACATTGATGTTTGCTGTCAAACTTCTATAAAATAAAAAGAGAAACTATATCCCAGTCTTAAATCAGACAACTGTTTAACCCTGTTAAACTGTTTCATATTAACTGTCAGATTAGGGTGCGGCCAAACCACAGAAACTTTATGTAAGGCTTCATTTCGATGTCGATCTCCTTTCATGAGAGCAAGCAGACACACAAACTGCAGACCGTCTGCAGATTAACACGGTAATCCTATCAATATTGCCGGTAATCTTTGGCCAGGAAGACGTGCAGGTTGTCAAAGCGGACATAAAGCTGATAACCGGGAAAACGATCAAGTGAATCGTGTTTTGAGACAACGAACTGCCCCGGGCTAAAAGGTACCGGCCGGGATCACTCAAAGCTAGGAGGTCCCCGGGGTGGGATGTACACTTATTAAATATGAGATGCACTGAATTAACAGCTTCAGACGTTGTCACTAAATAAAACATCAAGAACGTAGAGTAAAGAGGGGCTAAACTGGTGGACCGCGACCAGATCGCGTTAGCCAACATTAGCTGAAGGTTTCAATGCCATCTTTGTGTTCGTAAACAGCCGCTCGGGTCATCATAACACACCAGCAAACCTTAATGATATATCTCGGCCTCCGTCCCTCTGCTTTCCCTCTTCAGCCTTTTATCTGGACGACCTGACCGCAGGAGCTCCTATCGCTGTTAAAAAAGGAGCGCTGGCCGAGGTGCTGCACACAGATTGAGACTTATAACTCGGTTCTGTTCGGCAAGTCAGCGGCGAGGTCACGTGACACGAGTCCCCGGACGACGCCGCCGACTACGTGAGACGTTCTGTTGCTATAGAGACGGAGACTTCTGCCGTAAAATAAGGACGTTTTCGGTTTTTTTAGCAGTCATGCATGTGAGGGAAACGAAAATTATAACAATATTAGCAGATTTTGGCACAACTAGCTACATTAATAAATGTTACAGAGTTTGCACTGCTTTCTTTCAGAGTAATGTTTTTTGTTGTTTTTTATTATTTTAACATAATTTAAAAAGCTTTTATTTTGAAAAACAAAAGCGGTTAGGATCAGCGCCATAGAGAGACACGGTTAGCGTGATATGGTCAGTGAGAATTTAAAAACAATTTTCGGGCGAACCATTAACCCAAAAGTGTCTTAAAGAGATAGGAGTTTAAGACCCTGATACAAGTTTTCAAGATTTTACTCGGAAATGTTGGACAAATATTTATTTATTTGATATAGCTGAATGGCTTCCGTAAAACTTTTCAAAATAAAATGAAAATTTGGCAAACCGGAAGTGTGTAGCTTTACGTCTTGTTTTATTTAATTTAACATGTTTTTCTTGAATTTTATATGGCAATACGTAATATGCCAACATACTTTTTTTTTATAAGCAAACCAAAATTCTTCACAGTACATTGTCTTTTATTACTTTACACCCTTTCAATACAGGATATCCTGTTATGCTGCTATACTTAGCTTGAAAGTGGTCAATCAGGCAGCTGTTATCCTTTTTTTAGGTTTATGTACTCTTTCCAAGTTGATAAAAATCAAAAACCCGGACTTGGTCACCTCGCTAAGCGGGACACGTCACTGACAATATGACTGTGAGTTACTTTTAAGTAATTTCATCTTGTTCCTGGACGTGCTTTAGCTTTAGTACGTGGCAAAAGCTTTTGGTTTAGCCATCAACAAACTAAGACTCCATACTTCCTCAGCTGGGCGGTTATTAGTCACGGGTTATGTAACAGCCACTCTATTAAAAATAATTAGTCAGTTCGTTTAGCATAAAGAATATTTAAGAATTGCCGTCATCACAACAGATGATATTCTGGGTTGTAGTTGGTTCATATAAAGGGGAACAGGGTTGATATAATGTCTAGGGATTTTGGGATTTAGCTGTAAATCTGTTTATGTCTGGACCAGTATACTTGAAAATATTTGTGTCTTTAGGCTTTGTTGTATTTTGCATTGCTTGCTTGAGGAATGTCAGATTTCCCCCCTCCAATTAGATCATTTTTAGTCTTCTTTCTTATAAAACGGTAACCTTTTTTTTTACTTCATCTACCACCTCATACGTGGTGAAGTAATTAATCATTAACCTGTTTTTAAAGAACCACAAATGTACTTTTCAACAAATTGGAACAATACCAAAGAGTCAATATACTCCATAAATTCAAATGTACTTTAAAAGAAATTTCCTTAACCTTTTGCTGACAATTGCTACATTTCAATCATCTTAGATTTTGTTTCTCAGACTTTATTGCAGTAGTTTTCTATTCATCATGAAATTCTAAATTTACAGCTAAATAAATTCTCTGTCTGTCACAGAAGCACGAGTTTGAGGTGCAAATGTCCTGTGAAGGATGTGCTGGAGCCATAACTAGAATCCTCAACAAGCTTGGAGGTAAGATCGACACATCTGTCGTCTTCTGTTCCACTTTCATTTCTGGTTTCACAGAAAGCACTGGCATAGCTTCACCTCTTATTCCTTCTGATTGTTTTGTAGCACTCGTCCACTGCACAAAATGAACACATTTACAAATAATATTGATGTTAAAAATGCTGTGTAGGAAGTTTGTGTTTTACAGGAGATGAAAAGGAAAATAAAAAAACTGATAACTTAAAAAGACACAGAACTGGTTACAATAAAAGAAGAAACAAAAAAGACAAAGCATTATTTCTGAACAGGGAATAGACAAGAAATTCTACCTTCACTTGTGTGAAGGTAGAATTACAATGGTTAGGCAGGATGACAACGATCCAAAACTCTCTGGAAGACCCCCTTCTGAATGGATGAAAACCATTGTAGTTTTACGAGTGGCCTAGTCAAAGTCTGGACTTAAATCTTAACTAAACGTTGTAGCATTAATCATAAGCCATTCATACTTGAAAACTCTGTAATTAAAAATGATTCTGCAGACCAGATTGTGCCAAAGTTCCTTCATAGCAACATTAAAGAGTCATTGAGAGTTGTTGCTCTCTTATTATATGTAACATTTTTTTTGTTATTTATTTTGTACAAATTCATTTTCACTTTGTCATTAAACTGGATTTTTATTTTTGGTAAGGTTTTTTTGTCATAATATCCATATTTTGCTGATCATGACAGATTTGTAGAAGCAGTAAAGTGGTAAAACATCCATTATTGTGCATAATTCTTAGAATGGCAAAACTCTGTATTGTCCCACTTTGGGGAAATTCAGGCATAACCATGGTAAAGTTTGTTTGTGTCAAGATACTGAATTATATTTAGTTTTATGACAACTTACAGTTCTGTGCAAACAAGTCCTAATTTGAGTTTTGTGAGAAGTTAATTCATATCAATGCAAGCGGGTCCTTAACACTGCATTCCGGGGACAGATCAAGAAATGCTTACAGGCAGCTTGTCTCGCTTCCACTCGTGACTTCTTTGCTCCGAGTGTTGACTCAGCCGCTCGGTCACCTGATGCTGAACAGCTTGTTTGTCTCACTTTTATTTGACTTAGTCATTAAATTGTTTAGAAGCCAAATTTCAGTTCCCTTTTTCCATTTTGTTCCAGTCCCACATGCTAAGCTGTGACTTTTCAACAATATAAAAGAAAATCTATTCTTCAAATCCTCCTTCACAGTCATGTCAAAGAGGCCTGAACATTTTTTTCACTCGTATTAGAAAGAGAAGCAGATATAAAGAGGAATTTCTGTTTGTTTCCAGTCAGTTTGAACGAACATTGTTTCTGCTTCTGTTTTTGCCTCTCAGATGTTAAGTTTGAGATCGACTTTCCCAAAAAGCTGGTTTGGATCGAGTCGGACAAGGATGTGGAAATTCTCCTGGAGTCGCTGAAGAAAAGTGGAAAGGAAGTCAAGTACAACGGCACCAAATGAAGGCGTCTGCTTTATATGTTTAACAGGTGACACTGTGCTGGTAATAGAGTTAAAGTCCAAGTCCATGTTAATGATTTCTGTAAAGACCTTTAGCTTTTTCTTGGTGTATTTGTGAATTAAAACATAGTCTGAAAAAAATCTGCATACATTAAATGTTTCTGAAACTGCTTAAACTGTATTTATTACTTAAAAGTGAAATGTTGAATTATGTTTTGTTTTAGGAAACCCTGCTGCTGCAAAGTAAAGAATTAAGCTAGACTTGAAGTTAATTACCAGGAGACCCCAAAGGTGGCACGCCTCATCGACCCAAGTGCTTGGAACAGATCAGGGAGGCAAACTCTCTGATTGAGGCCCCTCGTTTCAAGCTGACAGTTGACTAATCACTCTTGGTGGATGATGTTATCATGAATTTAAGTTTGGAAAACAGAAAAAGAAACCTTCTAACTTCTGTCCTGGATTGACAGATCATTGGATGGTTTTGTGGTGGCAGAAAATTTGTTGTTGAATTTGCTATAATTTCTGCATTGTGTTCTGGGCCTTAGTGTAAAAACCAGAGTGGGACGCCCCCTGCAGTTTGGATGACTTTCAGTTGAAGCGTAAAGGGTGTCTGTTTCTGTCTGTGGTGAACATCCTCTTAAACCATCAAAACGATCCTTTTAGTCTTCCTTCAGAGCAGTTCAAGCGCATTCCCTGTATCCCTTTTAAATAAAATGAACTGTTGCCCCTTTTGCTTTTACGTCGACTCAGTATTATTGACAGCAAATGTTATCCGACACTACTTCATGGATAATATCTATAGTTATAATTTGGGGTGTAAAGGTAACCATGTTTTTACAGTTTAAGGACTACCACTTTTTTACACTACAAATCATCAGACATCACATAAAGCATAATCATGTTGGTTTGATAACGGGCATCTGTATTTTTATATATAGTTTGCTCCGGGTTTTGTGTATGTTGCTACCTTCCTTCTGGCATAAATTTGATTCTCAGAATGTCTTATTCACGCACAACTGAAATAAAATCAATTATGTGTCGAACCTGTCCGCATATTTTATTAGATTTATGCTAACCGCTATTCTTGGAGTGAAATCAGTTTTCTCAGGCTTTATCAGGACAGACATGGAACCATATACATACAGTTTGACTTGCTATAATTTTGCCATTTTTTTCATTATGTTTGCACTAAACCATATGTAAGTGACAGATTTCTTATTGAAATGAGCAATAAGCTACAAACTACATCCACTTTTTTATGTTTCATTGAAATGAGAGAAGATTTCATTTTCATCTAATGTTAGAAATAATTTTGTCATGTGGTAAAGACTTGAGATGATGAGGTTTATGTCAGTCACTGCTGGCTCCAAGGTGAGAACAAAAAAGAGGAAATAGATAAATGCAGAATGTGTTAGAGATAAAGGTTCAATGTGACTAAACTCTCAGAAGGCAGTGAATTAGTTATGCATCTCAATTTGCATTTATTGCCCGCTGGTTATGGTCATATTTCTTCATGAGTTGAGCTTAATAAACCTCTCCTAACCCAACCTTCATCAAGCTAAGGCGTCAGCTTGAATCTACATTTCAACCACCAGGAGGCGCTGCGGGACAAATTCTCCACGTGTGGGAAATGTTTTAATGAAAGAATGCCTCCCATTTAAAGGACATTAATTTGGCAGTTGATATGTGGAAGATACAGTATCCTAAATTTAAAAAATAAGCCAGAGAATGGTTTAGATCCCACTACAAATAGAACAATTTATGTTCACAGCACCTTTTTCAGTGGGAGCCACTCAGCATGAAATGATAATATAGAAGATCTATCCATGATGTCCATAGATAGGATGAATGGGGCAATCAAATCCAGATCCTTATTATCTGATACCTTTGAGGAAACTGTCACCATAAAAGACAACATCGGTACAGATAAAGGATTCAGCAGAAGAATAAAAGTCCAAATAAAGTGCAGCACTGCATGGTTCTGCTGTTTAAATAGATGATCACGCTGTCTGCACAGCCAAGGAAAAGAACGGATTAGAGGGTGTAACCTTTTAAAAACCATATATATATATATATATATATATATATATATATATATATATATATATATATATATATATATATATATATATATATATATGAGCTATATAGCACAACTTCAGATTGACGAGGTTCAACACAAATGCTATGGCAAAGGGGAGGAGCCAGGTCAGAAGGGAGTTAACTACCCACCCAGAGACTGGGTATGTAGCCCCAGTAATGAACGAATCATCAGAGCTGAACGAGGCAGCAACTGACCTGAGAGAGAGAATCGTGGCCGTAATGAACACCAGACAACCCCGACGCCAATTACAACGGCTGAGTGAAGCACCACCAGAAAGTCTAATTGAAGATGTGAATACGGCATTGAGAACGATCCCTACCAACACCATAACAGAAACCAATGAGCTGATATACAACTCAGCATCAGTGATCCTTGAGATGCTTGGCTATAGGAGCAATCATGAGACCCAATACCCACCATGGAAAAGACGGTTAGAGGCTAAGATCAAGATAACAAGGAGGTTATCTTGATAACCTCCTTGTTATCTTGATCTTAGCTCAAGATAAGATCAAGATAACATCTGGAGGCTCCAGAGCCCTTTGGAGCTCTGGAGCCTCCAAAGGGGCTCCAGAGCTCCAAAGGGGTGCAATGAAAAGATCAGTACACAAGAAGTACAGCCAGATGTCCATACCTGAAGCACTCAAAACTGCCAAACAAAGGCTCCAAGACTTGGCCAGCCCCCTGAAGAGATACACAAGAGAGAATGAAGCCAGGAGGATTAACCGGCTCTTCCACACCCAACCAGCTAAAGTGTACTCTCAATGGCAGGGTACTAACAACAGAGCAGACCCACCAAGGCTGGAGACTGAACAATACTGGAAAGGCATATGGGAAAGGGAGGCGACCCACAACAGCAATGCAAAGTGGCTGACCTCTCTACGAGAGGAACACAGCAACCTCCCTGAACAAGCCCCGGTAACCATCACTGTGGCAGATGTCCAAGAAAGAGTCTCGGGTATGAAAAACTGGACAGCACCACGACCTGACATGATCCATGCCTACTGGCTAAAGAAACTCACTGTCCTCCATGAGCGACTGGCAGCTCAAATGAACCAGCTGCTACAAAATGGGATTCACCCTGAATGGTTAACTGAAGGTCGCACAATCCTGATACAGAAGGATCCCTCAAAGGGTTCAATCCCATCCAACTATCGGCCAATAACCTGTCTCTCTACAACATGGAAGCTCAAATCAGGCATCATAGCGGCTAAGATAAGTGGTCACATGGATAAATACATGAGTACGGCACAGAAGGGCATCGGCTTAAATAGCAGAGGAGCCAAACACCAACTCCTTGTAGACCACACAGTCGCCCGAGACTGCAAAACCCGACACACCAACCTGTGCACCGCTTGGATAGATTACAAGAAAGCCTATGACTCAATGCCACACACTTGGATCATTGAATGCTTAGAGATGTACATCATCAATAGGACTCTAAGAGCCTTCATTGCAAACTCGATGGGGCTGTGGAAAACCACCCTTGAAGCCAACTGCAAACCACTTGCACAAGTGTCCATCAAATGTGGCATATACCAAGGAGATGCTCTGTCCCCACTGCTTTCTGCATAGGCCTGAACCCCCTCAGCCAAATCATCAACAAGACTGGCTACGGATACCGACTGAAGAATGGGGCCACAATCAGTCACCTCCTCTACATGGATGACATCAAGTACACTAAGAGTGAGCGAGACATCGACTCACTGATCCACACCACCAGGATATACAGCACTGACATTGGGATGTCATTCGGACTAGAAAAGTGTGGTCGGATGGTTACAAAGAGAGGGAAGGTCGTCCGCACAGAAGGGGTCTCACTCCCAGAAGGAACAATAGCAGACATAGAGCACAGTTACAAGTACCTGGGAATACCACAAACAAATGGCAACCTCGATGAGGTCACAAGGAAAGGAGCCACAGCCAAATACCTCCAACGAATAAGGCAAGTCCTGAGAAGCCAGCTCAATGGCAAGAACAAGATCCGTGCAATAAACAGCTATGCCTTACCAGTAATCAGATACCCTGCCGGAATAATTAGCTGGCCAATGGAAGAGATAAAGGCCACGGATGTTAAGACTCGGAAGTTACTAACCATGCATGGAGGGTTCCACCCCAAATCCAGCACCCTGAGACTGTACACAAGCTGTAAGGAAGGAGGCAGAGGACTAGTGAGTGTGAGAGCCACTGTCCAGGATGAAACATCCAAGATTCATAAATACATCAAGGACAAAGCCTCAACGGACGATATGCTCAGCGAATGTCTCAGGCAATGGGGAACAGAGGATGAGGGGCTAGAGGTTCTATCATGGGAGAACAAGCCCCTACATGGGATGTACCACCGACAAATAACTGAAGTGGCTGATATCAGGAAATCCTACCAATGGCTGGACAAAGCTGGACTCAAGGACAGGACAGAGGCTCTCATCCTGGCTGCACAGGAACAGGCCCTAAACACCAGAGCAATAGAGGCTCAGATCTACCACACCAGACAAGACCCAAGGTGTAGGTTGTGCAAGGAGGCCCCTGAGACAGTCCAGCACATAACAGCAGGGTGCAAGATGCTGGCAGGGAAAGCGTACATGGAACGACATAACCAGGTGGCGGGCATAGTGTACAGGAAAATCTGTGCAGAATATGGACTGGAAGCCCCGAGATCGAAGTGGGAAACACCCCCAAAGGTGGTGGAGAATGACCGAGCTAAGGTCCTGTGGGACTTCCAAATCTAGACAGACAAGATGGTAATGGCGAACCAACCGGACATTGTGGTGGTGGATAAAGAACAGAGGAAAGCCGTTGTGGTGGATGTAGCTATACCAAGTGACTACAACATCAGGAAAAAGGAGCATGAGAAACTGGAGAAATACCAGGGCCTCAGGGAGGAACTGGAAAAGAACTGGAAGGTAAAGACCACAGTGGTGCCTGTGGTCATCGGGGCCCTCGGGGCAGTCACCCCCAAACTGGAGCAGTGGCTAAAACAGATCCCAGGAACAACATCAGACATCTCAGTCCAGAAATGTGCAGTACTAGGCACAGCCAAGATACTGCGCAGAACCCTCAAGCTCCCAGGCCTCTGGTAGAGGACCCGAGCTCAGAGGATGAAAGAGACCACCCACAGAGGGTGAGAAGGGAATTTTATATATATATATATATATATATATATATATATATATATATATATATATATATATATATATATATATATATATATATATATATATATATATATATTTATGTGTGCACCTGGCAGAGGCGGATTTATTCATGTTAGGACCAAGTTTGAGGACAAATTGGAGCCTCCCTTTCTTCTCTTTGTCACTATTTTAGCCATTTTCTTTTTTAAAAGCATTAATATTGCTTATCAGGACCTCTATCAGAGGTTTCTATAAAGTTCATTTAAGTTTATGGTTGTAATGTGGAAAAGTGAAAAATTCAAGGACAGAAGTGGGCATTTTTGTTTGGTTGGTTTTTGAAAGGCACTGGATATTTAGTGTGTTAGACATATTAAGCTGCTTTATACCAAACATATCTAGTAAGTATTTCACTCACAATTAAATTTGAAATTAATAAATAAAGTCCATGCTGCACTTCTGTTCTTATAGCATCTGGAGGTCCCAGGCCTGCCATAGTTGAGTTTGAGATGTCTTATCACTGGAGAAAAACATAAAGATAACCCTTTAAATGCTTTATGAACTATTATTTTCAGGTGATTTTAAAGGACTGAACTAGTCCTGCTTGCTGTTTTACTTACAGAACTTTAAAAAAAAAAAATTCTTTATTTATTTTTGCTGAGGAAAAGCCTGAATACGTACGTATGGAAGCCATTGTGAAACTGTTTAAAAAATGAACGATCATTTAAACAGGCCATCTACTGTTTACAGCCAATACAAAATGTTTTGCTGAGGCCTGACGTCTACAAACAGATCATCTTGTATAATTGATGATTGCTCAGCCTTTGTATCAATGTGGTGAACATGTTGAATCCTTTGTAGAGGCTGCAGTGGAGGAAGAGTCCCTGGCTGGCCTCAGTCTGAACCAACCACTGAGGAGAACAGAGCTTCATTGTGTACAGAAACAAACTCCACAGATAACAAGGTCGTCAACATGTCACTGGGTTCCTCGTCTTACTCTCTTACGCACACAAATCCGGTGTCATTGTAACGCCTGTGGTAGCTTCTGATTTCCCAGGGAGAAGCTGTACCTTCAGCTTAAATATCTGAACTTCCTTGATGTCACTGAAAGGTGAATTCCTCTGAATCTTGAGCAAGAGGTTCAAAACTAGAGGAGAAAATTAGCTTTAGTTCACTTCACATGCAGTTTTAAATTGTTCCAACAGAAAAAAAGAGTTTAAAACTGATGTTTTGAGCACAAAAATTGGTGTGGACTCTGTTGAAGTTTGAAACTTCAGCAGAGGAAAAATCACTAAAGAGTCGCTAACGTTTGTCAGTGACGTACTTAATGCATATGTCATATTGGGACAAGAAGTCCCAATGTGATATAATCAAATGAAATATAGAAAAAGTTAAAGGGTAGTGACACTTTTGCAATGCACTGTACCTGTTCTAATGCTGGTATTTTTGTATTTAGCACGCACTACCCTCAGTTGACCAGTAGTGCAAGATTAGATCATGATATATGACTGCACATATGTATCTCAGAGGTTGAGAAAAGGTGCAGGGTGCAGTTACAGCTGTCACATCCTGCCCTGCGTGCCAAAACCAACTCACCCATCACCAGAAGGTTAGAGCCAGTCAGAGAAATGTGCAGCTTGATGGACAAGAGCAAACACTCAGTCGACTTTGCGGCTTTACGTCTTGGTGGGAGTTTCAGCTGTAGATTGCCTCACTGTTTGGTGGAACTTAATCACCCTGAGCTTGATGAAAGAAATTCTATATGGTTTAATATCTACTTCTTATTCACGGAGCTACCACCTTCTCTTTAGTTCAAAAGGGGAGATTTTTGGACATATTTTGTCATCTAAATGAAGTTATTTTGTTTTTGGTGGGCTTATCATTTATATTTTCACCATAAACTATTATAAATGGAGTATTGTCAGACTTTAATGTGCATTGTGTCCAGGCTATTATGTCTTGCTCATTCTTTTGCAGACGACAGGCGACTGCAAAACTTTAGATGTTTGACACACCTGAGTCAAATAATTAGGACATTACAAGTGTTTCTGTAGAATGTGACTGAAGTTCATGTTGACGATAATCTAAACAACATTGAGGGAATCCTAAAACATCACAATGCCCCATGGTATGTTTTCTTATCTTTCTTTTCGCTGCTTCATGCAGCTGTCTTGTTTTGACCTGTTTCAGATGCAGAGACTACTTTGATTTGCATTCCAAAGATGAAAACCTTTTTCCTAATCTGGAATCGTCCATGAGAGCAGAGAAAAGGACGCAGACAGTAACAGCTACATTACTAGAATTCTGTCTGTCAAAATAATTCCCCGAAATCATCATCAACAAAATGTAAAATAAACACTTAAACAAAATAAATATGTAAAAGGAAAAAACAAAATAGACAAATTTAAGAAGATAACATTTAAAGTTAATCTATTTTGAGAGTTTAAGTAATCTTCTTATTTTTGCAGCTTTTCTTAGTTTTATTTTTTCTTAGTTTTATTTATTCTGTTTTGCTTCAGATTTTGTTTTGTTTTGTTTTGGTTTTTTTTGCACTTTCTCTCCTCATACGCCTCTCTTTATTTGTGCGATCTATACCATCATTGGCTTCTGTTGTAATTTTTTTATTACGTAAGATCTTCTATCTGCTTAAAATGCATGTTTCTGATCTCATTTCTATCCTTCAGCCTGTTTTGGGGTTTTTCATAAAATGTATTCATTGGCCCACCCACAATGTTCTCTTCTCTTGAAAGGATGTTTATCTTTTGACAAATCACTGCAAACAAGGTGAAGGTGGAAAGTTCAGGCACAGTTTGATGAATCCACCTGTAAAGAGACAAAAACCTTGTTTTATTCTGTTTTATGTAAGAATGTTTTGACTGCAGCTTAGTGCCTGGTTTAGATGCTGTGTGTTGGACATGAACCCAGAGTGAAATTGGATTTTTTTCTGCAATTTTTGTACATTTTCATCAATTATCAACATGTGAGAATCTAAAGAAATATGTTTGAATAATCTAAATTGTAAGGAACTGTTGGGATCCCAGGAGTTGTTTTGATTGCTTGAGTTCAGTCTTTCATTTTTGTGAGTTTATTTTTCCATATTCTGTCATTGAATCTTCAAATTCACTGGCCGGCTCCATCTCCTTCATTTGGGTCCTACAACAACCATCTACCGATCAACAACAACAAAAAAAACCTTAAAATGTGTTCATCTCACTTGGGTTACAGAAGGTCACCAGAGAAGAAACATCATTTAAAAAAAACATCTCTGTAGGAAAAGCAGTGGTTTCACATAACCTTTGACAGAGTTGTTTCTGTGACTGACATCTCACTCACTTCAGGTCTGACTACTCAACCAACAGGAGGAAACTACCAATTAAAATAGAAAAATACACAGTGAATGTATTTTACCAGAACTTCAAAGCAGAAAATGCCAGTGGATTGTTGTTGCAGATCTATGGCCTGTAGTCCATAATGGATATCCTGAGTGAGACGGTTCAACTGTCCTGAAAGCAGAATGAATATGAAATTCAAATGCACGTTGGTGGCTTGTTTTCATGATGTTTTCAGGCTTTTCGTAAACGTTGCTGATATTCAGATACTAAAGTGCGTTTAATCAACTGCACCTTTCTGTTTCTTTCCCTCCTGCTGCTTTGGTCTCATCGTTGTGTAGCAAATAATGATGATATGTGTTTTCATATTTGAGGTGCAACTCAAATATGAAATCATTGCATGAATACAAAAATAAAACTGACTAAAAACATTCATAATCATAATCAAATAAGTTCAAATATTTACTTTTATTTTAAAAATGCAGGATCATTCCAGACATATGCTTATAATTTTGTTCTCTTCAGCATAAATGTTCAAATTTTAGAACAAAGCAAGAATCTAAACACAGCAAAGAACTTCAAAGGTATTTTTTAACCTCTCTTCAGACCTACTGGCTCCTATAACGATTTGCCACTAAACAGAGCAACAGCCCTTTTCTGTTTAATAGATGTTTTGCCTTCAGTCACTCTGAGCCTGCTTCTTCTATTTCCCTTCCTGCTGCTCTTGCTAAACAAACGCATACAGAAATAAAGTCATATGTTAATGCTCTGAGTATTTTTGCTCATAGGAACATTCCTTGAGGTGTAAATGACATGTTTGCTTTTCAGTGCCTCAGATCAGTTGCATGAAAACAAACTAAAAATGAATTTAACATAGAAAACCTCAAAAATGAAACAGCTTTAAAATAAAATCTTCATGATTTCAAGCTTGCTATCCAAGTAGATATATTTACCATCCAGTGAGAAGTTTGTAAAAATTCTGTACAGTTTTATATTCGACACCTGAATGAAGTAGAGACACTGTGAAGATGAAATGTAGCAACGTGTTTTGTTTTCAAAGGAGGTCTGGGATTTAGACATTCCTGAAAACAGTCTGTCAGAGCCGCCACACTTCCACCTGATGGAAGGTTTCAGGCTGTAATTAACCAACACAGAGGACTCCACAAGAGGAGTCGGCCACAGGTTTCCAGGATTTGTAACGGACGGCCACAGTCAGGTTTCCAGAATCATCCTCAGAGGATCAGTTAGATCACAGGGTGTGGCTAGAAGTTCTGGTCAGCATGCTTCACATCATCAAAACCACGAAACGTGTTTATGTTCTGGATTGTAGTAGCAAAAAACATGCATATCGGCAAGAACATCTAGCACTCAATACATTTTCTCAATGTTTTGAACCACTGGATTGTTAGATTTCAAACAGGTAACAAATAAACTTCTATCTTAAGAATACAAACAGAAATTTGTACAGTGTCCAGACATGAAGATGCTGTGCAAACTACAGAAAAACACCAGATTTTAGTTTTCTAGTCTTCATAGATTACAAGAGCTCTGGCTGAAGCATCACATAGCTTCAAAGTTTGCAACGCAACGCTATCAGAAATAGTGTGGAAGCAGAAAGACAGATTTAAAGGATGAATTTCAGCGTAAAATGTAGTTGATGTGTCAACCAAAGAGCTAAACCAATGTTGCGAAACCCATCTCTTTACTCTCTTTTTTACTGAAAATAGGATAAGCATCACACACTCTGTTTGGACATGTAAATCAATTTAATCAATTCCCCTTTTTTTAGTTTACAGAAAAGTCAAGCTTAAATTAAAAACAACTACATGATTTTGAGAAAACAAGCCTTGTGGCCTTGTACCTCCAGACTTTCTCCTTCTTACAAACTGAAATCAATCAGCCAGTCAACATCTGGATCTGGTTGGCAAAGACAGAAAATAAAGAAAAAAATCATCAGACATTTTCAGCAGATGTTCCCAGTATGATCTCCCAGCTTCATCTGGTCTTCATTTTTCTCTAATTCATTTTCACTTTAAACTCACTGATGTGGCGAAGGAGTGCCTTTTCCTGCCTAATTGTGCTTAATACAGTTGCCTGAGCTGTCTTTTGCCTTGTGGCCACATTACACCTTAAATCTTACTGACTAAACTGCTGAGCAGCACTTAATCAAACAGCAGCAGGCAAAAAATAAAGCATAATTGCAGCATTTTGCCAAATCTCTTGTTAAGCAGTCATGCACAGCTGCCACGTTTACATAAGAGGGTGAGGAGATGGCAAAGGGAGCAGGGTGTGAGAGGAGAGAAGGGAGAATAAAAGGCAATCAGAACAGATGGGAGGAGAGAAGAGAGTCATGTTCTAACAACACCTCCTCTCCATCAGCAGCTGGATTTCCAGGCAGAATGGAAAAACGCCACGTTGCATTGCAGCTTTCACCCCCTCCCTGACTTCATCCCGTCGTCCTACTTCCTGATCCTGCAGCTGTTCTTCACATCTGCACTGGTTTGGTCTGGTCTGTGGGAACAGACAGGAGCAACCCACAAAACTCCAACAGAGGAAATAAAACCTTTTCAGTGTCCTTATCAGACAGGTGTTTGAACATTATTTTAATAAAATAACTGAGATGTGGAGAACTAATTGTTCCATAGACAGTGAGTTTAATAATAACTCCCCAGAGGGCTAAAAATCTTCACTGAGTCATATAATTCCCATCAATATAAGCCTTCAGAGGCTTTGAAAGAGAAACATTAAGATTTTTAATGCAAAATTAGAAAGTTGGGGCATTTTAATAATCATGGTGCCCAGATGGATTAAAACAGAAACCCTGATTTTGACTCGGAACTTTTTTACCCAGAACCGAATGTGTCTTCATTACTGGGTCATGATCCCGAATGTAAACCTCAACTTTACTGTGCATAAAATGCTTCAGGCACTTTTCTAGGCTGGGAGACTTTTTGGAAACATGGACTGTGGATCAGTAATCCACATCTTTCTGTGAAGAACTAGAATAATGAGGAAAAGGATCCAGTCTTTGTCAGCAACTAGTCTGGAGGGTTAATTTTCCCGTCTGTGACTGCAAAAAAGAGCAGAAGGGATATTAGAGTGAGACTGGACTTCCAAGAGCATATTTCCTCATGCATTGTTCTGCAATGCAAGGGAACATCACAATCTGTACGCATTCCTAAAGCTTTTCTGGATGGCTAATCTAATGTGCTTTTAAACAGCTAAACAAAGCTGAAGTTTTGTTCAAAACATCTGAATTAAATGAAGGGTTCATTACCAAGCTTCTGCAGAAATTGATCACATGCTAAGGTGGTCATTTAACTCAGCCGGCCCAAAGCACAAGTACATTGATAGGACATTTACATCAACGCAGGTTGGTTTCTGGATGTGTTTTAGAACCGATGTTGTGTGTTTCCACAGAAATAGATTTCACAGCACCTGCTGTGTTTTTTTTTTTATTTAATTTTTTTTATTTTTTGTGACGTTCTCTGTGGTCTGGTCAACAGCTGGCAAAAAAAGCCGGTCAACTGAGCAAAGAAACAACAAAGAAGCATAGTAGCAAAGAATGCACAATGGTGTGTTGAGGAACAGCTGATTTTATTTTGGGCTGACTGGAGGGCTGGACAGCAGAGACATGATGACATTTGTCTCACTGTTACTTTGCAGTAGGAGAGATCACTGTTGGCGATCAGTTGAAAGGTGTGGGGATTATTAAATTAAAAGAATCAACATTCACAGTTCGGCTAGCTCTTCCATCTTGATTTTATGAAAACAAGTTCTATGAATGTTCATAAAGGTATTTCTGAGTCATAGAGTGAATATGTAAATACTTATGGAAAACTCAATGGAAAAGCTTCATGACTCGTCTTGTGTCAGAGCTTAGGATTGGACCTCTAACCCCTCAGAGTGGAAACACAGACATGTCGATAATGTGCCAGCATCCCAGGAGCGTCTTGAAATTAGACCAATGGAAAGCTTTCGTACACCCCCTCCCCACTGGATGAGGATCCCACTGAGCTGTACGAAACAAAACAGAATCAAATAGAACATGGATTTTTCTTTTTGGAGTCATGCCACCTATTAGGATTTAACCAGCTTCGACAAACAATGCAGACTTTCCACACACTCCTCGAAGCTTGGTTGTCTAATATTCCCCTCTTCGCATCATGGTTTTACCTACATGATGACAAATTCAGCTCGGATCATTTAGGTAACACTACTCACAACAATTCAAGACATTTTATAAAAACAACAGATCTAGCTAGTATTGATGAAAGAGGAAGAATGGATATGTGACCAGCAATTCTTTAAGTTCGGTCTGCTTAGTTACAATCATTTACTGCCATTTTCACTCTGTGCTACAAAGTGAAATTTGTCTGCAACTGCAGAACCCACACAAACCTTTGAAGAAGATTACTTAAGTTTTGTAAATATCTTTGAGAAATGGATTTTTAAATTATTGTTTTTATGGACCAAATTTTTATCTCTACTTTTGAATTAAATATCTAATATTTTTATAAAGCAAAGAAATAAAAATGCATTTGTATCCTTAAAAAAAGAGGAAAACAATAAAAAACTGTAAAATCATTACTTTTGGAAATTATATTACGCATTCATATTTATTTTTATATTTCATTAAAAAAACTGTTGCAAATTGTGATTTTTGGCACCTTTATAGCTAAAACACACAAGAGTTTTATATTGTTCTTCCTTTTTCTAAGCCCAATTTTCTTTAAAGGGTTGCTGGCGCAGATCTCCAGCGGTCCTTGGGCAAGAGGCAAGGTTCAAACTGGGAGCCCATCACAGAGAACACAAATACGCACATACACCTTCAAGCCAAAGGTCAGAGATGTGCCATCATCTGTTGGGGCAGAAGCATCTGAGTCAGGGAAAGCTAAGCAACCTGATAAAGAAGGTCAGTTCTAACCTCGAGAGATGATGGTAAAAAAGGATTCTGCTTTGAATGACCATCGTTGTGGACCAGCGGGAGCAGCGTCTTCTTCAGACTGTTACACAATGACAGAGTGTCTTCAGTCAGAACCGATGTGAGACAGACCTGTACCATCAGGAGCTACAACAACTCTGTGAAAAAACTTGTGTGAGTTACAACAATATTTAATTTACCTTTCTATTTCTTTTTGTTCATTGCAAATTCTCTCAATCTCAGTTGACAGAATGAAGTGAAGAACAGTGTTTAAGTCTCACCACTAATTCTCAGTTTAATTAAGGTCTGAACTTTGACTGGGGCATTATAACCTTGTCATTACAGCTTTCCTTTTAAGACTTTGGGAAACTTTATACCAATTCTCCCCAGAATTTAACTCCTTCCATCTGGCTATTAGGTTTGATCAGCTTCTCTGTTCCTGATAAAGAAAAGCATGATTACAATGTTGCTACCACCATGTTCTAATGTTTACTAACCAACGTCTTTCCTTTGTACATGGTTGGTGGCAAATTATAAAGGAGACTTCTGATAGCTTTCTTTATACAATTTTTTATTTGTTCTTCTCTCCCCTAAAGCCTAGTGGATTCTAAAGAGTGTACTATGAATCCATGTTAACAGATTCTCCAACCTGAGCTGTGCATCTCTGCAGCTCCTCCAAAGTTACCATGGATCGCTTTGTCTCATTCTTATTTAAAATGCTGTATGAGATGGTCAGAGCTTAGTATTCTATTTATAGCCTAACTCATCTCTAAACATTTTTACATTTTTATTGCTAAGATAAAAATGTATGTTCCTTGATCTTTATGATACTGTTTTTTCCTGATGTTTTCCTCAGATGCCTTCCCAAATCAATCAAGCGACAAAGATGCCATGAAATGCAAAGCTATGAAAGACAATGTTTCTGATGGATAAGCATCAACCAGACAAAATTGCTGTGAGCTGGAACAGACAGATGTGGGAGTACTGATGGTCTTGGGGTGTTATGTTGGTAAATGTAAATTGCAGCCTTCAACAGTTGCTCATATTTTCATATTTTGTGGGTGTACTCACAGCAGATAGCATGTTGTAACTTTAAAGCTGAGTTGTTTATTTTTAATAATTCTTTTTTTTTTTCCGAGCCACTTTTAAAGCGTTATGCATCAAAGAGATTGAAGTAACTAAAAGCCATTTTTTTCTTATTGATAAAGCATGCTCAACCTCAGACATCTGTAAAGAAACTTAAGTGTATTTCTCAAGCCGGACTCTTGAACTTCAACCTGCCTAAGGGAGCGGAGAGTTAATTTCAAGCCCATCCCACCAGTGCAGGAGGAGACTGGGAGGAGGCTGTGGGAGCAAGAGTTGTGTCCAGACTGGGACGTCCCACTGGAAATGTCTTCTGAGTGAACTGGTGAGGCAGTTAGATCTTCCCGGGGCCCCGCACACGGCTGACTTCTCTCCAAGCGTCCCTGCTCTGCAAAGCTGAAGGTAGGAGGTCTCACTCTGCCTCAGATTGAGATTTCTCTTTATTTGAGCTCTGAGTTAAAGCTTTCTGCAACGTGTGGAACTATTTTGGCATTCAGCTGTAAAACTGCTCTTAAAGGTGAAGTTTGACCACTGATGGTTGGGGGGGAAATTTTGTTTTCATCATTGTACTATTTAAGAAATCCTCTTCAAAAATAAGTTTCTGTTTTCCTAAAGCAGGTAGAATCTTTATTTCTATATTTGCCCACATTACCTTATTTTACAATTCTAATTTAAAGTCTTTCTGATTAGAAACAACTTATTTCAAACTAACTTACTGTCAAGCATTTCATTTCAAACTGGAACATGCTAAAAATGGCTTCTTTGTTGTTCAAACAGTTGCCAGGAAAATCATTCATTATATGAACACAGTCTGTGATTTGGGAGATTATTGACTGTGGAGCTATTGTGTGCCACATCGGCAACAGGAGGAGGAGGGGGGAGAGGAATTTAGGACACTGGCATAGAGGAGGAGGGATGCACACAACTCTTTCTGCAGGTTAATTTTTGTTTTCCTTTCTTAGCTAATTTTATTCTATACTTTAGTTTGATGCATTACGTGCCACTATCTTTGTTGCTTTGAGATTTCCCAGTTTTGCAGAGGGCATCAAGTTCTGCTTGTGAAAAATGGGGAAAGAAAAGAGGGAGGGATGGAAAGGGATAACATTTCAGTTAAGCCAGGCAGAGAAATGGGAGCATTTCTCCACAGATATCCCTCTCTTCTCCTTCCCTCCCTCCATGTCCTCTGTGACTCCATTCCTTGGTTACTCCCATGTAAAGGAATGCAAGTGGCTGTGGTGATCAGTTGCCAGCTGTTTGCTGTGAGTCAAAGCAGACACCTAAAAATCTTTTAATGTGATCATTTCCTTTGTCTTACAACCATGTGGAAACTTTCAGAAAGCCATTTTCATGCACAAGTCTAGTGTCAGACAAAAAATAGCTTCCCTAGTTTGGTTAAAAACATGATTTTTAGCTGATTTGTCAAGACTTTTATGGATCAATGGTCTTTATCCGAACTCTGAAAACCTGTCAGAAATGATTAAATATAATATATGTAGCTACATATATATTAGAAGGTTCTGTAATAAAAATTGCATTACATAGGTATCTGGCAATTTCATTAATGTTGCATTAATCAAATCGCAACATTAATCAATGTTGCAATTGATTAATGTTGATTAATGTAGTACAAAAAGTAGTTGTAATACAAACGTTAACACCAAAACAAGCTACAATGGACTAAATTTTCCTTGCCGCCAGAGAAATTTCCTCCCTTTTCTTCATTTAAAAATACTTCTTGTTTTCCTCTTTCGTCACACCTGTTAAAGATTTCTCTGAAGGCTCATTTAGAGGGAATAAAGCACAGTAACGTGTTGGCATCAGTGAGAGCGAAGCCGAGACTGAGTCTCTGGTGCCTAATTGTTGAGGTGGCAGGTCTGGGCTCAAGTGTTTGGAGGAGGAGAAAAGGAAGGAGGGGAGGAAGAAAGAGAGGGGAGGCGGCGTTGGAGCTAAAGATGCTGTGGAAAACGGATCCAGAAAAGCTGTAATCTCTTGACAGGAAGAAGGAGGACTATGGAACTGTCTAGGCTGACGTGGAAAGGAAAAACCTGGATATTGTTCCTATGAGAAGGAAAATAAGAGGAAAAACACAGCAGGCGTGAAGAATTAAGGCACAGAATTGAAAAAGATCAGAGAATAATAGAGACTCGTTTTTGTGTTGATCTGATTTCCTCAGCAAAATTCTAGGGCAAACTGCTAGAACTGTTTGTTTCTATGTGTTTGGATGGGATTTGGACTACTAAGGTAGAACCTTTATGCACATTTACTTCCAATCATAAGCACAACAAAAAAGACTAATTTATGTTTGTTTTATTTAAGTAATCTCTTAAAAACCAAAACGATCAAACTCCTAAAAAAAATCTAACTTGCTCACAGAGATTTGACAGAAGATTTATTTTGAGCAAGGGAGACGCAACATGTCATGTAACAAAAATAACAGTCAGAGACAGTCATTTTCTGTAGAAGCATCTAGAAAATCACAAATCAAGCATTGGATGACACACATTTCCCAATTTCTTTGATTCACATATTTCCTTTTCATTTTTTTAAACTTTTATATATCTTTGATTATGTTGATAAAAAGGGAATATGATATGGCCAGGTATTGCAGAGTGAATTTTTTTATTATTTTGTGATTTGTAAACAAATGAGATAAAATCCCTAATCTGCATTATTTTAGCTATCAAACTGAATAAAATTTTTAAAATTACACTACCATTGCTATTTTGGTTCTATTTTTATACTTTTAAAATGCTTATGCTTTTTTATTTTTCACAAAATTAAGATAATTGTTTTTATGTTGAGTACATGTACTCACTTTCATTTATAGGACAGAAATACAATTTTGATTACTTGATTTGATCAGAATACACATTGAAAAATGCTTTAGCAATCTCAGGTTCAGATCGAAAACACAACTGGGATATATTAATTAAACTGAAGGAATATTTTAGGACTCCAGAGGTTCAATTCGTGGAATCATATTAAGGTTTTGAACCACAACTGACAACTTATTGCTGTTAAAACTGTGAAGTGGTAGCAGAAAAGTCTGCTATGTACGCCACGTCTCTCACAGATTCCAGACACAGGATTTGATCCGATTAGCTCTGGCGGGGGAAGGGAAAATGTGAGTTATAGAGAGGTCAGGTGACAAACAGCCCAGGCTAACAAAGATCCTGACTTTTCTCTTCCACCTTCACACAGGTGCCTTTCATGAAAACTGTTCTTTGTCCAGGCAATTGAATGGGAACGGCAATAATCTCAAGGGAGGAAAATTGAATTTGTTAGTCACTGCAGGTCAACTGGGCTGCACCGTTTCAGCTGCCTGA
This sequence comes from Poecilia picta, assembly GCA_033032245.1. NCBI lineage: Eukaryota > Metazoa > Chordata > Actinopteri > Cyprinodontiformes > Poeciliidae > Poecilia > Poecilia picta. The sequence goes on from CM065362.1 coordinate 6,425,365, forward strand.
ACCAGATTTATGAAAAAAGAAAAAGGAAAACCAAAACGAGAAAGGTGTTGATGTAAGACATTTATAAAACAGTAACATATGAGACTTATATAAAAATCAGTGGGTAACATTTACTTAAACATAACTTTTCCTATCAAAACCTTTAAGAATGGATAACACAGTTTTGATTGCACTTGTTAACACTACTTTAAACTCTGGAGACTGGACACAAATGCGTTGTTCATCTTGACAATGACTTAAAACAACACCAAGGCTACAGAGCAAGGGCCAAAGAAAGATGACACTAAGGTCATGGAGTGATCCATCTTACAGACAATCCTCGGATGAACCTGAGCCTTCAAGTTACCCAGCAGCAGCATAAAAACTCCAAATAATTTATCGAGTTTCTTTGAGGACAAAGATCCACCCAAGCCTGGGGACCAGCAACTAGAAGTGTCTCAGTGTTGTGCATGTCAACAAATGTTGTTTTCTTTTAAGAAAACTGCATCTGCACTTTCACTGAATTGTATTCTTTCTTAACAATATAAAACTGATCATTTCTCCTTAAGAGAGCAAATGTACAAATTGAGCAAGAGAGGGGAGCAAATTCTTCAAGCAGCAATTTCAACCTCATTAAATGTTCTTCAAATTAATTGCCAGACACTTGATAATGCAATGTTACCCTTTTAATGTGTCTTAACAGACTTTCAAACACCTGTTTGACCTGCTTAACCTCTTCGATTTGTTTGCCCCTTAAAATCAGCACAGACAGACAGACAGACAGACAGACAGACAGGACGGACAGAGAGTGAAATGTAGGAATTTCACCCGCCAGGTTTGGCGGAGTACCAATAAAGAGCCAGCAACATCATATAAAAGAGATCAATCACACAAATTACTGGAGATGATTTCAAGTTTAAATCTAAGCTCTGTCTGTTTATGTTACAGAAATGCAAGCCAACCATCGTACACTCCTTATATTTTAACAGTATTTCTGTAATTGATCCCATCCACCTCCTGGGCTTGGTGCAGACACAGGAAATCACTTTTCATTCTGAGAGATTTTGCAAATATTTCTCTGTTCCCTGTGTTGTTTGTCCAGACTGTTTGCTGTCACACAGACTGTTTATCCTCCAAAACCTGCCTGTTATGTCACAGAGGAGGGTGAGAACACATTCCTTCAAAGCTCCGGTGGAAAAAGCAACAGATATTACTGCAAAACTAGAGAAGAAATGTGAATTGGTGACAGTTCAAGCTCAGGCTGTTTTCCTCCAAAGCAAGTTTACACTTGCTTACCTAACTAACCCAAATTAAATAGATTTGTGGGGAGAAGGGGCCCCTTTATGAGCCTGAAGTTTCCCTTTTAGCCTCAGTCCTGTTTGATTATGAGAGTGGCTTTCCAAATAAAATAATTTGCTTTGCTGTTATGTCAGTTAGTCCCGCCTTCTCCATCCCGACTCTTCGACTAAACAGGAATCCTTTAAAACTAAATAACGAGTACATCAGGCCTTTCCAAATCAAATATTGATGCCTCACACTTTAGAGATGACACCATTTCTGTTTTCTCCCATCCAGAGTTCGTTTTGATATTTTTTTCTTATTCATATCTGCCAATGAATTCTCCTTCACCAGAAGCTTTTTGTTAGCTCTGCTTCTTCAAAAGCACACTTGTGAAGGTTATTTGGACACAGCATCTGTGTCCCCTGCCAACGTTTCTGTAATTTTCCACCTCTAAGCATTAGGTTTTTGACTTCCTGGCTTGGTATTTATGGACTTCTCAAACACCAGACTCTTGCTTTAAACACTTTGCTTTATAGTGATAAAGGTGCATTAGAGGTTCTGTGTAGCAAACTTTTTGGTTAAACCAAGAACCAATATAACTCTTTAAGAACAACAGTAAAGACAATACTGGTAACCAACCTGCAGGTTTTAGGTCTTCTAAATGACACAGTTTTGAATTTATTGCTTCTTTCTAATCCACACCTTGTCAGAATTATGTACACAACTGGTGCTGAAAGCTCGTCTTCATTTTCATTAAGCACAAGCAAGAGAGAGCAAAAGTGTGTAAGGCAATCATTTTAAAGTGGTCCTCAACATTTTAACTACAATTTCTTATTGAGTAGCTTATGGCGGAAAATGTTTGAAGGTATAATACAATTAGTATAGTCAGTTACTGGCATTACGTTAGTTTTAACATCTTATAGATTTCAGACTTAAGACTTGGAGATTTGTTTTTTCTTTGACACAAGGCCAAAAAGCAGACATACAGACTTGTATTTATTTATCTTTGTAGTAAATAACATTAGTAACCATGACTATTGGGTCATAGCTGAGTGAGAGAAAGTTGACTAAAAGTTGTTTTGGTTGTTTTTTAATGAGTTTTATGTTTGAGAAAGACCCAATCACAGGACTTAAGCAGGATGAAGGTGAACAGTGGTTTAACAAAATAAAAATTCAAGATTGTGGTAGAGGTTTTGAGTTTATTGAGCTTTAAAAGCTGTTATCGCTTTTTAAGGTGCTTTGGGTGTAACTGGTTGTAAAATGGCTGTTGTGCCTTGTGGTGGTAGAGGGATGATGGTTGTAGTAGTAGCTGCTGTGCATTTTGAAAAGGGATTATGTTTATTGTTATTATTATTTATTTCCAAATTTATTAATTTGGAGATTAGATATAAAGGTATCATATATTTGCTGCTGCAGCAAGACTCTGCTGTCTTTTTCTGCTGTCTCTAGGTGCAACTCACTCCCAGAAAAGAATTCAAATTAAACCCAAAGCAAACATGCCTGTCAGACACAGCTGAGTGTGTTTGCAGAACAGCGTAGCAAACCTTTCTTGTTCAAATGTCAGAATAATTTCACTCTGCTGGAAGGTTTGTCAGACAACAGATTACTGAATGCAAGCAAAATATTGCTCCTCTCACTGCATGTGTCTGAACATGTCAATCCAACATCATGAAGAAACTTCATAAAGTTGAATTTTCCAATTGAAGACATCAAACCTGAAGCTAATTATGCTAGTATTGGTGTAAAAAAGCTACTGTTGCTGCATAAACATAATTTTAAATCAGATAAAGAAAACAATATCAAAAGAAAAGAAAGGCTGTTTGTCTATGTTTTACATTTTTTTATTTACTTAAAGCAGTTCAGACTTTGATTTTTACACTGCTAACTCTTTACTCCTGTTTACTAATATGAGTCTTTGATGCCTAACAGACCTTTTGGATGTTTGAGAGAAACAGCTGATTACATGGAGCTGAAGAAAGGAATAACCTACACAGAAAGAGAGAAAGACTAAGCAATGCAACACTCCATTACCAAACAAAGGAACCTTTATTCTTCTGCATCAAGAGAAGTTCTTCATTGAGTTTCAAACAACGAATGCTCAGACAGGACACTCGAGGGGAGAAACAGATTCTCACACAAAGACTTTTCTCATGGCAGCTAAAACAGAAAATATACACTATGCTCTCTTTAATTAATAAAGTGATGTTTTCAAACAGATTATGTTCAATAATAATACTGTAGTCATAGATTTAAAAAAAGTCAGAAATTTAGGTTTGATGATAGATTTTGTGGTGAAAAGGCAACAAACTGTAAACCGGATAACAACCAGATATCATGCTTAAAAATAGGGTGTCTCTTTGTGTTTTGTGCAGAAAATCCATCTGAAACATCAGATTCAGCATAAATTGAGTGAAATTGTTGATAGACGTCTAATTTATGTTGTAATTATCAAGGAATTGGGATAATACACAAACTATTGCAGTCACAATATTTTCAGAAGATGAACCAAACACAAAAAGTTTAGTTTAACTGTCTTTTAAACACATTATGTATGTTTAAAATTTTGTAACAGAATAGAGTTGTTCTGTCAAAAAATTTATAAACGTTTCAGTTTCTATAATTTTGTTAAAAACAATGGAGAAAATGATAAAACTAAGTGAAATCTCTTACATGTGTTAATGAACATTTGTTTAGGTGGCTTCTATTTTAATTCCATAACCGTATTACTACAGGTACCACTTGTATTTTGTCTTACAGATATTAATGCAAAGGAAAATTTGGAAAAGCTGTTGGAAGTCATTATTTCAAAGCTGAGACCTGAGTGGAAGAAATTAGGAATGAAAACATGTTGCCTCAGTTCGAGGGAAAATATTGACAACACACATTAAAACAGGAGCCTGTTGACACGTGTCAATACAGTCTGTGTGCAGAAACATTTCCAAGGCTTAATTTGACACATTCATTAGCTACTATGTGCTCTGATTAATGCTGCATAATGTAAAAATCCTTTTTGAACTCATGAGATTATTTTCTGATGAAGGTCCTGAAACAAAGACGTAACCAGACAGTTATAACATTGTTTATTGTGTTGTTGTGGGTTGTTTAAAAATTGACAGGTGTCATGAGATTTATGCAGTACATATATATATGTTTGGAGACATTTAAGCTTCAGTGTCTCTTTTAATATTGCAATTTGTTATAATTGCTATAAGAAAAGTTATTTAAAATAAATGTTACAAGCAGATTAAAACCAAGCAACATGATTCAAGCATGTTTTGACTTTATTTTTGTACTTAATAAAGAAACCAGTAAACATAAGCAAGAAACCAAAATGGTGAAGAGCAGATGTAGGGAGTCGGATCAAAAATATCCTCAACTGTTTTTAATACTTTCAAAAACAGAACAAACCAGTAATTCCTAAAATAGTCATTAAAGCGAAAGAAAGAAAGAAAGAAAGAAGAAGAAAGAAAGAAAGGAAGAGAAGGAAGGAAGGAAGGAAGGAAGGAAGAAGGAAGGAAGGAAGGAAGGAAGGAAGGAAGGAAGGAAGGAAGAAAGGAAGGAAGGAAGGAACTGTTTAGATCAGGAATGGCCTGTGCAGCTCCATACTTTATAAACCAAGATGTTGAAGTTCACACAAAAACTTCATTCTAAAGCATCTCCTACGGTCTTTAATTTGATGAAAATTAGAATTGTTTCTTTCTCTTTCCTTACAGTCTTTGAAGATGAGGGTGTGGATCGTCTTCCTCCTGTGCCTGGCTGGCCACGCCATCGCTGCTCCTGTGAGTTCAAGTCTCTGTGGCCATTTCTAGTCCGTTTGTGAACATTTTCCCTTCATGGTTCCTTCAGTTTATTTACATAGTGCCATTTCAGAATAAATGTAACCTCAAGGCACTTTACAAACAATCATTTCAAGTCAATCGCACACATTTCAATTGATTGTAGTTCTCCAACAGTGCATTAAGCTCAGTTAATTACTGAAATTAGCTACAAAGTTTCTCTGTAAGGAAACCCATCGAGTCAGTGACTTGCAGCATTTTGTCCTGGACAACCATTGAGTGTCGTGTCGAAGGTTTTATACCAATCCTCATACTGGTGCGTGTATGTAGCGACAGTGGGCAGGAAAAAACTCCCCTTTAATAGGAAGAAATTGGCAGGAGAACCAGATCCTGACTCACTAAAAGTGGCCGTCTGCCATGGCCGACTGTGGGATTTGAGAAGGCAGAGCAAATACACAAAAAGAAACAGAAGAATTTATATAGTTGTAATTTCAATGTCAATGGAAATTAAAAAGTTGATAGCAAAAGAAGTAGAAAAATTTGTTGATAGCATCTTTATACCTCGATACCTCCTTCAAAAATGTATTGAAGCCAAACAAAATGCCAGACTAGACGTAGCTTCTATGGAGAGAAAAAAATGAGAGAAAATATAAAAATAACAGTTGAATTAACTGCAGTTAATGCAAATAGAAGAGTAGGAGGAGAAGAATGAGAGGAAATGTGGTCCTAAACATGCAGCAGCATAACTACAGGCATAGCTCAGGATAACCTAACGCCTTACAATGAGGTCTGAGAGGCAGAGCCAGGAAGAACCGTCTTTCCGGTCTGTACTCACTGTTCTCCATGACGTCTTCTTTCCCGTGATCACCCTCATTGTTTAGTAGACTTCCTCTGCAGTTCTGACTGTGGTGTGCTTTCCCATGTAAAGTTTGTTTGGGTTAACCATTTTTCCAAGGCCAATTCCTCCCCTGAGAGTTGCTCGCTGTCTCGTTCACGTGTATAAAATTTTTTATTGTGTGGACAATCTGTGTGTCTGTAATCAGATCATTCCTGCTTTTGTGTTGCAGGCTGAGGAGGAGCCAGTTGTGGAGGAGCTGGTTACTGAAGACCCAACTGCTGAGGTGAGTCCAGATGATTTGTTGTTTTTTTTTTTCTGCAAAATCAATTTATTTCTTCTTCAGTGGATTTCCTTCACTCTACCTTAAAAAAACGTATAATTTTATTTCAATATTTCAGGAAAGCCCTTGAGAGAACCGCAGAAATTCTCTCAAGCACAGAAAATGACATGTCATTAAAGTGATAGTTAATTCCTTATTTCATGGGGTTTCTCTGCAAAACACAACAATAGCAACATTAGTGAGAGAGAAATAATGAACAACTAACTTACATGAACTAACATCTCATTTGTCCTGATTCTATAAACTGGAATAAACTTTCAAATACTTTTTTTTCTCCTCAGACATTTCTTCTGTCAGGCATCTGTGATGTGTTTTCCACCACACAGCTGTTCTTAAATTTGATCTGACGACAGAGAACGGTTTCACAGACTTGTAAAAGTTGTGAACCTTTTGTGTAAATATTAGCAGCTAACTAATATGCTGTAATTAAGTCTTTCATTGGGCTTCAACCACCAAGTAAAACAGCAGAAAGTTGAGTTTGTGTTGCTATTAACCAGATGAGGTATTAAAGTAAAAACTGCATTTTGCATTGTGCCAGAATTGCACCTCAAAACACTTTTACTTGTCAATAAGGAAAATTTGCGTCATGTTCAGTGATTTTCCTTATTGTAAGAAAATACCAGCTTCAACAGCTTAATATGTCTTTAGCAGTGCTGGATTTTAGAGAAATTTATTCTAAAGAAAATCTTGGGCTTTCATGTGAACGTTTTATGGTTTCCTGCTCCAGAGGTCCAGTGGGACCAGCGATCCCACAGCTGTTAAATTTAGCCACTGGTTAAGCTAGCCAGGAAACCGTTAGGTTTGTTTTCTTTTTTGGCCTGACCACATGTGGATCCAGCTGCTTTTAATTGCTGGATCTTCTGGTCTCTCAGACTCCGTCGGCCTTCAAGGAAGGACCGGTGATGCTTCAAGCCTTTTTGAAGGCAAACAATGAGTCGTTTGAGGAAACCATGGAGAGATTAATCTGAAACTAGATGTTCCAACAGATCATTGATCATCTGTTCAAAGTCTGACCTCTGACATGTGCTGCGTTCCAGGAACCAGAGGTGGGAACCAACCCAGTGCAGGTGGAGGTTGGAGAGTTTGATGAGGCCATCGATATCGAAGATGTTGTTGTTGAGAGTAAGTTTGTAACTTGTTAATACAGGAAGATTGGTTTTCTAAACCATAAACATCTCTTGCTTCAGCAGGAAGCCAAACCCTCTAAAACTAACTCTAAATGGCTTGTTTGGGACCAAGTTCACACCTAATGCAAATAAAGCATAAACGTAGTGTAAACAAAGTCTGGGAGATTTAAGCATAGTCCAATTCTCCACATGAAGGGTTTAAAATCTAGATATAACAAAGTATGCATGATTATACTTTTGTGCAAACATGTCTAAGAGGATTAATTTTGACACAAAAGATGATTTTCAGTGATTTTTTTTTTGCAGCAGCAGTAGCCTTCTTTGAAAAACAACCTTAAAGTATTTCGGCTACATTCTGGCGACTGGGTGCAGCTATACAGAGGTTTCAGGGTTTGCTCAAGCTGGCACACAAAGCAGACATAATGACAGACTGCCTCATTCTGCATGCAGATGCCTGTGATTATATGTTCCACCCAGCTTAAAGAGGCAATTCAACCACGGAAAACTCAATAAGCAGCAAAAGTTGAAGACTTGAGAGCCTGCAGGCTGTTTACAATCGTCCAGGGCATATTAAAGAGTTTACTTCACATTTTTTGTACTTTCTCTTTTCCAGTTGTGTTTAAGTATGTAGCTCATGATTTTTTTTTTTTCGTTTGTTTTCATGTCCAAGATTGAGAAATATGTTTAAAAATCATTAAGGACAGAAAGTAAGTGCAATGTAGCCAAAAATAGCTGAACAGCACAGATGTTAGGTCATAACACAATGGGCCTTGCAAGACAAAAGTCATGACAGCATGATATGCAAAGCCAGTAGCTGGAGGGGAAGTAAATACTTGATGCTTCTTCAGCTAATTGAAAGAAAATTTCTTCTGGGTGTTCTGCTTGATGACTCTGCTCAAGTTGTCAATTGCAGCTGTGGCACAAACTGTCAGATTTCCTCAGCTTTAGGTTGTTCCTTCCCTCAAGTCCAAGATTCCAGTTATTTCATAATCCCAGGGGGAAAATGTGGAGACTGTTTTTTCTGAAGAGACATTTGTCTTCCCAGCCCAGTTTTTTCCAAAGAGCTCATCCGTGTTTCCTGTCTGGCTGCTGTTCATTACATCCCTGTTCAGCTGGAATTTATCCACTGGATATTTTTCTATCAAAAGTAATTTTTTGACAAATAAACAATACATTCTGTTTAATAATGTGAAAGGTTCCCACATGGATCAGACAGAGATGCCACATTATCATATATTTTTGGAAGAGTCTTACTGTGTTAGAGCGAAAATGCTACTTTTGCTTCAGAAAAGTAGAATTGAAAAGTATTTATCTAGTTTGAACAACAATGGATAATAACTTTCACAAGTTTCAAACTTTTGGTTCACTGATTAAGTAATTTAAACTGGGATAGAAATCAAAACACACAAACAGCAAAAGCTAAACTAAAAATTAAGAACCTAAAATACTGAACAATTTTGCTGAAGCTATTTTGTTTGTTTTTTTTTTTTTACAAAATTGTGTCCATAACTTCTGCATTAATTTGTTTTTCTTGTAGATCCTTGCCTGAACTACCACTGCAAGAAGGGCAAAGTGTGTGAGGTCGATGACAGCAACACCCCCATGTGTGTGTGCCAGGACCCCTCCACCTGCCCTGCTGTCGAAGGAGAGTTTGAGCATGTGAGTTAAAACGATATATGTCTATCACAATACATACATGATATCTATTCAACATGAGGTAACAAACCCTTTTTGTATAAAAAAAATCAAGTAAACATTACACATTTTGATTTTACCCATTGTTCCCCCGCTTTGTCACCATCAGTCAGCAGTTCTTCCTTTGGTTTGGGAAAAAAAAAATCTATAAAAAACAAAACAATTTACACCAAATGCAGAGAAGAAGAAGGGCATTAAACAAGCCACATATATTATTAATGTATAACCTTTCGCCAAAATTGCAACACTTAATCTTCTCCTGTAGGATTTCACAGCATCTCAAAAAACTAAAAAAAAGAAAAGCAGAATAAATAAAAATGCTTCTGTTATATTTTTTGAAAGACCTTTTTCTAGAAGCTATTTGACACCATATAATTCTGTAAAGCATAAATGTATCCAAATCTAAGGTGGATTTTTTCCCTAAACTTCTCAGTTTGAAAGGGGTCAAAAACGATAAAAATAAATTTGTCTCTAATAAAATGATCATCTCTTTTATAAACTGCTGCATTTTTACTTGAGTTGTGTTTTGTTTCCAGGTCTGCGGCACCGACAACAAGACCTACGATTCCTCCTGCCACTTCTTTGCCACCAAGTGTGCTCTGGAGGGAACCAAGAAGGGCCACAAGCTGCACATGGACTACATTGGACCCTGCAAATGTGAGTGCTTGACCTCTTCCAAGACTGTATAACATATTATAATGCAACACTCTCTGCAATGTATAACTCAAGAGGATTTTAGTTAAGCAAAGGAAAAGCAAACTTTAAGTAGAATGTATGCCTCTTCCTCTTACCCCACTTTGTGAATTGGACTAATATTTGTTTTGACACCCTGCTGCTTACATGTGCAGCGTAGTTTCCTCTCACAAGTATGGAAAAAGTGAAGGAGCTGAAGCCGAGTTCGGCTCTTACATCAGACTCTCAGAGTCCTGCCTCTTCTCATGTCTGCACTGTCTGCTCAGATTGATGTGTGGGTTGGACTGTCATGTCGGATCCTGCGGTCTCTGTCCAGACACGCTGGCTGCATTTCTTCGTCTGTTCTCTCTGAACATGACACATGCAGCTCAGAGAGCTGAGTCAGGGCTGCGGGGTTCGGATGGAGATCACGCACATCTCAGTTTGCAAGACGAAAACAGTACCCAGTCTGCGGCATAGTTGAGGATAAACATATCTGAATCATATTAAATAGTTAAACATGAGCTCACGGGTAAGATGACGAAAAAAAAAACTGTATCTGTCTTTAATCAGTCTGACTAAAGACAGATACAGTTTGAAGTTTGCAAAACTTCTAAAATGCTTTGTCTTATAAGAATAGTTATCCTTAAGTCATCAAACAAGATGTTAAGCACATGCCTTAAAGTTTGCGTTAATTATTTGTATTAAATGGTGATTTTATTTGCTCTGTGCAGACATCGAGGCCTGCCTGGACAACGAGCTGAACGAGTTCCCTCTCCGCATGAGGGACTGGCTGAAGAACGTTCTGGTGACTCTGTATGAGCGCGACGAGGACAACAACATGCTGACCGAGAAGCAGAAGCTTAGGGTGAGAAAATGCACATTTAAAGTCGTGCATTAGTGCTTTTCTTCTTTTCAGCCATTGTGACAAAACTTTCTCGATCAAAAACCTGTAACTCACTAAATAGCTGGAATCAACAAAAATGTGACACTGTCATGTGTTTGAAAGGGTATAAAATACTGACCTGCAGCATAAATAGTTGCTAACATATTTAAAGAAATTTTAATTTTGAGATTTAATTCATAAACACTAATTGCTCTCCTGCCCTGGATTGTATTGATCTTTCCTGAATCTACTCTTAGTGTAGCCTTTAGAGAGTTTTTCTCAAAATAATGACCGTCCAAGCTGTTGTCAGGATGTTAAAGAAATGAAGAGATGCAAGCAGATGGCTTACTGTAATGATGTTTGATTTGCTTTTAAATGAGAGGAAAGAAAAATAACTTAACTGTTAGCTTCCTAACATCTCAAGTTTTAAATAACTCATTAATTTTCCATTGGGAATCTTGGATATAAAACCACACCTGTCCTGTTTTTCAGGTGAAGAAGATCTTTGAGAACGAGAAGAGGCTGCAGGCCGGTGAGCACTCTCTGGACCTCCTGGCCCGCGACTTCGAGAAGAACTACAACATGTACATCTTCCCCGTCCACTGGCAGTTCGGCCAGCTTGACCAGCACCCCGTCGACGGGTAAGAATGTGGGAAACATGCTGATGGGACGTATTTGGAGACCTACTTGGCTCCTTCAGCTATGCTGCAGTAGCACTGATACACTTAGCACCGCTCAATATAAAAGAAGGAAAAAGTGAATGTATCCAATATTGATATGGTTGCTTTGTGCAGCAAATTTAAGGTAACATTCCCATTATTACCACCATCCAGGAGTATTTTAGTGTTTTTGGAAAATTCTGTCTCTGTTGGTTGGAGGAAATGTAAGTGGAGCTGAAGTTCGCTTCCTGTGGGTGACTGGAGTTTGTTATGCACACTGTTTGGAGCTGGAGATGAACTGAAATGAACCTTTGAGGGCATTCAGGCGGCTGATCAAGATGCTTTTCCTTAGAGCTACATGTCCTTCCAGGTCTGGGTTTGCTTTAGGATCCCCATGAAGGCATTTCAAAGAGTAGTTGTGGAATGTCTTAGTTTCCCTGCTGAATGTTCAATGACTGTATTGGAGGGGGAAATTTACAAAGTGTATCCAAGTATCATTTCTGCCCCGGTGTTATTGAGTCATGTTTTTACACTATAAAACATGATTAAAGCTGTTTTTGTTTTCCATCAGATACCTGACCCACTCAGAGCTCGCCCCCCTGCGCGCTCCCCTCATTCCCATGGAGCATTGCACCACTCGCTTCTTCGAGGCGTGTGATGCCGACAGCGACAAATACATTGCCCTGGAGGAGTGGGCTTCCTGCTTCGGCATCAAAGAGCGTGAGTGGCAATTGGTGGACAAAACGCTCCTGTTTCAGTCTCTATATTAACCTGTGACCTTTGACACAGCCTGAATTGTGTTTTATCTCTAGAATTTAAACTCTGATGAAATTTTAATTCAAAGACAGCAGAATTTACTTTTAACACAACAGATTCCACACTGCCATTATTTATTACAAATCCTGGAAGCACAACTTTTCAATCGTGTTAGTTTCTGGGTTTTGACTAGGCCATTGCAATGCCTTGATTCTTTTTTCACAGCCTGTAGAGTTTGGGAGAGTTTATTGTCATTTCTCTGAACATTGCCTGGTCTGACTCGGATCAGGAGGATCTGCTGGCACCTCATGGAAGATTGGCAGCTGCCTTTGAGTGTTTTCACATGCAGATAGTCTTTTGAGTGATGGACTTCAAATAATTTTTAAATTACCTTATAACTGTTCTCAGAATGGTGGACAGCAACAGTTGCTTAGTAAAGATGATTGCTGATGTTTTTCCTGCTTAGCAGTGTGTTAACTTACCCGTATTTGCCACAGTAGCAAACTGCTAAAACACTGATTACAACATATTGATCAAGTGCATTTAATGATCAGAACATGGCTGCCACTTCTTGTCCTCACACTCTAACTCATTAATATGTTTTATTTGTGTTTGCAGAGGATGTGGACAAAGACCTCATCATCTAAGTTCCTCTAATGGGCAGCAACAGTTTGAGAGAAACTTCTAGTCGCTACTAACCGGACAAGGTGCTGATGATCCATAAGTTAATAAAGAGAATGCAATTAAGGTGCTAACTGCAAGTTTTGTGTTACTTTCCTATTATTAATTATCTTTTCTAGCTATACCACTAAAAAAAACTTTCCAAAACTATAAAAGTTCACAGTCTGCAATAACATGTGTTTGTGAACATTTCAATTCTTTTGTTTGTTTTTTAACAAAAGCCCAGTAAGGTATAAACTAAAGACCTCTGATGTAAATTTACATTGACATTATTATATGCTGTCTGTTCCATGATGTGTTCAGGGCTTTTTTTTTTTATTTGGGACCAGTTGAGACCAGAAGAATGAAACTGTAAAGTCAAAAATAAAGTTTCTAAATAAATGCTCCCTCTGCTTGCTTCCTACTAAACTTACTGTTCAGTTTTTGCACTCTTTTGGTGGTGGGCTCCTTCATTTTTATTGTCATTTTGTGTATATTTTTAGCAGTTTGACTACTGGTAGCAGAGTTGTAATTTTTTATCAATTTCCAGACAAATCTGTGCTCTTAAAAGCAGTGCGTGTGTGTGCTTATATTTGAAAATAGGTTTTAAAAATGATTTGCTAATGAGGGGGGAACCTCGCAGGCTGAGTTTTTCTCACCATGTTTTTTTTTTTTTTTTTGTGACATAAAGAGCTCGGTCTAGTTCTTTTCCTGAATAAATGTCTTCAAAAACATCTGAGCATGGCTCCATATCTGCATCAGTCTTCTCTGCAAAAGAATTTTTTAAGTCAGATGATCTGACTCGGCATCTGTAGAGCACCAGAAGCCAGACTTTGTTTATCATGTGTGAAATATTTGACCTTTTTTTTGGCCTTTCAAGCATGAGAAAGCTTATCTTGGTGTCTTTTATGCAGCATACATGCTTAACTGTTTTGAACTGTTTTGCAAACCTCTAAATTAGAATAATCTTCTTAAACATTTTATATTAAATAATAGGGGTATAAGAAATCTATCTTAACTTTAATAAAATCATAAAATTATCAGTTTTATTTTCATGCAGTAATTAAGAAGTTTTCTTTTTGCAGGTTTAGGGCATCTTTATGTGACAGTTGATATAACCATATTAAGCAATCACACTCATCTTAGAAAGCCATGAAATGGTTCTAGTCACCGTCAGATCTGCACAGAACCTTATGCATATTTCAGCTCTTTCAAATTACAAAAATGTCAATTAAGTTTGCTGGAATTACAAAATATGTGCCAGCAAGGCAGTGGTGCAGTTGGTAGAGCTGTTGCCTTGCAGCAAGAAGGTTCTGGGTTTGATTCCCGTCCCTGGTCTTTCTGCATGGAGTTTGCATGTTCTCCCTATGCATGGTGGGTTTTCTCCCACAGTCCAAAAACATGACTGTCAGGTTAATTGGTCTGTCTAAATTGCCCCTAGGTGTGAGTGTGTGTGTGTTGGCTGTTTGTCCTGTGTGTCTCTGTGTTGCCCTGCGACAGACTGGTGACCTGTCCAGGGTGAACCCGCCTCTCGTCCAAAACGTTAGCTGGAGATCGGCACCAGCAGCCCTCCCAATCCCACCAAGGGACAAGGGTGTAAAGAAAATGGATGGATGGTGCCAGCAAGGCCACGGCAAGTAACAACTAACTGTGAGGCAGAAGAAAAATGACACATGGTTGACAAATTCTTTCGAACAAAAACCCAAAAATGTGTCATGCATTTGTATTCAGCCCCTATATTCTAATATTTATAAATAAAATTAAATATTCTAAAAAGTAATTAACAAATTAGAGTCTACCTGTTGTAATTTGATTTATCTATAGTTATTCTATGAAGGAACATTTGTGAACAAACAGCATCATGAAAACTGAAGGCGACACCAGACTCACCTTCCTGCTCTGCTCTTTATGAAATTGTGGAAAGGGTTACAGCAGAGATGGGTTATAAAACCATATCCATAACTTTGAACATCTCAAAGAGAGCTTCTCAGTTTTTCATGTGAAGATCAAAAACATGTGACACAAATGCAAACTCGCAAAGGCCTGGCTATCCATACAACAGGTCAATCAAGATGAACAAAATCCAGAGAAGACACCAAGACGGAAAAACCTCATCTCATGTGAAAACCTGTTATGATTTTCATAAGCTCCAGTTCTCCATCTGAGCATTATGATGTTAGATTGTGATTTGTCACAATTTTACTCTACTGTCAGTCATCAAATAATAAAGATTTTGATTGATTTCATAAAATGTACTGAATTGTAATTTGTGTCATATAGTCCAAATAACATAATATTATATTCACAAATGTTACAGACTAACCAAAGCAGGATGTGTTCATGTTGTATGGCTGTGAGGACATTGTGTTCTCATACATACTGCCTTATTAGGCTGAGTTTCTGTGTGCCTTTGCACCAGCATTCCTTACTTTTTGTGTTTCATTTTCTTCTGGTCGACTGAGGTTGCACATGGTCCCCTGGGAGACGGCAGAGGGAGAGGCAGAGCACCCAGTTACCATCCCCACCCGCTCATCCAGACTCCAGAGTCAGGAATGTGAAACAACCTCTGGTGCTCGTCCATAAAGCATGCAGTGCCTCCTCTCTGCCACAGCGGGAAAAAATAAAAGCCTCTTCATTCTGCCCCAGAAAGGTCAAGCCAATAAAGGAATCGGGTGTAAATCCAGAAATAAACTCATTTTAATGTTTTTAGCTCAAATTTTCTGATAAAAATCTGAAAATTAAGTAAAGTCTGCATAAACAATTTTGCTGCAGTACTGACATCATGTTATATTGGCAATTACTCCTGATATTTCTATCATTCATTCTAAAAAAATGTAAAGGGGTATAACATGAGCTTCATCTTTTGTTTAGTCTTAGCACATATTCTCACCTGTTAGGATTTAGTTCCTTGCTCTGACTAGACTATTTTCATAACTGAACAACCTTTGACCTGAAATAGCACTGCAAAAAATAAATAAATAAATTTAAAAAAATCCTAACAAGTATTTTTGGTGTAGCTTTTAGTGCAAATTTGTACATTTGAAAAACAAAACAAAACAAACTTAAAAGTAACTTTTCAGCGAGATATGGGCTTGTTTAAAGTCAATATTCATGGGAAAGTAATTGTTCCACATTTTCATAATGACAGATTATTTAACTTCTAACATGGGAAATGTTATGTTCAGAGTGGTGTCATCAATTATTTCACAATAGTTTGTTTAGAAAATGGCAGATCAAATTTTAAGCCAGCACTCTTATGACATTTTCATTGCTGATTTTCAGTAATTTTCCAACTGAAACCCACTTTTTTTTATTATTCTTTATATAGTACATACAACTTTTGGATAAACATAACCTTTTGAACCTGATGATGAACCTAACAGAAAATCCGTCCATCCATTGTTTATATCCACTTATTATTGTAAGAGGCAGGGTACAGCTGGTCACCTAAATAGCTTCCATAGCTTTTTAGTTTTTGGTGGAAATTCATATTTCAAAATTGGAGAATTCACATATTATTTGCAGTCACTGGATATCATTTATAATGTTTCTACTGAATAAATTTGCTTTTGGATTCACAAACATTTCGCATACAATGAAGAACTGAACGTATTTCAACTTTGACCGAATGCTTTTGTCGCCCCCAAGCGGGAAAACCCCACCGGTGCGCCGCCACTCAACAACATCGGTGTAAGCCAGTTCCTAAATCCATCGCACCTTCCTCTGCGCGTGTGGATTGGCTTTCTTCAGCGCCCCTCCTCGTGGTCCCCCTCCAGCGATTGGTCTATTAGCCTTAACATCGAATTTCATTTGCTAGAAATGTTTGAGGAGGCGGGATTTTGTTGTTCGGTTTGCGGAGGTGAGACCGGTATCCGGGCACTCTAGCACGTTGTGAAGCTGCTAGCTCTCCGACAGCCTTTACGGCAACTCAAACAATCAACCGATTTAAAGACAACAGTTTTTAATACAACTGACCAGTTGGTAAGTTAATTCCATCTACAGATTGTTTATGTCTCGTAATAACAACTTCAGTTTCTTCTCTTATCGTGGTTATGTACTAAACTGGGTCGGGCTCTGTCTAAACTCTGGGGTGCATGTGAGGGTTAATAGCGTTTTTTTTTTTTAGGAAGCCATTAAGTTACCCTGTTAAAATGCTCTAAATGTATAGCGTTGTAGGTTATAAACAATTAAGCCTATAAGTATTAGTGGTAGAATCGTTTAATATGAATTCAGTATCTGGGAAAATCCATCAGTTTCGCTTTAGCGCTCCAGGAAGTAGCCACCGCCCTTCTCTAGCTCCCACTTAGCCTCTCTCCATCGCGACTCCCTCCCGTCTTATCATCTTCATCGTGTCCGAAATCAGATTTTTTTTTTTTTGGTGCCGTTTTAGTAAGTAGGACATTATTTTAACTTTGCACAGTGGAAAATAAAACCTAAAATCGGGGGAAGCTGTGCAGCAGAGAACGTGGCCGCGGACGGTCCGGGACACGTGCTGCTCCGGATCCTCCTGCCGAGCTTCGGGGGCCGCAGGCGGCCACAGCTGGCGCTGCTAAGCCCCTCGGTCGATGGCGGCGTCGTGCCATGTGAGGCCAAGTTATATCTGGAAACGACCGCTTGAGTGGCCCGATGTCCCCCCCCCCCCCATCCCCCCGCAGTGTGCCGGGCCTGCGTGCGTTCAGGCCGGGGTAGGCGGCTCCATCACAGCCGGCATGGCGCGGCCCTTTGTCTGCGGGCTGTTGACGGACCACGCCGAGGAAATTGAGGCTGATTTCGTATAAACCAGGACAAATGGGAGTCGAAGTGAATGGAAAACGTGCTGTATTTCAACTGCACGGCTTTCCGTTCGGATCAGCTGATGTTCGCTGGCCGTCAGACCACCAGATGGCTCCTGGCTTTGTTGCAGACCAGATCATTTCGTTTTTGGTTACTGGATAACGTGGCGCATAGAAACTCGTCGTTTTGCGGAGTTGCGCTTATTATTCTTTCAATCACATATACAGAGAACGTTGTTTGCCCTGCAAAGGTCTGGTGGTTTTAACTCCCCAGACTTACTGTGAGCATTTTGAACATGTATTACACTAATGCTCCAGTTGATGAGTAGCTTCAGGAATCCATCCCTGGAAAAAAAACATCGTAGATCGTGCATTAAGCAAACGGCGCGAAAGTTGTAGAGACCAAAGCTGGATCGATTGTGATGAAGCGCTGTGAAAGTAACGGGACATCAATAACATTTTTGTGTCCTTACATTGTTGAAGCGGTGGGAATCGTTAGTGCTGGACTGGAGGAAAGGAAGGCAGGACTGCAGACTTCCTGTTGCAGGTCGATGGGGCATCAGTGGATAAAGTGCTGCTCTGATCTGCATCTGTCCTACTGCAGTCATCTAAAGGTGCAGCAGTTTGACCTGCTGACTTCGCTGGAAAACAATGTTTTGCTCTCAGTGGTGCTGGGGCTGCTGCATTAGGAGAACCTAACATGCATAATCATCCTTTGGTTCAAGAGGAAACAAATGGAAACAGTTGTAGGTGTTCCATATTTTATACAAATACAGGAACATCTGACCTGTGCAATAAGTAAATAATTAACAATATATATTGTTGCATGTAATCAGTGTCAATAGATTGAGCTGAAAGAATTGTCAATAATTTCACTGAACTCTAATCTGGAGCTGCACAGCATTCTGGGAGATGTAGGCAGATTAAGGCTTAAGCTGCTCAGCCGATCAAGGTTGATGGCATCAACTAACTCACTCAGGCTTTGGTTACCTAGCAACAGCCTGTTGATTACTGGCTGTTTAAAAACGCTACAAAATATTGGAAAGTCCGTTTCAGCCAGTTCCTAGGTGCAGCAAAGTTTGTTTTTTTTTTTCAGGTTCTGGCCTCATTATTAATATGACTGGAAAAATTGATAGATTGAAATGTAAGCTGCAGCCTGACTTTGACCACTAGGGGAGAAAAAGTATGTCTGCATTATTTTATGTGGATGTAATGAAACGGCTGGTGTTTAACTTTGTGTTGTTTGTAAACCAACATCCCAGCTGGGAGAAAATCGCTTTTGGACCTAAACGAGTTTCCAGCTCACAAATCAAAATGATTTTGGCTCAAAACTCTTAAATGGTTTCTGCTTTAATAATACTGACAAAAACCACTAAGGAGAGACTTTCTTCTTACTTGTGAATGTAATTTTTCCAGTTTAACTGAGCTGGGTATCAACTTGCTCTCAATGGCAGCCTGAGCTGTGGTTGCATTTTGCAGCTCAGAAGAATGTTGTTCTGTTCAAGCCTGCCTCGGTTTTTACCAACTATCCTTCTGCCTTTTTACTGCAAATATTGAATTTACAGGAAAACTCATTGGTTCTAAAAAAAAAAAAAGGTGAACAGAACTGCAATGTAAACTGGAGTTTGTTTTTTTTTTTCCTTCAGAGCAAAACAAATTCTTCAGTAAAAGTCAAAGTGGTCATGTAAAATGAAACTACTTCCTGGATGGAGAGCTTTTGCAGTTTTTTTTTCTTTTTTTCTGTAGCTTTAGGACAGAAATTGCAATAAACACCTCACACCCAAGAGGAAATACTGAAATAATCAGCCAGAAAAAGTTTGACCAAAACATTTCCAGTTGCGTTCTCACACAACATATTTGGAGAAATGTTAATTTTGTTCAGGTTCTAAGTTGGTTTCACCAGGATGTGGTTATAAACGGCTGTCAGTCAGTTTTACAGATGAAACGCAGGAAGTGCCACTGGCCCAACAAGTAAATATAAAAAAACAAAAAGAGAGAGAGAGAGAAGCCATATTGAGTCAGACGCAACATGTTTGTGTGAAATGGGTGGATGTATTTAACCAAAGTGATTTTCACTGGAAATGACTGCTGGGATTGCAGATGAGCCTGTCGGTGTAGATGAGTCATCAGAACAGGATCCAAACCGCCTGCTGCAGTTTGAATTTTAATATTACTGTGACCAAAACTCTAATTAAACCATAAATGTGTTGGATCATTTACTAAACCGGTTTCTTCACTTATCGACAAGCTCGTCTGCTTTGTTCCTGCAGAGATTTCCAGTCGACCAAAGAAATGGTGATGGAGAAGCCAAGTGCCCAGCTGGTCGGGCGAGAGTTTGTCCGACAGTATTACACACTCCTGAACCAGGCCCCAGACTACCTGCACAGGTACCACCAGCTGCTGCTCTTTGGCCAAACAGAAATCCTGCTTTCTAAATTCCCTTTCTGTTGAGTAACCTGTTTGTCCGTTTCCTCAGGTTTTATGGAAAGAACTCGTCTTACGTGCACGGCGGCCTGGACAGCAACGGCAAACCACTGGAGGCCGTTTACGGCCAAGCCGTAAGTGGGGACATTTTAGGACTTATTTCCACACTGAGAATCACACTAGAATTACCTTTTGCACTACAGATAGAGGTGTGAATCTTTCCGATTTTTAGGGTCAAGAAATTATTTTTAATCCAGAAACCAATTTTTCTATTCAAACATTTAGAGATTCCCCGAGAAGGGGAAAAGACTGAGTGACTTTAAAACATTTATTTAAGCAATTCTATAAGGCTCCATGCTGCATAAAAATGTATCAGTGTATATTTAAAGAAATCTCAAAGAATTATTGAAATTATATTTTTTTCAAAAATATTAAGCAGACTAAAATAAAATTTTCTAACAAAGAGATGGAGATATTTTGACCAAAATCACATTGATCCACAAATACAGACGTCTCTGTATTTCCACTTTTATCCCCGTTATTCTAAAGAATTACTTGCTACTAGAATCAATAAAACCTTTACTAAGTGGAAGTCCAAATCTTAGATTTTTCTTCCTGTTGTTTCTTGCAGGAGATCCATAAGAGGGTGATGGCTCTGAGTTTCCGCGATTGCCACACAAAGATCCGACACGTGGACGCCCACGCCACCCTGAACGAAGGCGTGGTGGTCCAGGTGATGGGGGAGCTGTCCAACAACATGCAGCCCATGAGGAAGTTCATGCAGACGTTTGTTCTGGCACCCGAGGTCGGTACCCAGACCGAGGCGCTCGCCCTTCAGCTGTAGATTTTGTGTGGCCTGTAAAAATGTCCCGACTCTTCACGGTGTTTATTTTATCGTTGTGGTTTCAGGGTACTGTCGCAAATAAGTTCTACGTCCACAACGACGTGTTTCGTTACCAAGACGAGGTGTTTGGCGACTCGGACTCTGAACCTCCAGAAGGTGTGAACGTTTTCTTTTTATAGATTCTGCTGTGAAGCACTGAGGAAGTCCTCCATTTTATCTTCTGTCACAGATGCAATAATAGGTCTTTGTTATGTAAATGAGAAACTGTATTTATTGTGAGACTCATTGGGAAATGCTCAAACTTATGATTTGCATAAGTCAAACGTTCTCGTATTAAAAAAATGGTTTTATGTAATTTTCAGAAAAATTTATTAATTTCACTTTTTGAATATAATGACTAGAAAAGGATTTTCAATAATATTCAGTGAGCTGTTTTCTTATTGGACTCGGATGGATTGTGATAGTAAATATGGGGCCTTATGATTTCTGTGGTGCAGAAATTGTGTAATATAATACATTTTATAAAAATAAGGGGGAAACACTTTTTTTAACATTTTGTGAAACCAACTCAGCAATTTGTTATATTTGTAAGCAGAATAACAGTAAATGTTAAACTTCTTTTTTCATTCACACCATAATTACATACATTTTGGGTTAATACTGTTAAATACGGCTAAAATGGAATTCACATTCAAAATGAAACATTTAATGGAATTTGCAAAAATATTAAAATGGACTTCAGATATAGTTAAAGATTATAAATTCTTTCTCTTATTTTCAGAGTCTGAAGATGAGGTGGAGGAGTTGGAGAGGGTCCCGTCCCCTGATGTGGCCCCAGAGGAGTCGGCCCCCTACTACGACCCAACAGCGTGGTACAGTTTTACCCGTTTTCCTGAGTTTACTAGTTTAGTTTTTAATTAATTTTCCTGTAGCTCATCTATAATAGAGTACCAGAATGCAGTTCTGTTGGTCACTAAACCTCAGCACAGTCCCTGATGGCTGCTGGCTCCAAACCAACGTCCACATGATCTTTCTGTAGTTCAGAACCAGCGGCTCCTGGTGACGAGGAGGAAGAAGCGGCGCCGAGCCCAGAACCGGAGCACGAGGCCGAGAAGGAGGCGGAGGTAGCGGAGGTGGAGCTGAAGGCCGAGGCGATGCTAGAGACGCAGACAGAAGCTCTCACGATTGAGGATCAGAAGGAGAAAAGCCCGTCCACAGCCGCCACCGCCCCCACCACAGAGCCTGAGGCCGCGCCCCCTGCTCAAGAGGTAAACCGGGTAGGTGTGGAGGTGGGAAGAACCGGAGAAAACGCTCTAGCAAGCTAGAAATCTTATTTTCACTCTTTATTCCCTTCCCAGTCCTCCTGGGCTCTGGTTACCAGTAAGAACCTCCCTCCCAGTGGGGCTGTCCCAGTCTCAGGATTCCCTCCACATGTGAAAGCCACTCCCACAGCACAGGTGGGTTTAACTCGCACTCTATTGGTCAGCTCCTTTAATTTAAATCAAAGTCTTTGGATCGATCACATTTGAGTTATTATTTTTGTATGTTGAGTTTGAATCATAATGCATAATATCAGTTTGACATATAAAGAAGTTGAGGCTTGTGTGAAAATTAAATATAGTTTTAAAAAAGCTGACATGACTTTCATTAAAATATCAAATGTTTGTATTTGAAATGGATTTACTGATACCAATGGATTATATCAATAATCTTTTAGAATAAACTCATTAGACTGTTTACACTCATAAACATATTCAAATGTGTTGACAAAACAGAAAACACTTTATCATGAAAAGAAATGCAGGCAGCTTTTAAAGGTGAAGAGTCAGACTGTACCAAAAACAGACGATCCCTTTTATGCAGTCATGACCTCTGCACAAATAAACCTGTTAATGCAGAAGCATCACATCTCAAATGTTCAAAGCAGAATGTTTGACACAAAACTGTGAGCATTCTCGATTTAAAAACAAACAAAAAAACTTGTTTGATTCTGGTAAATCTGCCTCATAAAGTCACAGATTTGTGCTCAGCAGAATATTCCTTTCTCCTCACAGCGGCAGTAGCAGCTCAATCTGGGCCCTTTATTTTCTCAGCTTTACATTTGCATGTTAATTAGCCTGAAACGAATTGAAGCACATTCAAGCAATGATTCACATCTTTCCTAAAGCCAAACCTGGTCTAATCAAAACCTGTTCAGTTGCAGCCAAGAGTGGAAGGAAAGCCAGAGATCCAGACAGCACAGAGACCGCAGAGGGACCAGAGGCCGAGAGAGCAGCGGCCCGGCGGCCCCCCGCCCCCCAGCAGGGGGCAGAGGCCAGGTACAGCCGGCCCTACGCCACACAGCACTTCTGACTGGAGACGCAGCTGGTTTGAGGTGTCGTTTGTATATTTTAGTAAGCGCCGTTTCCTGTTGCTGTTTCAGTTCGTGAAGGTGAGCAGGGTGAGGTGGAGGGCCGCAGGATGGTCCGGTACCCAGACGCCCACCAGCTCTTCGTGGGAAACGTTCCGCACGACGTGGACAAGACGGAACTGAAGGAGTTCTTCGAACGTAAGTTGGAGCAAAACGTCAACAGCAGCTTTAATAGAACTAACAGTTTAGCAAGAGCACTGAAAGGCTGCAACGAAATATTACTTTAGTTTTTGATTAATTGATTATTCTCGCAATTAATTGGATAAAAATAAAAGTGGTGTGTTCTGTGGAGTTTTTTATACAAGAACTATAAGATGCAATAAGAAAATAAACATGTTGAATTTTATTGTCTAAAATGCAACAGCATTTCCTTTATCGATTAATAAACTGACTTTTTTTTTTTTCCAATCGATTAATCATGATTAATGGGATTGATTTGGCTCTAGAGGACAGTAGTTTCAAAGCTTCTCAGTAAGGCATTGGCTTGGAAAGGGTCTGGTTGTATTCGTCAGCAGCCTAAACAGCTGAATTGCATTAAACATTTTTTTTTCATGGAAAAATGTGACCTTTCTACCCCCAGAATACGGGAATGTCCTGGAGCTGCGGATCAACAGTGGAGGGAAGCTCCCAAACTTTGGCTTCGTGGTGTTTGATGATTCTGAACCTGTACAGAAAATCCTCAGCAACAGAGTAAGAGAGGCAGCTTTTAGTCTGAGGGGAGGCCGAGTTTGTTCTACCTGGATTCTGATCTCATTTGTCGTCTCCATCAGCCCATCAAGTTCAGAGGCGATGTCCGTCTAAACGTGGAGGAGAAGAAAACCCGGTCGGCCAGAGAGGGCGACAGGCGAGACATGAGGCCCCGTGGTCCAGGGGGCCCCGGCGGCCCCAGAGAGCGAATTGGAGGCGGCGGGGGACCGAGGGGACCCCCGACTCGCGGCGGCATGTCACAGAAACCCAGCTTTGGTTCTGGACGGGGCGCCGGGAACGCAGAGGGGCGCTACTCTGCACCCCGTCAGTAAAACCACCCGGAGTTAGATCAACAGTCTTTACTGGTTTTTGAGTTTTCTGCAACAGGAACTGATTGGAAAAAGCTAAATTAATTTAAAAACAAAACAAAAAAAACCCTCCCTTTACATCCAGGAGGGAACATCGGCAGGAATTAGATTTGGAGTCAAGAATTTGGGTTGCTGCTCATGCGTTGCCCGACTTCTGATTCATTTCTGCATTTTTCTGTCTCCTAAATGTTTTCGGCTCAAGTTTTTGGTCAAACCTTTAAACATCAAGTCACATCTGCTGAATTCAGTCATCCGTCTGTTTGTTCCAAAGCCGCTCCCTTTCCCATCCTACCGCCTGTCCCACAGCAGAGTCCCGCCTTCCCACCCTCCAGGGTCTCATCTTTACTGTTCAGGGGGAAAACTGTTGGATGCTGAGACTCATTTAAAGAGACAGGAGTGCTGACGCACATGGCTGTTTTTAGCATTCCCACACAAGGAGTTCTGAATGCTTTGCAAGTTTGCCGTCTCAACTTTTAACCCCCACCAAAAAACTCTTGGAATGTTTTTTTTTTTTTTTTTTTTTTTGTTCTGATGGTCTAGAGAAACCAGAATGAATCCACTGTAACTGCATTTTCTCCTGAAGCTGAGTCGCTCCTCCGGTGAACAGCTGTCTCCTCTCCTTCTGATGACGCTCCCTCCTGAATCCAGGCATCAGTTTGTGCAGGAGACGTAACCAGCTCTGCAGTTGGATCAGCCCTGGATGGTTTTTTATTGCTTTCATGTGTTTTTACCTGGACTTTTAGTCGACCTTTTTTTTTTTTTTTTTTTTTTTTTGCCATTTTTCATTGCTAAACTTGAATTTGTCAAATCAGAACACACAAACACATGAAAAAGGGTAAATACTACTTGAATTGGGGATTTGTAAACCCAGATGTTTCGCGTTCTCTCTCCCTGTTTCTTAAAGGAACGTGTACTTTTACTGCTTGGGCAATCCTGTGTATTGCTGCCTCCGTTGTATCTAGCGATGGATCTGTCTTTTTATTCTATCAGGTCAAAGAGCTGAAATGTTGTAGTTTTATTTTAGTAATGTTGTCTGAATGGAGCATGTATCAAAACCTGTCAGACTTGTACTACCGATGCACTTCATTTGTCATCTGAAAAATAAGCTCACATGCCGATGAGAGAACTAAATTAAAAGCGATTTACTGTTTTAACCTGGTCTGGTTTTTATCTGCCTAAAATCTATGTATGCACAGCTTCCTAGTTATTTTATGGAGATTTTTGTCCAAAGTTCTACAAAAAGTAATCGGGGGACAAATATCTGTTTATGGTTTTCATCAGCTGTAAACCATAATCATCTAAAATAAAATGCATTTCAACATATTTTGAATCGAAAGATTTGTAAATTATTTCTTCTTGGTATGGTTTTATTTCAAAAGACGCAAAATGAAAAGGAAACGTGTCCAGGTGGGAAGGTGCTCAGGTATGTGAACATCTGGATCCATTTTCTGTGTAAAGCTGCAGTTTCACGGAAAACCTCACAAACTTCTGTCCAACAGTGACGCCTACTGTCGTCTTAACGGTACTGCGGCTCAGCTGAAGCATTGCAATCTCGGATCTGGGATTTTAAACATACAGACATGCGTTTGGACATTTCAAGTTCTTGTAATTGTAGATGTTTTCACTCTGCTCGAACATCTGGTCGTTCTGCTCTCTGCTCCTTTTAGAGAATTACTGCACATCTAATTATCGGGACCACAAACGCGATCAGCTGGGCGTTTTGATGCTTACTCTGGAAAACAGACAGAAATTAGAGACTTTCATTTCTTACTCGAGTGCACCGACTTTCAAGAGGCTCCATCTAGATGATTAGCATTGATTTTCTGCAGGAAACCAGTTGGAGTCGGAGGGAGCTGAAGTTCTCATCTGTCCCGACAAACCCACTGCGACGCGCTGGTTCTGCTTTCTGATCAACTGTCTTCACTGGTTTCTTGTTTTCAGCTTTTAATCAGTCTGACTGAAAGCATCACGTTTAAATCAAGCGCTGGAAGAAAATGTCAAATTGAGCTCCGTGAAGTGCCCGTTGCTTCCTGCGCGCTGGACTTGGAAATCTTTTGCGACAGTTTCTCCATCTCAACGTTGCATGTTTAAAAAATGTTTGTCGTCTCAAGTCTTTCACTGCCTTTAAAAATATTTCTTCATTCATTTCCACGCATTTAGCGCCATTTATTTTCTGAACTCCGACCAGTTTCCCTGAAGCGGCACAGGAGGCTCAGGTTTGGCCTCATCCAACTAGAGGAACTTTGTGCTGAATGGTTAGTGACAAATGTTAAACATCAGTTTCATGGTAAGGCAAGAAGCAATTTAGAAAACCAAAAATGTTATTCTAAATTTATGAATACACTACTGTGTGTTATGCACTCTAAAAAGAAAAAGTTGAACCAACTTAATTGAATTGCTTCTATGGGTAATAAGCAATTCGATTAAGTTTATGGATGATAAGTTGGATGATTAGAATATACTGAATTGGTTAAACTTAATAAATTAAGTTGGATAAGCTTAAAGCAATAAACTTGAAGCAATTCAATTAAGTTGTTTCAACTATTTAGTGTAAGTTTTGAGTTAAATGAACACAAAAAATAATTTGGCATAGCAAAAGCAAAATAATTAAGTTAAATTAATGTAAGTTCATCATCCATAAGATGAACTTAAGCCCAAAAAGCACATTTTAGAGTGTGAGTTATAAAATACATTAAAGTTTGTGGTTGTAATTTGACTAAATGTTGAGCAGCTTAAGAGCTGTGATACTATATGCCTACTGCTTGTTTCAATTTTTAATTTGAAAGAGAAAGCATTAAATATTAATATCAGACAGGGTTAATTTACATAGTTTGAGCAGAAAGTCTCACTCTGCTTAAAGAATAAAGACACCTGACAGAAAACGTTTATTTGCGATTTTTAATTCTTTTTTCTTTAATGATTACACAGATCCTTGAGTCGAGTAACAGAAAGCAGAAGATCCAACTCCAACAATCTTGACAATGTTCAAAAACAGGTAAAGAGATTTTTGTCCAGAAAACCTTTAATCGTTAATAGAATTAGTAGTATGACATTTTTTTAATAAATATTCAGATATATACAGATACAGCAGAAACAGTACATTCTTTTTTTTCATCTTCAAATTGCTTCACATTTTTTGTACAAGCCAAAATATCTGCCATTTTTATTTATATTCATGCAAAATATAGTTTCTCAGATTAATGAAAAATAAACAGAATTCGCAGAACTTTTTCACCTTGCTTTGATGTGCACTCTCAGCTTATATAAGCGCCATAATTAGCATCAGAAATTTAGCAAATTAAAAAGAGCTGCACTTTGTGCCAGACACAATAGAAGCAGGTAAAGCAAAATTAAGGCCATTCCAACTTTTGCAAAGAAGATCAATAAATGAATAATAGTAATTCCATTAATTCACAGCAATTCAGGTTTCACTGTATTTTTCCTGTTCCCTCTGGGCGTCAGATTGTATAATACATACACTAAAACACAAGCAAAAAAAAAGAAAAACCCTCGAAATCAATAACCATCAAAATATTAAACCGTGCTTCTTTAAAATCCGGCCTAGAAATGAAAGTTTAATAAACTTATCCTTCTTGATAAACTTATCTTTCTTATTCTTTTCCAATATGATGCAATATAAACCCAATATATTTTTTTATTTTTTTTTACATATACCATTTGCAACTCCAACCATTACATTATAATCAATGACTAATACAATAATATGAGGCTGATGATGAAGAAGTTATGATACACAGAGGAGTGATGCCAGAGGAAAGGCTCATGAATCATGTAAAGTGATTGAAAAATTCAAGATATGCTTGTAGGTTCATTTTCTTTGAATTGTTTTTTTGGTTGCATATTCAACCCCGATATGGCACAAGAAGATGCGTGTGTGTGCTCCAGGAAAACGGATGCTGGCTCATGAACACAAGTGCTTCAAGTTGGAGTGTTTATGGCACAGAAGAAAAAATGTGTTTCTAATGAGACGGAGCTTGTTTCTCAGGTTTCTTATTCTGGTTTCAGTTTTATTCAGAAAGACATTAATACACGCAGAGATAAAGAATTCGATTCCTCAGTTCCAGAGATCGAACTTTCTGTCTTTTGAATAATGAATTAATATGTTTAATAAGATGTTAAAGCTAAACTGTTTATCTTACAGAAACTACCACTTCAATTAGACAGATTAAATCATTTCATGATTCTCTGAAAATCCCACAATACGTTTTTAAACTTTCATCTCCAAAACTATTTGCAAATAGGCTACATGTTGAAAAAAAATTAAAAAATGTATGTGTTTTGGGACTTTGTAATATTAAAATGAGCCTTCCAGGATTTATTTGACATTTACTGTTTCCCCTCACTCATTAAGCATTTCAGTTTATTAGTGACAAATTCTGGTTGTTGAGGTTTGATGTGAATTTTGAGCCTGCATAAAACATCTCTACTATGACTGCAGAGGAAGTTTGGATTGTTGTAAACTTGATATTGTCAAACCATCATCACCGTCATCATCACGTTTGGTCAAAAGGAGAGATTGTTGCAAAGTTCTTGACTTAAATCAAGTCTTCCTTTGAATGCTAACTGTTTTTACCAAAAGGCCTTAAAAACCTCTGGTGATTTCAAACATAGCTCCAATACTTACAAAGTGTGTGCACTTTTCTTTGCTACTGACTTTTCTAAACGTAAAATCATAAAACTCAATTGAGCTTGCAGAAATTAAGCAATATCGATGCATTATTTTGGTTTCGGATGGATTTGTTTTATTAAAGGCTTCAAAATTATTTAGTTAGTAACAACCCCACTGCACTCTTATTTTAGTTGTAAACAAATTGAGTCAATAAGCAGTTAAAGCTGGTCCTTTTCATTATTTGGCACAGAGGTTTCATAATCCTCAAACTGTTTTAAAAAATCTCATTTCAAGAGAGCCAGCTTGAATAGCCATATTTTCTTACAATATCCAGCAAATCTCCAGACTCTGTTGACTGTTTAGCACAATAAGCAGTAGAAAATGTGCCACCTGACAAATAACTTTTTTTTCTATGTACCTATGTCATATCACTTATGATTCGGTCAGACCCGAATCATAAGTGTTTTTGGCTTTTATTGAGGAGCCAACCTGAAAACTAATTACTTCTCAGCATTAAAACTAATCAAGACGGTTTTGGTGTCAGCTGGAGTTAGGGTTTGGGCTGGCGGAGGATTTTCTCGACTCTGAGCGTCCCTAAGGCGAGCTGGGAAGAGACGGGCCCTGGTGTCTCTGCTGAATGTCTTGTCCCTGCAGCCTAGCCTTCAGTTATCAGTGAAACATGGACGACCTTTAACCAAGACTCAAAGAGGTCCAGTTTTAGAAAAATGTATTTTGGATGAAATGCATAGTATTTTTGGGTGATGTGTGTTTTTATGGCACTGTTTATTTTAAAATCTAGAATCAGAATGAAGGAGTCAATGAGTGGCATAGCCCTTCAGATCAGTTTCGCATACCTTCATTCACAAAGCCTGGGATATATTCATGATGGGATAAAACAGATTTTGGATATGACAGATAACTTGTACCATCAGATCTATTTTAGGATATTCAGAAAATGTGCTCTACAAGTAAAAACTGCATAAGCTATAAATATAATGTGGCTGGCTATGATGAAGTGAACCTTATGTTCTACAAATGTATATGGCACATAACAGGAACATTACAAAAGGCTCTAATATTCCCATGTTTTATTCAGTTCCATACAGAAAGTAAGTATCTGAAACTGGTTCTAAAAATATAATGTATGTGTGTCAATGTATCATTCTTAGAGCATGATAACAATGAATGATCGGTCTTACTGTTCATGAATAAAACCTGGCAACAAAACTAGAGACACAATACGGTTCCTGGCTAATGATGCTAAGCCAGTGATTTTCCTCAATTCATACATCTTTGAGCATTTTTTTTGTTTTTATAGGTGCTAAAAGACATTTTATGTCATCAGAATAAATAAATCTCTTTCATAAATAACGTTACAACAGTAACTACATCTCTCAAGTAAATTTTATATTTTTCTTTGCTAAAAAAAAATGGTAATTTCCCAGAATTGTAGCATTTTAAAACATTTTCAAAGCATAAAAGCACTTAGGGATATTCTGCATAGAATATGCAGACGTAATAATCTTTTGTGCATTAAACATGGGGAAAATCTTAATATCTAGTCAGATTTGGCTCAATCTATTACTTTTTACATGCAGGCATCTGCATGCTTTGGGGCCCAAAATGCCTTATAGAGGTCTCACCTCTAATCGTTAAAGTGTAACCACTTGAGATGGAAGAGCAGTGAAGAAGTAAAAATTAAAATTGCATATACTGATCATTGCATAGAGAAGCCTGGTGCAAAGCAAAAATATCAATCAATCACATCAACCAGCCTGACTGATCAAATCCCATCCAGTGTGGTGAAATAAATCCAGGTGTTGCTCTCTCTCTGTGTGATGATGCAGTTCCATGAAGTTCACAGCTACAGTTGGTCCATGTGGATGAGATGCTCGTAAAGTTCGATGTTTTATGTATGATTTAAGACGTTTGTCCTCTTGCTCAGGATCAGGATGCGTGGGGGGATGTTGGCGTCACATTGAGGCAGGGTTGAAGCAAGGAAGCACAAAGATGTCAACAATGTGAATGTTTCAGTCCCAACCAATAACAGCAAAGGAAAATGAATCAGAATCTGCGTTTTTTTACTCCGGTCAAGGATCGAGCTGGTCTTTCTTCGGCTAATGGTGTCGAACTGAAATCTCAGTGATCAAAACAAAAGACATCAAACTGCTCGCCCTCCCTCCAGATGAACAAGTCAGAGATGACGAGCGTCGCACAGCCACGAGTGACAAGTTTAGTTGGCACATATATTAACTAGTATTTATAGTAAAAAAAAGAAAGAAAAGAAAAAACAACAACGAAACAAAAAAACCACAACGATGCAGAGTGAAAGTAATTAAGAACTGATAGATGTTGATCACAGGTATTAATCAGCTCTGGGTGTCTGGGTTTTTTTGTGTCTTGTATTTATTTTATTTTCTTAGTCCAGCAGCAGCGACAAACTTCAAGTGTCTCTGCAGTTTTTGTGGTGTTGGCAGCAGGAGGGAGGGAAAGCTCTGACAAGTGCTTGCAATACATGTTTGAAGCAAATCTAGATATATAGAATGCATGATCCTTGCATCAATTAATTTAGTGGAAGCACTGAACTGCCATCTTTCTTTTCTTTTTGGGGGGTTAAACATCCTTTGTTCCAGATGTCCACCCTTGGAGACATGGTCCCATATATCCTCCAATTATGATAAATAAGTATATTACACTGCTGTATGCCTCTTGCACCTTTCCCACCCCATCCATCCCTATGTCATATTTCCGTATAGAATTATATTTCTGTCTTCACAAAAAAGCTAAAATTAAATACAAGATCTTTTTGTCTCCTTTTGTTCCAGTCCGTTCACTCCAAAACGGTTTCCTGGGTGTGTCTTGGAAAGTTTAGGTTTGTTTTTTTTTCACGTTTCTTCTTCAGTATATTGCCACATTCATATATCATGCATTTTACTGCATTGCTATTGCACTGGTCCGGACTGTTAATGGGTTTTAAAGAGACAGGAAAAAGGGTCTGGGGTTCAGGAGGAGGGAAAGAAAGGTAGGAAAAAGCAATAAAAAGCTTCAAACGGTTTGGTCAAACGGGGCTCAAAGGAGGAGCCACAAAAAGCAGCAAATCCTTGACCAAAGAGAAAGAGGGCGAAAGAAGAGGGCAAGAGGTATGGCTGGACAAGTGGGGCAATAATATCTGCTTTGGAGTCATCTTTATCTCATATTTTTTATTTGTTTTGCTGCTTTCTTTGCTTCACGTCACTGTCGCTCATTTCCTCCGTTCGGCTACTGCTTATGGATGTCCTCGCTGCGGATGATCTTGTAAATGATCCAGTAGAAAATGTTAAAAATGAGGAAGACGAGCGGGAAGGCCACGCGGGACACTGTGTCAATGCGCTTGGCCCGGCTGATGAACAGCTTCTTCATCTCCTCAATGCTCTTCTCGGGAGGTGCCGAGGTCGGGGCGTTGTTGTTGTTGCCCTTGATGGCCATGCCATCCTTGGCCTGCAGGCAGGCAGGACCCATGCCGTACCCGGGGAAGCTGAAGCGCCCGTCGCCCGGGTCCTCCTCCTGCAACACAGGCCAAGACTCAGGCTGTTAGGAACCAGAGAAGAAACATCACAGTTGAGAGCTCTTCAAGAGTTCAGGGACACGGCAGAGACATTTTCAGCATGAGGAACAGACGTCAAAAACATGCCTGCTTTACAGTAGATAAGGCTCTATTACGCTTTAGTTTATCAATGCAGAATTATGCACCTTGTCTCAGCTCAAGCACACCACAAAATGACCATGAAGTGTTCAAGTGCTTTCAAGATCAGAGGCCATTTGAGTTTTTAGCAGACATTGTAGCTGATCATTGTGAATTCACATTGTTATTAGATCGATGCTGAGCATTGATGCTGACACATCATCATCATTTTAATGTTGCTGCTACGTGCCACTGACTTTCACTTTCTTTGTTTTGAATCATATTGCAATTTACTTTGCACTTTGCATACGTTTAAACTGTCCAATGTTCTGTTCCTACATTTATGTGAAGTTATTTTGTTTTACAGTGTTGGATAATGTCAAAATTATATTGTTTGTTGACATTGGGAAACAAGAATTAGTTGATCAGACAAAGCAGCAAGCTCTTCTTTAACTCACTTTTTGTGACTGGTAAATTTATTTGCCCCCTTACAAGTTTTAGATCACCAAACAAAGTTTAGCATCTAAGATAAATTCAGTAAAATCTAGTTTTAAATGAACATGTCGATTACTTAGGGAAAAAGGAATCCAGACCAACCTGCGTTATGTGAAAATTTAATTGCCTGTCTTGTTAAATCATGAACTAACCTTGATTTCACTAAATAAACCAAAGTGTAATTTCTGCCACACTTGTGGAATAAAAAAACATCTTAATAGAATCTGTCTGACAACAGGAAATAGGCTGGATGATGTCAAATACATACAAAAATCAAAGAAGGGCTGATATATTGCAGTGAGGAAAGGGATACCAACCCATGTATAAGAACATGGACGTGCTGAAAACCACACAAATGGTGGTCAGTCAAACTTACTTCAGGAGCACATAAACAACTCATCCAGAAAGTCATAAAGCGACCCAGAATGGCACATGAAGTTAAGTTCATCATTCAAAATTCAACATTACCAAACATTATGGTCAAAAATGGCCTTTATGAGAGATGCTCCAAGGTAAAACCCACTGCTGGCCAAGGGGAGATGGAAATGTTATGATATTTGGCTGGTGTTTAAAATGGGTTTCAATGTAAGCAGGAAAAACCTGAACCTAACAATTGTCGAAAAACGAGGCTAATTAGAGGTGAAATGGGAGGAAGATGCAAGGACTCCATGTGTGGAAGCTGTCAGGCTTTTACACTGAGGCAGGAGATTGGAGTAGGTGTAGCGCAGGCATTGGTAACTTTCCAAAAATGTGATTATTTCACAACTCCACACAAGCTCGCCTCATATTTGCCAAAAACATCTTGATGATCGTTAGGGAAATATGTGGACTGATGAGACAAATGAGGACATCTGCCAAAAAGAAGATGGTTGGTGTCATCCTTTGTAAAATAGCATCACATTTCTGCTTTCAAACAGAAGGTAAGAAATGAGAGCACCATTTGAAAACCACTTTTTGCTTTTACTCCGTTTCTTTTTATCTGATATTAAACTTTATTAGATAAACTGAAACATGTAGTGCTGTAGAGAAGTATTTTACCATTTACACATTTCTTTTGTTCTTGCTTTTTTTTTATCACGCTAGATGTTCCAGCTCACCAGCTTCTGAAGGGAAGTAGAGAAGAAGTGTTTTTATTTTCTTCCACCAGATTTGACTGAAGTGTTCAGTCAAATCTGGTGGAAGAAAATAAAATCAGTACTTCTCTCCTGACTGATACCTTTGTACATTGAGATATATTTGATCCTTGTCTCCAAACTATGGCTTTTAAGTGTGTGAAAGTGTGCGAATATCAGGAAAGTCCTACAAGGACAGTTTCAACTGAACTAAGCTTCAGAAGACTGGATGTTCCAACTGAATCAAAAAGTGCCTCAAGAAAGTATTTGACTGTGGAAATGTATGTAAGAAGATCACTACAGTTGTATTTCCTTCTTTTTTAATTATTTCATCTGATAAATATTTTTTCCTTGAATTATAGTTGCAATATAATTGGAAACAGTTGCGAGTCTTTTTTTATACTTTTTCTTACTTCACTAAGATGTTTTAACAGAGGTATGTACACTTTGTCTGGTATGCCCTACAGTACAGTTCTTTAGTGAAATCATCTAAGGAATCTGCTGAATTTCTCATCGTTTTTATTTTTTGTGTGTGTTCTTTTCTATCTCTGTATGGTCTTGCTCTGCACAAGTGGCCAAAAGCTTTGCAAAGGTTGAGCTGTGGAGTGGATTAATGAATGAAGAGCTCACCCCGGGTCAGGCTGCACACAGCACTGCTGTGTCGTCCTGCTAGAAGTCACAGAGTGTTTCACTCACCAGTCGAGGGGAGTGACGATGTGAGTTGAGGTGTCTGAATAGATTCGATTGACTGACATGAGAAGCACTGAAGGTGACGCCATGCACGGGACATTTTCACCCAAGGGCAATGAGATGCTGATAATGTTATCTGCATTGTCACCCAGCCTTTTCATTACAGCAGGTGTATCGACTTCCTTATCTGTTTCAGAGAGTTTGTAGCAAACATCAACATGGGCTGTCTGTGGAAGCTTTATCTCCAGAATAAACACCACAAACAGCCTTTAAACAACAAGCTTAAAAGTGACATAAAGAAAATCCCTCAGGTGTCTGAATGTCATATTTTTTGTCTGGAGTCTGAATGTTTGCAACTTGTTTTTTTTTCTTCTGTTTTTCTCTTTGAGTCGGTTGGGGAGTCTTTCCAGCAGCAGATCTAATCTAACCATTCCCTTTTGGACTGGGAAAAATGAAAAAAAGAATTTTATGATCGCCATGATAGCAGGTCCAATGCCTAAATCAGAAACAACCGCTGGCAGCAAGGGAGCTTAAGTGACGCAAAACCTCTACAGCAACAACAAATCAACCCAGCAATAAAAAACGACAGCTGAACACCCCTGTGCTAGACTCAGGCGCTCACATCCAGAAGAAGAAAAGATGCTAAATATCCAATAAATTGCCAAAAGAGATCACTAAAGTGAAATCAGAAGGGAATATCTTGTCCCAGTATGTGGCGCTTGCATGACTAGCATTCAATTGTTTGTGTGTGGCTGTAGGTGTGTGCATTTACACTTATGTATGTTGCACCACAAGGTAGTGATCCATTTTTAGCAAGCAATGTCCCCGTTCTGTCCTTGCGTCCACACCAAGTCATCTATTACCGTTAATACACACACACACACACACACACACACACACACACACACACACACACACACACACACACACACACACACACACACACACAACACACACACACCTACAGGGAGTCTACGCATTAGCCACGACGCTAGCCGACCTCTGCCCGTCCTTCAGTGACGCTGCGAAACTATTACAGATGCTCCGCTTTATTCTCCCTGCCATGTGATTAATGTGGAGGGTGGAGGGACGTGAGGAGGAGGCGCAATGAGAAGAACTGTCGAGAGAGAAGGAGGAGGCGGAGGAGAAGGAAAGAATGAAAGGAGGCAGTGAAGAACAATAAGAGAGGAAGAAGGAGCGTGCATGCACTCCTAAGCGGACACAGATGCTCTGTTAATGCCAGAAAAAAAAGAAAAAAAACAAAGGGTGCATCACGTGAGCCATTGTAAAATATCTCCATTAACATAGAAAGGACCATAAACAGTCCATGGGAGAATAGATGGAAGGAGTAAATCACTGTGGAGATAAATTCTTTGGAAAAATCTCACTTTGCTTTTCTGTCTTATTCTGGTTTGCAACAAAAGACAAAAAGTCTTGTCATTACATGAATTTATGCACTTTCATGGTCTATACTTTAATCATACAAGTGATGTATTTCTGCACATTCTCTTACAAAAAACAAAAAACAGTCTATTCATCTCTCAACTGTTTATGCTCAGAGTGTTGCTCATCTCCAGCAGCGATTGGCCAAAAGGTAGGACACACCCTGAACTTGTTGGGTGCAAAGCCGCCACGAATAATATAAATACTTTGAAACAACCGCCAACCAGGTCCTGAGAAAAGCTTATGGGTTGAATATCTATAAATCTACATTCAACTTATGTTTTATGAGGTGCATTTAGCCAACTAAATGTAGTGAATTTGACTTTCTGAAAGTCAAACTGAGTGTCAGGATGTGAACAAAAGGAGATCTGCATGACTTTTAATATCGAATGCTATTTAGATTTCAGATTGGTTGGTTTAATAACTTTAGAAATTGATGATCTACTAGAATTTCTACATCAGGCCATCTTTTTAGTTTACAAGGACTGTAAAATACATGCTGAAATATATATAATGAGTGACAGTTTAACTGCAAAAATGTCTTGTTGAGATCAAAAAAGATTTGGCAGAGTGGTGTCAGATTATAGAAAACCAACAATAACTCCAAAAGCACAAGTTTCTACAACTAAGGTATGTCAAATACCATTTTTTGAATTCCCGACATGTCGAATCAGCATTATAAAAGCACACTGTGTTCCACTCCTGTCAGCTAACTCAGGAAATTGAGGCTACAGTTCACACAGTCTCAGCAAAATAAGCCAATAACAGACTGGACAAACTTAGTCTGGTTCAGTGAGTCTCAGTTCTTCAGCATTCAGGTGTAAACAACAAAGCACTGATCCCATCTTTTCCAGGATGGTGGGGATATTTTCTTGACACACTTTAAGCCTCCTAACATCAACTGTTGCTGGCTTCATTCATCCCTTTATGGCCACAGTCTTCTGAAAAGTTGCCATGTCACAAAGGCCAACTCACCACAAACTGGTTCCTTGAAATGAACAGTGAATTTCGTGTAGCCCCCATGGCCTCCAGAGTTACAACATTTCGGTTTGATAGAAAATGTTTCGGATATGTTGGAGAGGGATTTTTGCATCGTGGATGCGCAGCTGACAAATCTGCATTAACTGTGTGATGTCATCATATCAATACGGACCAAAATCTCTAAGGAAGATTTCCAACACCTTGTTGAATTCCCCTTGAACGTGAGCATCCAGTCTGGTACTGCCATGGGATACCTAAAAAGTGTCCATTGAGGACAGATAAGTAAAAAGGACCCAAAGAATTATATAATTGTACTAACTGAAATCAAAACAGCACAAGACCTACAGAGAAATAGAATTACTTCTCGAATGCCACACTATTATTACACAACAAAAGTAAATTTACTGGCAGGAATAAAATATTTGTCTTAGATCTTGTTCAGTCTTAAATAGGTTTAAATATGCAACTAACACATTTCAATACATGGGTTAATAATGTAGAAACTGCAACTGGTTAAAATCTGTGGTTATGAGGTTGCACTTTGACCATGATGCTTGCTACTCAAATATAGCTGGTAATCTGGCATAGATTGAGTTTTATTATCCTTTTGTCTAAAAAAAAATTAAGTGTGAATAAAATACTTACACTAATATAAAAAAGTGAATTTCTTATTCCTTTGTCCCCTTGGTCTTCAAAAAATGTATTTATTTAGATAGTGAATAGAGAAAACGACTTAAAGACATGAAATACAGTATTTTCAGCTTAATAAAAACCTTTGAGAGCAAAAACATCTTTGCAAGAAGCTACAAAAACAGGACAAAGGATAAAGTAGAAAGAAATAGACTGGAAGAGGAGGGAAGAAGACGGCAACAGAACCTCTTTGCTCACTCATCCGTCATGCTTTCAGGTCGTGATTGAAGCATTTGTATCCGTGCCGTCGCAGATGTGATTAATCGAACAGATTAGCTGGAAGCAGAGAGAGGATGGTGTCAGGCCTGCGCCGTCTCCTCAGCAAACATTACCCTTGGATCCTTGTTTCAGAGACCTGCATTTGCATAAAACACGACTCGGAGGACGCGTCAGCCACAACTAGTGCTGGAATCAGTCTCTGCTGAAGCAGCCGGGAGGAGGGATTCCTTTTCCTGCTTCATAATTTCCCTCTGCAAGCGTTTCCAGATGAGTGATGAGGAAAAGAATATGTTTTAACTTCGCCTTTGCTGGTCTTTCGTCTGGTAAATTTATCTCCGACCGTCCTTCATACTCTTTGTTCTTGTCTTCCATCTCCCTCTCATGTCAATTCAGACCATTTGAAGTTTTTAAGATGTTTCAGGACAAATGTATCAACACTCAGTGGATTCTGAGCAACTGACAATATTTGAATGTCCTTAAAAGTTATTTTAAAAACTTGTAAAGAGATGACTACTGTTTTGTTTGAAATGCTGACATAGTTGTCTGACTCTTTTTTTAATTAGTGAAAATATGATAGGCAAGCATAACTAAGATGCATCCAAACGGACAACATTCTGCTTTTTGAATCTAATTTGACTTTATCTGCAGTTCAACAGACTCAATTCTCAATCCGTGTGGGAGGATGGTGTATTTTTACTGTTGCTGAGAATTTGGAGACTAGGTTATAATTAATGTGCTGCAATTTAATTTAATTTTTAGTAATATGTTTTGGATCATTGTCCTGCTGAAAGAACCAACAACCAAAGTTGTATTTTTAATTGTTTTGCCTGCTCTAAAAGAGAAATAAGCCCACAGCATAACAAACCCTCTGACATACTTAACAGTGGACATGAAGGGTAACGATTCATCTGAATGTAGATGTGAGCAAGTTTAGATGAAGAGATTTATTTTTACATCATTTCTGAATTTATGAAGAACACATATGTCTTAGGTATGTCCTATTGTCTTTCCCAAGAGAGAGAGAGAAAGAAGCACGAGAAATGGGCCACTGTGTCAAGTAATTTTTATTCCCCAGATAAACAAGAAGTCATAGATTATTAATCCTAAATCCTTAAAGACTCTAATTACCTTAAATGTGAACTACAAATTGCAAAATCCTTCAAAAAAGATGCACTTCATAAGAATTGTTAGCAAATAGGTGACACAAATTTACAGCATCAAGAGGACAAGTTGAAAAATGTTTTTTTTATGTATATAAGAAGAAAAAGCAAAGAGATTCAGTGATGTGATTATTACGTAATCAGTGCTAGATGGAAACTATCTGAGAATGGGTGGACTGGGTGAAACGATTCCATAAATGCAGATTAACCTGTGTTATTAGGGTTCATTCATTCTGGTGTCAAAGCAAATTTAATTAGTTAGTTGAAGGTCACTGAAACCACGAGATGCATCAGAGGGGGGGATGAAGTCCTAGAATGCTTATGGAGTTTCCAAGAATGAATATTCTGCAGCTCAAGAGACGTTTCTGAGTTGCTGACGTGAATCAAAGCCTGGCTGCTCAGATCTCTACTCATGGTCATAATGTACTGCTCTATGCATCATCCCCTGCTTTTCCTGTTCTCTCTTTTGGTTTCCACTGGAGTCTCTGCCTGCATGAAGCAGAGCTGTGTTAATGTCTCTGGCTCATCAAGCCGCTGACCTGGAATGATTATCCACATGATCTGCTGCGCTGTTCTTTTTCTCTCCTCTCCCATCTTTCTGTTCCTCCATCAGATCTGAACAACATCCAGGGACGCCACAATCCTTTCAGCTGCGCGTACAAAACGTTAAGTCCAAATTTAACATCGATTTAGTGCTCATTGAAGCTTGAAGTAGCTGAAGTGGGGGTTACGTTTTCGCCTTTAATTTCTGAAAACAATGAATTTTACAAAGATGAGTCAACACAGAAACATCTAAAGTCATCCATCCATCATCTACACCCTCTCATCTCTGCAGGGTTGTTGAGAATAAATAATTCAGTGTTTTTCTTTTATCTCTTTTAGCTAAAACTAAAGGAAATGACATGTTAAGAAACACCCTCAAAGCTAGGGTTAAAGGATATGACACCCTAGGGAGCGCTCTCTTTAGGGCGTAGCTTAGATAGAAATTGGATTACCAACTGTTGCGCGATGCCATTTTGTCCTGCTAGCTCCTAAAGGTAGCATGAGACATGGACCAGCTGTGTTTTGGTATTAAAAAAATAAATTCATGACTTCAACTCACTGACTCTTTTTCAGCCTCATACATCAAGAACTTAGCCTAGAGAAAAGTAAATACTTTAAACAGGGTGAATGTTCAAAGTATTTATATGGATCCACCTTCCACTTACACAATAGCAGTGTGTACAACCTACAAGATTAACAAAGTTAAGTTTTAATCATGAAGCTGATATAAAAGTCTTCTATGAGAGAATTCCTCTGATGTCACCGGATGGCTTTAAAACGAAAGCATCAGATGCCATGTAAAAGGCTAATGCAAGAAAAAAAAAGTCTCACAAGAACTCAATTTAGTGGCTGATTAAGTTCCTGAAAATAATACCGCCAGCTGATTTAAAGTGATGTCGTACGGTGAAGAATCCTGCTGAAAGATCAAAACCTTCAATTTAGGATTTGATATAAATGTATTATTGTCAACTTCAAAAATGGTCAGTTCCAAGAAAAAGTGTGCAACCAACATTTCTTTGAATCAAAATCTCCTCACTTGCAGGAGATTCTGATGCAAAGAATCTCATCCATCCATCCATCCATTTTCTTCCGCTTATCCGGGGTCGGGTCGCGGGGGCAGCAGCTTCAGAAGGGAGGCCCAGACTTCCCTCTCCCCAGCCACTTCTTCCAGCTCCTCCGGGGGAACCCCAAGGCGTTCCCAGGCCAGCCGAGAGACATAGTCCCTCCAGCGTGTCCTGGGTCTTCCTCGGGGCCTCCTCCCGGTGGGACTTGAACACCTCACCAGGGAGGCGTCCAGGAGGCATCCTGACCAGATGCCCGAGCCTCAACTGGCTCCTCTCAACGTGGAGGAGCAGCGGCTCTACTTTGAGTCCCTCCCGGATGACAAAAGAATCTCTTATTGAGAAAGAACAGTTTTCTCAGTCATCAAGAACTGCAAGTTGGGAGGTTCAGAACTGTGATAGCACCGGTGCAGAGCTTGTTCAACATTCACAGCTGGTTGGTGTGAGTTCATCTCCTCACCCTACGATGTGAGGATGTCTGCATAAGTGGACGCAATCAAAGACGTTTTGAAGAATAATAAGGCCAAAGATTCCAATTTTAAGAGATTCACCTGTCATTTTCAAACTCTGCGATGGCATCTGTGGTATAAACTCTAGCTTAAGTTCATGTTTGCTTACTTATACAAGACACTGTCAGGACTGAAATTCAGGAGATGGGTTATATATGGAAGTTATTTGGGTAAAACTGAGCTGTAGAAAATAAAGTAGAACGTAGAGCAGAAAGTGTTCCTGATAACAGCAATGCCCTCTGCAACAGTTAAACACCTGTTTAATTTGGAGACCGCAAGAGTGTTTCACACCAGTTGACTGCCGACCTGTCAGTCTGGAGGCTGATTTCACTCCCACCGCTTGGCAATCCTCTTAATCTCTGCGCGCTCTTATCTGCCTTTGTTCTCTGAGCTGCCGAACAGCCGGAGAGATCAAGGCAGTTTGAGCAAACCAGCATGTACAGCTTCCCCCACCTAATCGCAGCTAACAAGACGATTATAGCCGATCAATCAGGAAGTGAGGATCCCTAATGAGAGTCTGTCATTTTCAAACACTGCGATGGCTTCTGTGGTCACTTTCCACTGACCACTTCTTTGAACACGCAGCTCTTTTCACAGAGGACAGTGAGCTGAAAACGGAGCCTGATACAGGAGACAAAGTTTCTCCAGATTGTTCCACTCTCTCATGTTGGAAAGGAGAAAGTCAGTGAGGACAGACATCTTTAGTAGCTTAAACATGCTCAAGTCTCATTTGTGAGGTAAAAGTCAGATGTGAATCTTTAAACTCTGGGTGATGTGAACTTTGAATTTTAGCTCCACATTTTGTTATTACTATTGTAATAACAATAAAAATGACCATGAAAAACTATTTATTTTGCCTTTTTAGGCATCTGTATGGCTATGAGTGTATCACACAGCAAACATAGTGCCAAAAAAAACACAAATACTTCTTTTGATAATCATTCCCATTTAAAATTGTCTTCTTCAGTACATCCCTTACCCAAAGAAGTGTGATTTATATCACTTAACTGCACACATTAACTACTTTTGATCGTATGTTCAAACTTACTGAAATTTATTGATGTGCTTGTGGAACAAACAGTGGCCAAAATAGTAAAAATAAAATTTGTGATAATAAAACTCAGTGGGAGACAGTTGTTTACAGCGCAGGTAATTTCCTGTCGAATTGGTGCATTACGTCATGGGGAAACGTTAGAAATTGGGTACAATTTAAAACCTCAATGAAATTTACGCCTCCAGTAAGCAATATTGCCCCAACAGTCGAGAGCTCAGAAACCTCTGGATGAGCAAAGTGTAGAACAAGGGCTGATTTTTACCAGGATGGTTTTGAGGTGGCAATTTGAATCAGATGTTTTCGTCTTTCTCTCAAAGACTTATAAGGCTATGTGATTCAAGAATCTTGGTATTAAATGCAGCTGTTTATGCTGTAATCTATGACATTATTATTTTTAATATCCAGTAGATAACTCTCATAAAGTTATGTATTTTAGTCAAAAACCTATCCTGGAGTTAAAATGATAGCACTGATTCTGCAAGTAAAGACAGTTGTGATTGAAGTGGAGGTGAGAGGCAGTCATGTTCGACTTCTCTTTGATTCCTGAAGAAGATCACTCTCTCGTTCAGTAGGGAGAGCTTGTCTGTATTAAACACGCGAGCTGCTGCCAGGCGGCCCGATCTGTCAAGGAAGAGCAGCGTTATTGATCTGATCCCTGCACAGTTGCTTTGCACTCCCAGCAGGGGGGGGTGTCACTCTGCCTCCGCGCACAGAGGGGGCCGTGCTGCCTTTTTGTTCTCTCGGGGCTGCAGTATCTGTTCGTTTGATGCCCTCTTGCTCCGTCTTTCTAATTAGACAGCCTTCTGAAGCAGACAGCCTCAGTCCGACTTCTCCTGCTCTGGCCCGTTCTCTCTCTCTGTCTCTCTCTCTGTCTCTCTCTCTCTCTCTGGACTATCAGTGCCACTAACAAATCAATGAAGCAGCAGGGTAGAAACCACAGAAATCAGGACAACGGGGACCACTTCATCTGCTGCAGCTACCTGCATCGCAGCGACAGGCTCACGTTCAACACTGAAATACGAGCTGAGGTGCAGCAGTGGATTTATGTCAAGGCAGGGACAGCGGCACTGAGGCATGAATTCTGAATTACATATCTGCCAATTCAAGCCAAGCCATCAGAAGCAGACGCATTTTATCTGGACTGACAGTCTCCTAAAAAAAGCCCCACTGTTCCTTCCAGAAATCAGACCTAGTTGTCTGTCCCTTTGATTTCTCTTCAAGCTTTCGCTGCTGCAGAGTGCACTTTGCAGGTGGGTGCATTAAAGCCACAAAATGCTCGAGGATATCGTTCAGTCAGGTCTTTTAGATTTTCGACAATATGCAGACGAACTGTTGATGTTACCACAGCAGTAAATAAATCCTCCATGAGGAAATGTTCAGGTAAATTCACAATCCAAATCCATCATGCTGACGTACTGGTTCTGTCTGTAAATCCCTCCTAACCTGGCCGAGAGTCACCATGAGACTTCCCATAAATAATAAATCCATCGAAAAGGAAATAATGAGCTGTTACTGTCAATGTCTGTCACAATTGCAAACCATTTTCCTGTAAATGTACCAAGATGATGCTCTTAAAGGGGCAGTATTATATGTTTTCCAGGCACATAGTGCCATTTTATAACATAATCAAGTAACTTTTATAACAACCTGTTATAAAAATCTTAATGTATCAAATATGTCACTTTAAAACTCCTGCTCTTTCTGAAACTCCACCTTCAGGAAGTCATCACAACACCGCTCTTCTATTAACCCTTTAATTAAATTTTTACCAGCATTTCACTGAGAAGAAGCTCCTATAATGAGTTCGTTGGATGCACAGCTCCACCAGGTCTTTGCTAATTGCTGCTGGCTAGTTTGAAGGGGCTGGTTGGGGGATGCTTGGAAACTTCAGCTCAGAGGAGGAGCTGCATCTCAAAGGCGGGGCTAGGTCCAATGTGCTGAATGGTTGCAACAGGAGAGTAACGGATTTCTCAAGCATGCATGAAAGAATCTAAGCAACACTCCAGGTACGCTTTTGATGGGGAAATAACATTATAGTATGATGTAAAACTAAACTGATTTTACTCAATGCTTCCCCTTTAAAGCGCTGACCTGAACACAGCAGCAGAACCACGAAGGAGTCTGAACTGGACCAGTGTCACTGCCAGTCTCCACAAGATGAAGGTTAAACATGATGCCAACTTTGGCCCCCACACGGTCAAACTGAAGTTCAAGCCCTGTTCAGAATGGACAAATAACCCAACACCCACCAACCTCTGGCTTCTGTCTGCAGAGGGAAATGGTACATTAGCATTCATC
Source organism: Poecilia picta (assembly GCA_033032245.1). NCBI lineage: Eukaryota > Metazoa > Chordata > Actinopteri > Cyprinodontiformes > Poeciliidae > Poecilia > Poecilia picta. The sequence continues at coordinate 6,470,085 of CM065362.1, forward strand.
TCCAATTCAAATGAGTCTGCAGCCGTAATGGGTATTTATTGGCCCAAGCTGCAATCAGCACAAACTGAGCATCACTGTTTCCTGGAAAGACGGGAAACAATCACAACACAACAGATCATTTGTATTCTGTGAGATCATTTTTAGATTTATGTTGAAGATGGAACATAAATTTCAAAGGTTTGGAGAGAGACACATTTATTTTTGACTTTTTAATAAGGTGCAATAGAAAAGAAATCTCTTCAAAAATCCAAGCAAACAGTTTTAAATGCTTCAACTTCAACCAAACAGCAATTAAAAGTAGAGATTAAAAGTAGATTAAAGCAAAACTAAGATAATCCAAAACTTATCATTAACATATGTAAAATTGCAAAAAGTGTAAACATCTGATATTTTTGGTTATTAGGAGGGTAAATTACTACTTTACAACAGTTTTTCCAAGTGAAGATGGCCGTACTACTGCTGCTCTCTCTTTCAGAGATTAAAATAAAATGATTTCTTGTGGATTAAAAGACAAATGAAACAAAATGTTTTGAAGACTATGTGAATGATTTCTGTATTTCTTCTAAAGAGAGCGAACTCTATGCTGTGTTTAAATCCCAAAATAATGTAGGGGAAAGTTCACCCTCTGGAATTTCTATTGGGTCTTTACCTTGTAAAATTTAATTTCTCCTGAAATGTATGATCAAAACAAATATATAACATACACATAACTGCAGACCACACTGTCATTTTTATGAAATATAGATGAAGTTTGTGAAAAACAAAGTACATTTCTGTACCCTAGAGTCGCAGTAAAACACACAAAACTCTGGAATTTTCTTTGCCTTGCCTGCATGGCATGCTTTCACAAAATAATTTATCTTGACATTAAAGTGCTTTAATAGATATGAATCTACTCTACATCTGATGAAAATAGCGTGACATCTTAAAATGAGTTAGTATGTTTTATACTATTCCACAAATACTCACAGTTGCTATGCAACTTTTATTTATCTATATTCCTCTTACTGTTCTTATTGGATCTTGTTGCTGTTGTGCAGAATTTTAGTGCATTTTTGTTTCTATGCTATCCTGACTATGTCTAGTCAGTTATTATGACTATATTATAAAAGTTGACTCTTATAATATATGTATTTTTTATATATAAATCTACTGTTGGTGTCCCTAATTTTTTATGTGTTGTACTAAATATGATTGACATTTTTTTCTTCATATTTTGTGACATACTTTGAATCCATATTGCTCCCTCTATTATGCACAATAAATACATCATGAGGAGTTTATCTCAGTACCAATTTAATCAAAGCTTCAGCCAGCCCAGCGTACTGATTAAAAAGCCAGCTTGTCTTAGTCGAAGTTTATTACTTCACCCTTTACTACCATTTTTCATTTCACCGCTGCGGATTTGACCTGAAATTGGTTCAAGTCCCCTGTCACTGTCTTTTCTTAAAGCCTCAAACAGAGTCAAAAGGAGGAGCAGGAGCTGCTTTCTCTGAAGACTACTTCAATTACACAATGCTGAAGGGTCATCATTGCGATTCCTCTCAATGAAAACTGAGTGATTGCCTCCTCCAGCTGTGAGGAGGGGAAGGATCAGGCAGCTTAAACCCTTGTTGGAGGTGTTTATTTTCCAGGAAAACATGCCTTCCCTTCCTCCTCTGCTCTTCTTTTACACATTCGACAGTTTCTGCATGCTTGGGTTTTGATTTCCCCAAACTGCCGGTTTCTATATGCTGCAGTGACGCTGTCCTTTGAGCTGAAACCTGACTGATAGTTGTCCCTAATGGATCACATTAGACTCACATTAGAAGGACTGGCCCGGGAGGTTAATTAAGAACGTGACGCCGAACGACTGTCTGCCTTTCTCTCCCTCGCTGTGTCAGAGACGGAGTTTTCACCATCACCAGATTTATTTCGCAGCTTCAGGATTACTGCTCAACATCTTATAGAGGATGCTCATCATTTTTATATCAGATCATCATCATAGTCTCTCTTTGTATTTATTTTTTTTATTAAACTACACTGGAAATAGAGTGAAAAGACCAGAGGAGCTGAATTTGACAAATGTTTTGAATGATGAATTTCTCCATCTCCATAAAATTATGCAAAGTCCTGCTTCAAATGCAAATACCCTCTATCCTCCGTGTGTTTTTCGGAGTTCCTTAAAGCCCTGGTTTCAAACAGTTTACATGGAGAAGTTGAAAAGCTCCTTACTGTTTGCACATGTCGAGGTTTTGCATTCCAAACTGCCGAAATATAAGGACTGTCATGGCATAAGACATTTTTTTCAGCATGAAAACTGAAAAATGACATAAAAACAAAAAGGAAGAAAGTGTGTCAAAAAGGGATGAGAGAATGTCTTTGTGTTTTTATGGCATACAATAAATGTCAAATTTGGCTGTAAATAAAAAAGAAGAAATAACCCCAATCCTGCAGAGTAACATGGCATAGCCCCACTTAGTTAACAAAATATTATATAAGAATCACGAACCTTAACTCACCTATTTATTAATATGAGCTCAGCAATCAAATTGCAGAGAATTTGTCAGTGACTAAAATGTTTTCAGCTGTGAAGTCACTCACATGTTGACCTCATCTGAACAGACACATATCCTTATTATGTAACGCAGCAACAGCCTGGATTCACCTCCTGCTTTCATCATCAACCACGAAAAAGAGGAGGAAAAAAAACGACAAACGTGCCAGATGTTTGCCGGATCCAAGCCCGCGGTCCCACTGCTCCTACTGTTGAGGTGAGAGCAGGAAACGCCGAGACAGACGTGAAAACACACAGAGAGGTTTTCTGTCTCATTCTCCCTGAAAGTGCAGCAGCAGTCAGACTGTTTAATCCACCACTTCACCTGCCGTCAGGGCTCAGGGGATTGGGAATAACAAAAATGGGATTAAGGATTAATAGATTTTTATATTATCATATTTCTCACCCCTGCCAACTCTCTGTCCCACTGCCTCTCTGAGCTCTTCATGTTTATTTTATAGGAACATGTCAAACTCTGCTTTTAATTATTATGAAGATGTCCACTCAAGTTGTAATCACTGGGAACAACAGGATATTCTCTAGAAACAGAGATTTTTCTTTGACTTCAGTAAATGACAATTTAATAGTAGGCTGAAACTTAAATAATATCACAACATTATTACTTTCAACACTCTCTGTTGTTTACAATGGAATATTATAAGGCCATGCTAAGAAAACGAAGCAAATAAAATTACTAGAATAAAGTCATAAAATTATAAAGATTCATAGTATTGCTGTGTAACAATCAGTAGCTCTGAAATGTTTTCAAAACAGAAATTAATAAATTCTAGAATTACACAAATTCATGTTCTTTAAAACCTCTAATCTTACTTTGTTAAAAGACAAAAGGAGTATTTTAAATGATATTTGGGTTTACGGCCTCATCTGATGAAGTGCTGCTTAAGACTACAGTACTTAGCAAATTCAAACTTGGATTACATTTTGAATTCTACATTTTCTGAGACACAATTCTCTGGTTTGCAGAAGCTTTAGTGAAAAGATGTGAATCTGGATTCTTGTTCTTATTTTGCATGTGGCATTACACCCACAGCTGTTTGATCAAAAGCTTAAATCAAATTGAAATTTCCTCAACTGGTAAAATGATGAAGGATGAAGTCAAAATGCATGGATATGATAATATTAAATGACACAGTCAACATAAACCTAGATATAATCCTGCCTTAATCCCAATTCTGAAATGTGGCTTCCTAATTTAGCTGTCACCTTTCTGGGCTTCTGGATACTGTGTCCTCATGAATTCATGAGAATGTGATGCTCGCATCCGAGATGTCAGATTGAATTGAGCAGCTTAAGTTAAATCAAACGCGAATACATGCCCCTTTGACACCAAATTACACAACAGCACTTAGAAATGTAAGCATGTTCACCGGCTCTGAAGACGCAAATCTCCCTCTCCTTTTCACACAAACACAAATCCAAGCTGCATGGATTTTTTTTGTTTTGTTTTAAAGTGCAGGTGCATTGTTTCTTCTCTTGTGGTTGAGTTTTTTTTTTTTTTTGTCCTGCTCCCCACAATGTCTGCCAGCTTCACAATCAGCAAGCGCATCAATATTCCCTGCAGGCCTGACAGCTTTACCCCTTATTCGATACAGCCGCCTGCACTGATAAATCCAACCAGCCAAACAGAATGCACAGATTAAATACTGCAGAGTCGAGACAAAGTAAAAGAAATGACAATGAATTTAGAAAAATAAAATCCTCTAAAGACAAGGGGACAGAGGTCATTGTGTTCATATGCATCTACATTCCTATAATGAAATTTAATAACTACAGAGTCTAAACTTTTTAATGAGACTTAATATTATCTGATTTAACGTTCTTGAGCATCTTGACAGTCATTGAAAGTTAAAGTAGTTGATAAGATTTATTGCTTCCAAAACTGAGAAAGATAAAGGTGGCTTATGTGACATATAGGATATCAATGATCAGACAAGTGACTGAGAAAAAAATGTCAGTTTTTTTGCATTCATCACATTCTTCTTAAGCCTTCATAATCTATATTAAATTTGTATGTTTGTTTTTATAGCTGCTGGTTGCTTGGATTCTCCAAAAAATCAATGAAAAATCCAAATTGCAAAATAAGATCAATGTTTACGACCACTAAGAGTGTTTATGCACCATACTGCACGTCGAATTATTCATTTATATTTTTATTGAGCGTCTTTGTGTCTTTATATTTAAAGTGCAGCACTGGAGAGCCATTACTGATTGAACAGTTTATCCCTTTTATAATTACAGTGTAGCTTTTCTAATTTCTTATTTTGTTAATGGGCGTCCGTTAATTAGCTAGGCTGACAGAGAATAAATATTAGATGATAATATTATTTAATATTTTAATAGGATATATTTTAAAATGTTTGAGAATGGCTTTCTAAAAATAAAAAAGACCTTTGGGTAGACTTTGCTGCGTTTCTAAAACTAGAAGGGTTTTTTAAAAAGTATTTTTTCTATGTTTGTGAATTCACAACGAGCTCTTTGCTGTGCAGCTCGGCTCAGCCTTCAGTCGGCGCTCCGCCTATGAAACATTGATGACTCGTTTCTCTACAAGACAATAATAAGTACTGCACAAAGCCAGGATCAAGCGAGGGCCTGAATGTCTTCAGACGACTTGAGCATGGAGAAGAGGAGATTTTTTTCCCCCCTCTGTTTCACATGACTAAACAAACACCTCATGAATTAAACTGATTCTTTGTTTCAGGCAACCAAACTCCACAGGATGAAATCTAAAATTTAAATAAAGTCCAACTGATTTTTCAGTTGACACGCAGCAGGAACAGTCCTGTCCTTGGAGAAAAAGTCAGAAGCGTTTACCTTCATGTGTCGTCGTCTCCGTCTGAAACGCAGCAGCTCCTTGTGCTGGCGGGCGATAAAGTTCACGGCGGCGTATTCCAACAAGGCCGAAAAGACAAACAGCAGACAGACGGCCATCCAGATATCAATGGCTTTCACATAGGACACCTGCAGGCGGTCAAGAAAAACAAGCAAACAAAGAAATAAAACATCAGATAGACTGAATTAGAATAAATAAACAGAGCCTTGTGTCTGGGTTTTTGTTTTGAGGCCCTGGCCTTTTTGGCTCTGCTTTTCATGGTTCACTATCTGTTTTTCATACATGAAATATCAGACAGGAGCTAAACAAAGTCTGTCTGGCTCATCTCTAATTAATTTACACCTCTTTATCTCTACACTGATCTCTTTGTGAAGCCCTGAGTCAAACACAAATAAAACACAATCGCCTGTATAAAATCTGATTAAATTATGATCTTTTGCACACACACTGTCTGGAAGTTCACCTTGCGACACTGATAGGAAAACATTTATCTTTGAACAGTTGAGGGACACCTCGGCTTGACAGTCGTTCAGGCTTAAAGCAGCAACGTAAAGGGAAACAGGCCATTTTCTCATCAGACTCTCACTAACGGTAAAGACGTGTAAAAAGAAAAAAATCTAGACTATTCAATGCAGCACTATAATTTCACAATAAATGAAGAAATAATTGTTTAGATGTCAATATACACATATTTGGACTTAAAAAAACTCAAACATTTTTTAAGTTCAAATAAATGTGGATTCATTTTGCATTATTAGACTTACACAGTAGCTCCACATCCCCTTGGTCCCCGGTGAAAGGACTGATTGAAGCTTTTCCTACAGTGTTGAGAACATTGCTTCAGTCTGCAGTGATGAAGAAGGAGCTAAACCGAAAAGCAAATGTCTATTTACTGAGATCTTGGGATAAAGCCACTGCCTTTCTGCATCAAAAAGAGTCATTTGATTCCTCTGGACATTCTTCTGTTTGGAGGTTTTCCAGCCATGTCACACTGGGAAGAGACCCAGAGGATGTCTTTACACCCGACAGTCTGGTAGACTCGGATCGACTGGTGACCAAAACTGAAACAATTGCTAAATTTTCAGATGGTGCGGTTTGCGTTCACACTGCACTGCATCAAACGATCCAAACCCTTTGAGAAACCTGTTCCCTCCCTCACCTGTGGTGGTGCTGCATGAAGAACAACTGAAGGAAAATCATGAATATCTCTGAAGAAGACGTGAGTGGAACTTCCTTTTTCACGTAATGGAAACAAAAATGGAGTGGCGTCAGATTTGAGTGGTTGTAGGATTTCTCTCTTGTCTGTGGTTTAAAAAAAAAAAACATGAGCCATTTTTTGCTGTAGTGTTAGAATCTCACATTTATTTTGGTTGTATTTACCCATAATGCCTTGCGCTATAGTTTGCTTCTTGCTTTTGGAGTGGCTTCTGGTCCACTTGCCTCCAAATATATATTTGCACCGTACCAAAATTCACTTTAATCGAACCAGAGTTCGCTTTTTTTGTCCACATGAGAGCTTGAATGCGCGTTTGCAACTCCTCCAATGAACTGGACTTTCAAACAAATAAACTAGAGTTCAATTAAAGCAGACTAAGCAGAGAATGGGCCCAGAAGCATTTATCTAGAACTTTGTGGGCAATCTATAGACTTCTCATGAGAAGCAGGATGGCTTTGCTGAGGAGAGGACTGTATAGTTTCCCTCCCAGATTCGTCCCCTTCGCGACCTAATCTCAGATAAGCAGAACACAGCAGGTGGATGGATGAACATCAGCACCGTGTGCCTCTGCTGTTTTTGGTGAAATCCTTGGAAGAAAAAAACTGCCCAACTTTCTTGTAAATGTTCTTTGCGTCCACCTCCATTTCCCTCCAGCCTGACACGACGCAGTACGTCACGTGTAGGTGCGTTTGACAGCAGTCACACTGATTTGCCTGTGAGTGTGTGACTGAGCCGCATGTACACTCAGCTGTGGTGCGTGATTATTACTATGACAGCTGAACTGCAGAGGAATCATGGTTCACTAGTTGGGCTTCCAGAGCGCACAAAGCTCCAAATGTAAACAAACTTAGATTGAGTGTGTTGGAATCAGACAGACTCATATTTGCTCCACTTCCATTTGAAAAGACCGAGGGGCTTTACAATTGTTTTTGTTTATTTAATGGTTTTCTTCTGCCCTTCACTGTAACTCATCAAGTGTTTTTTCTGTCATTCAGTTAATGACACTCTGTGCATCAGTAAGTGTCTGAACAGGTGTAGAAATTAGTCTGATTTCTCGGCACCTTGGGCAGAGAGGCTCTGGAGCCTGAGCTCTGCGTGGTCATGGTCAGCACCGTGGTGATCCCCAGACCAACGCGGGCAGGCGCTGCGTCCATGTTGATCCAGAAGGAGACCCAGGACAGGATGACGATGAGCAGCGATGGGATGTACATCTGGATCAGGTAATAACCCATCTGACGCTCCAGGTGGAAACGAGCCTCGATGCAGGTGAATTTACCTGAAGCAGAAGAACACAGTCTATTATATGTAGCCTTAAAGAATCGGGAGATTTGGAAGACATCTTGGTCTTCTAGCTGTGAATGGCAGGAGATAATTGATTTGTATGATCACCTTCAATTTCTTATGAAGAGATTTTCTTTAACAAATCTCCAAGCAGAGAGCAGGTCACAGTTCAGTATCGGTGCGTAGCAATCAGGACAAAACTAAGAAATATCCAGCTGTGGCTTTATACCTGTAAACAATTTAAGCGACTGAGAGGTCTCGACATGCCCCAAGTGTCTTCAACAACCAGTAATATTATAAACACTCTCTATTTTAAACAACCGGTTTTCCCTTTGTGATGCTGTAAACCTTCAGAGCAAAACTACTGAGTAAAGTTAGAGACAGAGGCAATGTGCTGATAGAGATTGTACTCTAATCCCTCAATGTTCGGGTAAGAAACTGGTCAGAAGCCAAACTGACTGAAATCAGCACATACCATATACTTATGTGCTGATTTCACTGTTTGATATTGAATAGTTCAGTCAGATTAAATTAATTACTTTCGAATTCAGTTTATTGGCATGCTTTAATTATATAATGCTGTATATTTCATTTTATTGGGGTTATATAAGATGAGTGTATTATTTCAGCAGAAACACAAAAGGCGTTTTGTGTCTTTGTGCTGCAGAGTGCCACAGGCACTCCCAGGCCTGAGGCTGTGTGGGTTAAAGGAGTGATTGATGCTTGTGCTTGCAGCATGTTGTTGTCTCAGAGCTCGTGGCGAACAAAGTCAGAAATTTCAGCTTCTCCTAATCCCTCCGTTTCTTCAGAAACCTCAGAGTTTTGACCCAAGATACACCAACAGAGTCAAGATTACTGTTCTCTACCTAAAGAACAAAGATTTGTGCAACAGATAGTGCAGCCCAAGGAGTTCTGATCTAAACAACACGAAGTCAGTATGGGATCACATACAGAAACAGGCTAACAGAAGAAACGTGAAACATTCTCCCAAGCAGCTTTAAAACGTAAAAAGTTTTTTTTTTTTTTCAGGTTACTGCTCTATGGCTGAATGTAACTGATTTTCTGAAGGTATCATACATGAAAACATTCAATTTAATTTGATCAACAATAAACCTCTTCTACAGTCCAACAACCTCCACAAAAAGGAGACCAATTAGTTACTTTTTGTCCTGCAGTTATTTTAAAACAAATCAGTTAAGATGATAAGTAGCAATAATTTTACAGCGATAACATTATTCATACATTACTCAGAAATATGTTGTACGCAAATTGGCATGGAATCCAAAACTCAAAGTCTAGTTGCAAGTCATTAAATCTACTGGGATGTCTTAATTGCTCCACATGACAATGCTAATTATTAGTAGCAGCACGAAATGACAAAGTATTTTTTAAAATTTCAAATATTCAAGAATTATACATGCCATCTAACTTTTCACAGTACAATATGTGTGAGGCCAGTTCAACAGGAACCAAATGAATAGCAGTTCAAATAAATTCACTACATTCACTACATTTTAAACACCCAGCAGCCATATTGGATTTTATAAATTGTTATTTTTGGACATTTAGGCTTCGATCTTAAAATCCAGCCTTCAGGGATGTTCCAGTTGATTTTTCTTTACTTTTTCTCTGTTTTAGAACTCAGAAATTTTGACTTAAACTATTAAATCAACTTAGCTTTAGAGATGCATTTTGGTGTATGCTGATAGTAGCTACAGTATGCAGTCAACTAAAAATGCTCTAAAGTAACTCTAAATTACTATGGCACTACTCTCCACTTTAAAAATATTTTATAGTGTTAGGGAATTACTCATTTGAGTAATTTGAGGACACAAAAAACTAAAACAGAAAGACCTCCATCTGTTAGAAAGTAAAATGTTATAGAGCTTTAACACCTTATGATTTAAAGTAACTTGCAAAAATATTAACAGGTTCACTTATTAAATTACCTTCCCCTAAATACATTGTACTTAATAACTCTTACAAGAACACATCCACCATATCCAGTAGATTTGATCCAGTGGGGATGATGTACAATTTTGTATTTTGCCTGTGTGTGTGTGTGTGTGTGTGTGTGTTTATGATGTAAACACACACGCCTTGCTGCTGAAATGTGCTATGTAAATAAACTTTATTGACTTATTGATTGATGTTTTAAAACATATGCTGCTTCCAAATAGCACTTTCCATCCAGACCTTAACATAATTTGCTCCCTTAAAACTAATTGTCCTAATTGTGTTTTAGTTTAGTTTTAAATCACTGAACATACGCTGTCAGTTGTAGACATTTTATGGGAAAATAGAGATAAACAGATAAACAACGCGCATGAAGAAAATCTGCAATGATATTTTAATCGACCTAAGCTGCAGTAGGCTTATTTACATTGCAGTGCTGTTGCAGCGCTAAAGTCCCTCAGTCTTTCTCGGTAATGTAATGAGCAATGGGTCCCATAATAAACTGCAAGATAGCCAGAGAGCAAGATGGCTGACAATCCATTTAATCAAAGAGGATCAATTGAGGGTAGCCCCATCAGTTAAGAGTTAACCCTTGAAACCCGGAGAAGAAGGGAGAGGCAGGAGATTCAAGGGAAAACCAAAGAGAGAAAAGAGATGAGAGGAGCATGGAGACATTAAAAGACAGAAGGAGCGAAGGAAGAGGAAGGAGGAGGAGAGTTCATGAGGTTGATTTATAGCTGTGATACACTTGGGAGCTTTTAAGTGCTGTCCATATTTTCCATCTGATAAGAAGATTGAAATTATTCAGCCGAGCTCATATCTCACTGTTGGTGGGTCTGTGTGTGTCTACTGAACTTCACACTGCACTCTGAACATGTCTGTGCATATTTTAAAAACCATATTTATCGCCCACAGCAGCAGAGGTATAAACAGACTGTGTGAGGGCTGCTTTCTTTTTTGGAATGAGTTCAAAATCATTGTTGAGATAAAGTAGTATTTTATAAGAATAGACTGCAAAAACAAAAACAAAACTGTTAAACAATGAGAAAATACAAGAAAATCTAAAATCCACTCAGAATATCAGCAGTCTATCTAATCAACTTGTTAAGCCTCCACCTCTGATGCTAATGAAGTCACTTTAACTTTGTATTATTACTTGAAGAGAAATATCTACAAGTTCATGCTAAAACATTATTACTCATAGGAAATGCATAGGAAATGTACTGATTGTGCGAAGAAAAGCTAAATATTTTCTAAGAATGAATAAGTTGATATGACTATCTCATTAATGTCCAACAGAAAAAATATGCTTGTCTTTGATTTTCATTCATAAAATTGTCCAGGTTATTTTAGAAGTAAAAGGAGTTTCCCATTTCCATTAATGGATCAAAAATAAAAACTAGAATTGCCAAAACAAAAATCTAAATATTTTAATTTTTTAAGCACTTTATGATAACATTATTCATTTTTTGTGTGATGAGATGATTTTAAAATACTGTAAAATGTTGGGGGAAAAAACAAGTAAGGCACGCACACCTCGTTTTAGGAATAAAATGAATCGCAAGGTGTTTCAAATCCAAAGATAAAATATATTAAAATGAAATAAAGAAATTATAGTACAATCAATTAAAATCCTAATGAACTTAAATCAAATTCCTGGCTTTAAGGAGATGCAAAATAGAAAATCGGCAACTTATTTACCAGCAATATATTAAACACGTCACTCTATATGTCGTTTCATAATAACCCAGTTGGGTTAAACATGTGGGAAGCCACAAGATGAGCAGCTGAAGTCCAACCCACCGAACTCGATTTGCTCTGAGTCCTGTCAGACTGGAAACTGAAGGCTCTCTTTAAGAGTTGTAGAGAGTAATTACTTTTTATGCATCTAATCAAAAAGAGTAGGATTAGAGTTGATTACTCAAAACAACTCAGGCTATAGACAAAAGCTTTTTTCAATCTTTCACTTTTATATGGCTCTAAACCATCCTAAATCTTGTCAGCTTGTGCAAAAGCAGCACCATATGATTTGTTTCAGAAACACCTGACAGGAAAACATGTTGTTGATGTAGTTTGTACTTCAGCTCAAGAGGATGTCAAAGGAAGTAGAAGCGATGCACAAGAAAATGGATTATGTCGCTGATCTGTTTAGGTGTTAACAACTTTTTTCACACCCCAAACATATTGTCAGCCTCAGAACAAAAGGCCCCTGCAATGCAGCAGAAATCGTAATTAGTATTTCAAACAGGGATTTCTACATGTGTGCGTGTGTGTTGGGAATAATGGGGGAGGTGAGTGAGGGAATGGGAAGAAATAAAACGGAAACAGTCAGTGGCAGATTGAAGAAGAAAGACGGATGCGGGGAAAAGACTCCCTCTTCCTCAGTCACAACAGACTGCAGCTAATAAATCTGAGGAAAACGACACCTTAATTCCCTCTTAATGCTTGATTAGGAAGCAGTGAGCTGAGTGCACACTCAACCCTGGACACTAACTCACACAAACATGTCGTCACACACAGTGAACGGCCTCTGAGGAGCAGGCCTGGGATGAGATGCGAGGGATGCAGAAGAGCAGCAAAACGGGGGTAAACAGTTTTGGGGGAATTTATGTCGGTGAAGCAGTGAAAGGGAACAGAGGAATGTTTTTAGGTACGCAGGAAAATCAGACTCCGCTCTGTTGTGGTACGAGCAAACAGCTCATGTCAACATACACAGTCCAGTCACATTAATGTGACCACCACGTACTTTCCACTTCAGAGTTAAATAACCAATCACAGAAGGCAGGTGGCAGCACAGTGCAGTTGAGCGTATATAAAGGGTGTGTGTGGGCTTCGGAAAACATTTCAATCGTTGGCGTAATGCAGAAACGAAGCGATTTATCCGACGTCCAAAAGGGCATGATCATTGGCTTTCGGGCCAAGGGTGGAAGCATTTCCGAAACGGCTGAGTTTGTGAACTGTTCGCGTGCCGCCGTGGTAAAAGTGTACCGTGCATGGCAAAATGGGACTGTCCAAAATCAACGACGTGGCAAATGTGGTGCACCACGGGCCATAGATGACAGAGGCGAACGACGGTTGCGGAGATGCGTTCGGGCAGATAGACGGGCTACCGTTGAGCAACTGACCACTAAAATGAACCAAGGGGCTACCACAAGTGTCTCCCAAACCTCTATTCAGCGAACATTGCTGCGTCTGGGCCTCCGAAGCGGACGCCTGGTTCGTGCACCTATGCTGACTGGTGTTCATCGACGACGAAGGCTAGAATTTGCACGCCAGTACAGCAGCTGGACGTCCACTGAGTGGCGACAGGTAGCGTTTTCAGATGAATCGCGTTTTATGCTCCATCGGACAGATGGACGTTGGCGTATAAGGCGTGAAACCTCTGAAAGGAACCACCCTGCAACCATTGCAGGAACGGTCCAAGCTGGAGGCGGGAGCATTATGGTCTGGGGAATGTTTTCCTGGCATTCTCTGGGTTCACTGATTATTGTGGAAGGCACGATGGATCAATACAAGTACGCATCTGTCCTTGCGGACCATGTCCACCCCTACATGCGCATTGTTTTTCCTCAGGATGATGGCATCTTCCAGCAGGACAATGCGAGGTGCCATACAGCTGCCAGTGTACGTGCGTGGTTCGAAGAGCACCAGGATGAGTTTACCGTCCTCCCCTGGCCAGCAAACTCACCTGACTTAAACCCAATCGAGCATCTGTGGGACCATCTCGATCGAGTTGTTCGCGCCATGGATCCTCAACCGCGTAATCTAGCACAGCTGGCCACGGCATTAGAGTCGGCATGGCTCAACATCCCAGAGAAGACCTTCAGGGACCTAAGTGACTCTCTTCCTGCACGTCTCGTAGCAGTTCGCTCTGCGAAAGGTGGTTATTCTGGCTTTTGACAGATGGTCACATTAATGTGACTGGACTGTGTATAACTTGATAAATGTGCTACAGACCAACCTTGTACTAATGAGCTCGCTCTTTCTGCCCTCTGCTCTGTATGTACTTTATCGAGTCACTGTTGTATTGAAGGAAAACACTGCAAAATATTAACTGAAAGCTCACTATTTACCCTTGTGGCTGTGCATAAAACTGTCTTTAGGGGGACAAAAAGAAACATTTGTAACCTAAATGGTGTGAAGGAGACGTTAAAACAACCTGCAGGTGCAGCCCAACAAATAATTCAAATTAATTTATTACACTTTGAATTGCCTTGTTGCTGAAAATGTGCTATATAAATCAAATTACCTAACCTTACCTTACACAGAAAGGTGAATAACTCAAACATTTATATCTGTTAACTTTGATGATTATGTCTCACAGCTAATGAAAACAGAAAATTCAAAAGCTCTGGCTGCAGCTGCAGTTACACCTTGTGAGTCTCTTCAATGGGCATTTCTTCATGATGCTCTCAAGTCTCACACTTTTTCCTTCTTCCACTCACTTTTCAAGAGAGCTTCTGTCAAACAGGGGCTGGAGGGAGTCATTGAGACAAGTATGAAGCTTCTCCATCAGTGTATAAAATAATCGTTTTCCTTTTTATTGATCTTCAGTTTTGTTTTCATGGACTGTAGGTTTTTAAAATCAAAATTAACAGTAATATTTCAATGGAATATTTTTATCGCATAATAAATTAGTTTCACTTTTACAACTGAATCACAGAAATTAGTTACCTTTTATAATCTATTAAGATGCGCCTCCACAAGTGGTTCTGTTTTCATCTAATGGATCCGAGATGGAAATTTAAGTTTTAAATCAGTCATTGTCTATTCACATTTTTATTCTTGGAATTTCAGAAAGCTTTTCTCAATATCTTTCAAGGATATATGATAAACAAAACAAATGCAAAGTCCAAGCATATAATCTGGATAAGTATTGTTGTGCAGATCTGCTCATTAGTTCAGATGTAGGTGCATGAATAGACATTTGTGTGTGTGCACACACACACACGCACACACACACACACATCAGTGTGCCACTCTGCAGCACTTCTCAGCAGGTGAAGGAAATCTGGCCCAATCAGCAGCATCCTCAACTCAGGTAATTTAAGGAATCCACCAACCACTTTACTGGTTTTGCAACAGAGCTGAGGAAGGCAAACAGCCTCCAAAGCAGCATTTCATGGGAAAGGACTAAGGACAAGCGGTAAGCCACTAACTGGGCTCAATTGAATGTAATTTGATTGTAGTTTCACATTTGAGGAATGAAATACAGAATTTATTGAAGTAACAGTTTGCACTGCAAGTTTTTACAGTTTGTTTACAGTAATTTCATGTAAAAACTTATGTCCTAAGAAAAAGAAAAATGTGTAATTCTAAAATGTTGGGATTTGTTTCATTCAAATTCAACCAGACATGGAATTTAATCATTTAATAGTTGAATTTATGGTTAAAATTGTAAAAGAAATGTATGTTTAAGGTTAAAAATGGAATTAGTCATTGAGATATATTAACTATGAACAAAATGTCTAAAATGTATGTTAAAATATTTTGTATGTGTGTTGTAGGTTTTTCATTTGTTCATTGTGGTGGGATGGTGTTTCACCCTCCCCGGCTCTGTGCATCCGGCACCGTTGATTGGTGGGCGGAGCGAACAGCTTTATAGGTGGGCGGGTCGCTGTAGGGTTTGCGCGTCTGTTTCTCCCACTGTTGCTGCGGTCGCGGCTACATGTCGGCCTGTGGGTTTGGTTGACTCGTCGGCGATCGTAAGTGGCAGTTTTTCCATCCGTGGCCGAGATCATGGTTGGTTTCTGGGTGACGCCTGTCGTGCGTTTTCTACAGCGTTACCATGATGGCGTTTCCGGCTGCAGCTGGTTGCTGTGGCGGGCGGCTTCAATCTGGTCCTCACCTGCTGACCCGCTTCCTCCCGGGTTAGGCTGTGTCTCCACCCCTGGGTCGGTTACCTGCCATTAAGCTTTTAATTTCTTTTATTTTGTATTCGCCGTTAATGGGCTTTTCTGTTTTAGGCAACTGATTGTTTGGAGCTGCAGCGCTTTGGACGCTCTGCTGTTTTGTCTTTTCATTGTTTGATTGGGCGGCTCTCCGTTGGATCCGTTGCGGATTGGCCAGGCCGTGTGGGCGGGGCGTTACTCCTCCGGCCCAATAGAAAGGCACCTGGAATGACGACGACGACGACGACTTGTTCCATTGTTTGAAGTATTTTCTTTTACCGTTTGTTGAGTTATTCATTTGTTTTCTTTTTGATTGCTTTGTTCATTTCTTTTTGCGTTGCCTGATCCTTTTCTTGACTCATTTCGTTGCATTTGCATGTTTTTTTTTCTTTTTTTGGAACAATCCCATTCTTGTTCGTTTTTCCTTGTGTGTTCCTTTTGGTTCCTGGGACCGAGTGGTGGGCCTGAAGCCTCGATTTTAAAATAATTGTTTTAAAAGAATTATTTTATATAATTGTTTAATAAACTATTGTACATTGTTAAATCCGTGTTCTGGTGCATCTTGTGGCTCTTAAAAATATCTCCACCTGCTGGTCACAATTGGTTCTCACTCATTGGTGAAAATAAAAGATTGAGTAAATTCCTGAAGTCTCCAAGTCCTCCATTTCAAGTGTAGGAAGCCATGAAATTATAGGACACTTAACAAATATTGACCCAGAAACATTACAGTACTGTCTGCTGTTTGAAAACCAAAACATTCAAAAGTAAATTTTTAGATTTATTTGTATATTTTCTCTTGTGTCTACATTTCTTTTTTTTTTTTTCAGGATATTCAAAATGCATTAAATTAAACGGTTCAGTGTGATGGGAGGTGAACCAATGACGGTCCCCTCTGAGCTTCATCCCTGATCAGGCCCGACCAATGAGATCTCTGTTCTGTCTTTGTTCAGCTGCCAGCTTTAAAACATATTTATCTGTGAATCTGTTGGATTTTCTCCAGCGTGTCGGAGTCGTGGGCTGGACAGGACAGATGGTTTTCAGCCACATCTCATGGAGAGAGAAACAGAGCGTGGCGGCAGCCCCCAGTCTGTCTCCGTCACCGACTCCATACGTCTTTTATTTCTCTCTGTTGCAGAATTTCACTGCACTTTTTTAAGAAAATGTTACATTTTGGTCGTTTTATTTTTCCTTTCTCTTTGCTTATTCGTTTTTAATCCATATCACTGTTGCATTTTTATTTTGTAATTTCTTTTACACATTTTTCTCATTAATTTCCCCAAACTGAGATAAAAACATTAAACAAAACATTCAATTCCAACACATTTGTGTATTTCATAAAGAAAAAGAGGACGCAGAAACAGAGCTGTCAGTAGTTTTGTGGCCCACTCACCTGTGTTGTAGTGCTTGGTGCAGTAGCGCAGATCTTTCTCCTCTTTGAGTATAAACTGAGGTAACGTCAGACCATCGGCCACCTGCACGGCTCCCTTCTCGTCCCACTCGAAGATCAGGTCATTCATAGTGTAGCCGACTGAAGAAGAGAGCAGTGGGTCAGAATGTCTGCAAATTTGGTGTTTTATCTTAGAAAGAGAAGGATGATGTTTCTGCACTTTGCTGAGCCACAGATTTACCTCCTGTAGTCATGATCAATATAAACAATGAAATCATGTTTTCTACCAACAGGACACTTCACACCTTTTTACCAAGTGTCCTACTCAGTCTGAAGAAGGAGAACTTAAAGGTGACATGTATTTTTTTTTTTTACATGAAATCATCCTAGATAATGAGATGTTAGTCTCCTCACTTCTGCTTATTTTCAGCTCTTTTCAGATTGAGCTGTTTTAGAGCCTCTTGTCACTTTAAGTTCAAATAAGCTGCTGCTGGTTACGCCCCCCCAACTCGATGTTTACGCTCACGTGTGAAAATCGTTGCAAACGTTTTCAATTATACAACTGTACATTTTTCAAAAGCAGAAATCGAGCCTCCTGCACAAACAAGAATGTAACAAGTGGTTGCTAAATGGTAAGACAACAAGCAAATACTTGTCTTTTCCAGCAGTACGTCCTGGAGCTTTGCTTGGGTTGTTGGTGTGCGTTCATTTTGTCTTTACAATCGGGTGTTTTTTGAAACCCCTAATTTTCTAGACACCAAAATTTGCTTGTTTTTTTATGGTTTGGCTAGAAGTAGTTGACCCAATGGACGTACAAAAACATGCAAAATGTTAATTTTGCTATAGGTCCCCTATAAGAGCGAGAGGGTTCCACATCACAAACTAATATTTCCCTTCCCAGGTTGAGCACTGGTCTTCAGGTGCTTTAAATTCTGCTCAAATTGGATCATTCCTGCTATGCAGCCTTTTGACTACCTTTCAAAAAATGTATTTTAGATGTGTCCCAGAGAGAAAAGGGCTCTGGGGGAGGTTTTGGCTGCAGACTCCGATTCCATGTTGTGGCTGATTAGTGTAGATTCTCTGAGCTCTCAGAGATATACTGACAGCCTCTCTTTGTCCTTTCTCTGATTTCCCTCAGCCTGTTTGGAGAAAGGAGAGGCTGCAGAGAAATCTTCACCACTTCTCTCGACCTGTCATCGCAGTGATTGATTGACTGATCCGTCTGCTTGTGTGTGTGAATACTCACAGCTCTCCAGCTGCATGATGCAGGTCTGGACGTCCATGGGGAAGTTCTTCAGATCCATCGGACAGGCAAGGACCAGAGTTATTCTGCACACAGAATCAACCACATGCAGCTTAAGTGAGACAAATTATCTGATGAATTAGCAGTTTCTGAAAAATACCAGCACAATGATTTAAGACAAAAAGTCATTGTTTCTTTTTTGCGTATATTTTGGGAGCAATTACACAGAGCTTAGTTTAAAAAAAACAATTTGAGGGATTTATAGAAATGAAATAATGTGGAAAAATTAACATAATTGCTGGTGGGTTTACATAACACCGTGCATACATAAGTATGTAAATAATTTAATTGCATTCAGTAAAAAGGATTATGTCCAGCTGTGAAAACAACAAAAATAGACTTATGGATATTTGTTGAAACATACAGTCTAAAGCACTGATGTGAAATATTGGGTTTATGTAGTTTCATGACCAAAAGTCCTAAAATCTTAGTTTTACAGGTTACTGTTACAGAACTTAACTGTATAGAAATGAACTATATCTTTAAAGGAAGCCCAAAACATGCAAGTTGTGGAAAAACCTCAAAAAGTAACTTATCATAAAGTTTTCAAAAGCAACCTGGTTGTTTCCTAATGTAATTTTTAGGATTCAGGAATTAACTTGGGAAAATCTTTAAACTGAAACATTACAATAGGAAGTTGTAACCCTTTAGTTTCCACAAAGGAAACTCTTTTTAAATTAATTCAGTTTTTTGGACAATCATGTCAACAGGAGGTTTGGAAAATATTTAAAAAAGATAATCCGTAAGATGCAAGTAAAACAAATATATATATATATATATATATATATATATATATATATATATATAATGTAATTTATTAATGTATAATGTAATAGTATATACAATTTATGCTAAAATCACTATTTTTTGAGAGTTAACAGAAGGACATCAGATTGTACTTGGGAAAGAGTCTTGTAAACAAGTGTTCTTTATTATTTAATTATATCTAAAGATTATGAAATAACTCCTTTTGATCCATTTCAAACTCAAATTTGAACTTTGTTCTAGACAAAAAAAAATTTAGCTGAGAAAAAAACCCCACTCCAGGTCCACTTTTGTGTCTGCAGAGATTTAGCCATCATGACAATTAGGAAAAGCTGAGTTGACGCCTCGTTTTCTAGTCCTTCTGTTCCTCTCCGACCGGACACCCACTGCGACAACATTCCCATCCCGTCCGGCTGATGTACCAGATAAACTCTGCCGCGTCTGCACATCCTTACAAATCCTTGACAGGATGCTGAGTATGCTTTGCTCACATGATGTAGCCAGCGCAGATGTCCCACTTTCTCCAAAAGACGTTCACCTTAGTGGTTTCCTATCTGCTGATTACAACCCATCAACGCCTAATGTCAACGGAGTACGTGTCCTTGTTTTAGTCTGCAACTGCTAGTAACGCGATGGATCTCTGGTTGTGTGGGTCCTCTCAGTGTTACAATCAAAACTGTTGGACAGTAGACACATTGAGATGGATTTATTCATGTTTTTATGCAGAAGTTGGCCTGGTTTGCAGCTGAAAGAAGCACAGTTAATAAAGCAATGTACGCCTCTAATCAATAGTCATATAATCTATAATTACATAAATACACATCATTTGTCAAGTGAATTATGGGATTTTCAAAACAAACAGTAGAATATCTCAGTGTTTAGACTTTAACTTTAATTGGTCTTGACCTGTTAAACCCCTGTACAGAGTCAGCGGATGGAGTGAGAAAGGTGGCCGGTTGAGCAGGTTTTTACCGTGGAAAATAACTTCCTGCTTTCTCTGGAAGAGGTTGGTTTGTCATGGGGAAAAGACATTTTTGCACAAGTCAAGCTGACGTCAAGAAAAACGTACATTTATGCTACTTTATTTTCATGGCACGCCTCAGATTGGTTTTCCGCGTGTAAGGATGGAAATATCTGGGATGGAATAACCAAAGCAGGTCTGATAGAGGAAGTTGTGTTTTCTTTCCTACATTACCGTCTCCTTTTTGAGAAAATATTGGGTAAACTCGGGGGCGTTTTAGTCCAAAATAGACAATCCATTTGATCTCAGAAGTCATACACCTGAACAATCATACATTTTCGCTTTTGATACAGCGCTTGACTTGCACAAATTGAACAACATATCAGCTCAGCGGCTGCATATAAACCTGGTCATCCAATCTCAGAGGGTTCACCTTCATCTCAACACAGAAAGCGACGTCGACGCCGACTTCTGTGGAGCGATAAACATCAAAAACAGAGTAAACAACATTCACATCAGCCCCATTCTGCTGCATCCCCCAGAGATGGTTTAATATCCCTAGCTGCTTCGTCACCTCTGAGATGAAGCTGATCAACACAGAGGCTCATTCGGACCATGTCAAGTTTAAAAATGAGGCGGCGAGGAGGAGCGCGAGATGTCTCTGAGCTCTGACGATATTTATAAAGGACCAATCTTCCTGTTGCTCCTGCTGGACACGAAGGTGAAAGCCGAGGTTGATAACGGATCAGAGGCACTGCTGGAATACTAACAGGACTGAGTAGATTACCACGGCTGCTGCTGCGCTTTTTCATCTGCCCCAAGCCGCTGCAGTAAAAGCAAGTAGGAGGAAACACCGACAGGCTGAAAGGTTTGTTGGCTGAAGGAGGTTGTAACTCTTAGAGGCTCAGACAAGAAGCCACATGGAAAACGAGGAGAGAGGAAGAAACCAAATATGGAAAAAAGTTCCAGTAAAACCATCTCTCCGAGCCAGGGGATCAAAGAGATCACAAGAGAATTTGATTTCTTGGTTTCCCTCAATGCTCCTTGTTCATTTAAAAAAAATAATAAAACAGAAATTTCCAAACAACCTTAACCAATTTAACCTCCTAGTACAATAACAGATCTGATCATATATTTTTAGAAGTATGATAACCATTCTAAACTTTCTGATAAATGTGCTGGATTTAAATTTTAAAACATAATATCCAAATACTGTAGATCACAGTAAAAAACAAGCAGACATGGGAATAAAACAGATTTTGGCAGGAAAAGTGGAAAACTGAATGTTGGGAGTCAAAAAAACCACAGGAAAAAATAAAATAAAACTAGACAGCAATGGATTAATTTTATAAACAAAGGTTCCAATTCAGATTAAAAACACCTTCAGGTGTTTTATGACGTTTTCCTGTTTCTGAACCCAGTTTAAAACAAAGTGTGTAACTTCTGAAAACATCTTTCAGAAGTCCATGTTTAAGAAGCATTTATAATGCAAAATGCTTTTAGAACAGCATTTACAAATTAGGAGTCCCCATACTTCAGATTTTATGACATTTACATTTTAATGGGATATTTGACACAAAATATAGCTAGAATACCCCAAATGCATGCATAATTATCCTGTTATTGCTATGGCAACTAGGTTGTAGTGCATACAGGAATAATAACTGATCAAATAAACAAAAACTGGTCGTTGTGTGTGACAAATCCCAAAATAATATATTTTTTTCAAGTTTACATAAAACAGCCTCATGATTTTCAGTAGTTTAAGCTGCGAGATACATGCTACAGTTTGACTGTCGGAGATTCTGAACACCAAGATAACCTTGACAATATGATGGAGAAATATTTCAGCATCAGCACTCCATTAGATATTGCCGCAGAGAAACACATAGGTCCTTTTATGCCTTTTATGACCTGATATAATTTCATTTATGAGTTTTGCAGATAATTACAGACTGAAAATGTCCTCAGCCCAGCACAAAACATTCTCACAATGCGATAAGCATTATGGAAGAATCCAACCCGTGGTCGAATATGACACCAAAAATGCAACGTGGAATTGGGCTGCTAGCTTTGTGCGCCGTTTTGGACAGGGCAGGGTGCGATGCAATGTAGTAGTGGGTTTCTGTATTTATTAGATTGTTTTGTCAGAAAATAGACAACTATCTGTTCAAGCCATAACTTCAGTTTTATTAGTTATGCTTGGAGTTTTTCAGTCTTGGTCAAATCAATTGAAATGAGGCAGAGACTTTATCATTTGCTCTAAATGCAGAAATGAAACATTTTTAAGAGGGAAGCATTTTTCTGTCAGATTAAAGTTTATTAATATTTCAATACAATGCTAAAATTCAGATAATATTGGTGTTTTATGTTCAAACTTTTTTTATTTCTTCGCTGTTCAAGGACCACCTTGTAAAGAATTTGTAAAATTGTTGAGAATGAAAAGCGCCTTCTTTAAATGTCATGTTTGCTGTCGTTAAGGCGTGACATCACTGCCAAAATTAACGTTTGTGGTAGTCAGTGTTAAGGTGTTTGCTGTTGCATCATTTGCTCAATTATCAAAAATATGCAATTTTTTCTATACTGTGTTGTAATAGGTGTAACGGACCAAGTTTCACACTAATCCAGTTTATAATGTATGTATGAGGAATTATCTAAAGTAGGTCATGTTTTTGACACGATATACCAACGTATTCAGAGTTTGGCCCAAGTCATGTGATCCAGAATCATACAGCTGATGTAAAGTTTTTGACCACCGACCTTATGGTCTAGGAATTATTCATAAAAACACATTGTCCTTCACAATAATGGCTCCTAGGTACTGGGAGGTGTGCATATTTATACCTGAGTAACGGTTCGGTTTTCCTACCAGACCAACTCTGTTTTATTTTTTTCCAGTGGCTCCTGGTTCTTCCACCCAGCATGTCGTAGTGGATAAGAATAATGGCAAACCGTGAAAAACCTGTACCATTACAATGAGGTTCAATGCCCCACTGGGAACAGGCGAACAGTCATGCCTTGCATGGCCTTCGCTCGCTCAGCAGGGTTAGAATCCTAATAAAAACCAGGGATGGGATTTAACATCTGAAGCACCAGGTACGTCCTCCACTGACCGTATGCTGTAGAGCACGTTGCCGTTTTTAGAGATGCGTAGGAGCTTGTTGTCTGTAGTGACCTCGTGAAAGTTGGCCCCCTTCTCATTGGCGAAGAACAAGTCAGGTTTCCAGATGGAGTCCAACATGGAGGGGTCGAGATCCAGCGAGTCGTCGGGATACTCGCTGTAAGCCAGCCTGGGGTCGTTCCACTGCTGCCTCAGGAAAATGTTTACTCTGTAGTCCTGCAAGCAGAAGGAAAATATGATGGACGTCAAATGGTTAAAGAGAGGGAGGAAAAAATGGTTTATGGGTAAGAAAAGCTGTAATTTATGAAAAACTGATGTGACATCCACACCCAAGGACAATTTTAAATAACTGCTCATGTTTGTGGATCTTGAAGGATTGGAGTTACCTGACAAAAGTGGCAGCAAAACGTGAAGAATGTGCAAATTAGATCTGAAAGCAGTATGTTCTTGCTGTAGGGCTACAAGATTATCCACTTTGCTCTGATAATGGTTCTAATCCTAAAACGCTGATCCTTTCACCTTGAGTTTAGTCTGAGCTCTGGTTTGTGTTTATCTTAAACTGGAAAAATGGCTTTTCTGTCAAATGTTCTGTTTTTCAGAACGTAAAATGTAATTTTATTCATCATTTGCATCAAGTATTTCTTAGCAAAGCTACTTCTTGTAACTTATTCGCATCTAAAGCATAGTTGGGTATATCAATCGAAGCATGTGGTGATTTCTCTTATGTTATTTGTGAAGTTGCTGCTTTTAAAAGAACGATCTAAAAAACAATATCTGCAAGGATGCAAGAAAAATATCAGATGAAAGAAAGACAAAATGTGAGCAACACAACATGATATCCTCCCCTCTGCTACAAGAGCAACATTCCCAGAAGAAACTGATTTGGCAGAAAAATTTAATTATGCCAAAAGTTACAAAGCGTACACCCTTGAAAAGAAGGTTGTAAATGCGTCCACAGGGAGAAGCTCTCTATAAAACCAGAACAGGAGACGGCGAGGGAAAAGGAGGGGAAAAACAGCTTCTCATAGGTCATTGCACTGCTGACTCAAGATGCCACAGCTCCACATGGAATATGGCATCGACAGAAACCAAACGTTGGAGCGACAGAGTGATGGGCAGGATTTCACGCCTGGATGAGAAGGCACTCATGGGTGTTCATCCATATATGTTTGATATTTCACTGATCAGAGGTGCATCATTTTGGGCTGCAACAGGAATAATTTCCCAATAAAATACATCATCACATGGCCATTTTGTAAGCTTCTTTCCCTTCTGATTGCTTCTTGATCTTAATTGACAAAACAACAAAAATACCGCAGAAGTTGTTCATCTCTGCTTTGGTTAGAACGCAGTCATGGGAGGCTGAACCAAAAATAAGGTGGCTGACAGAAATAGAGGCATACACAGCAGACAAGCAGATGGATGTGAGTCCTGGCAGTTGAAGGTCACAGAGCTGCTGCTTCTTCAGTCTTCCAAACACAGACGGGGAGATGGACTGTGACAACACGTCGAGGGTTAGATGAATCAGAAAAAGAGGCTGGTTTCTTCTATGGTAGGGCGATTTATGTCGGGCAAAGTTGTAGATAAGATGATATACGTTTGTGTTACTGAATCGACTTTAAAAGTTAGAAATTATGGATGAAAGCACCTCCAGCTATTTCAGCTTACACGCATTTTTTTTATGTCATGCAAAATCTTTGTTTTTACAGTTTTGTTCCAAGTTATGAACTTTCTGTAATCTTACAAAGGGCTCTTGATCAGTAGATGATAAAGGTTCTGAACTGAAAATTAGCAGGAAGCAGCCAGAGAGCAAAAAAAAGTCTGAAAGAACTTAATTGATGATCAGTTTAAAATATCACAGTGAGGAAACAATAAGGGTTTTACACAAGCTATGTCTACCTAATTTTACCATTAGATCCCAGTATCCTAATGCATTCGCTGCACTTTAGATCTATAAATAAACTGCAAAAATGGTTTTAATAAAAAAGCTTGCAAATTAATATAATTTACATCAGAAACATTTGCCTTTATTGAAGTATGTTCAAGAAAAGTAGCATACTGTTGAGGCTGCATGATGTCCATTTTAATTTTACTTTATTCCCAGCATTAAAGTGTTTCAACATTTTAACACTTTGAGTACTGCTTAGTTTTTAGCTGATGTCACAAATATTTTTTAGGACATCAAACTATAAAAACTGTCAAGACTATCTTTAAATGCTCAGAATTTTCAGTTGAAATTGCACCCCCCATCCTTTAGGTGGCAGTATGCTGAGTGGCCCAGTGGAGTCAAATAACTTTTCATCAAAGGAGCATGTATGTCCTTTAGCCACTTTGTCATGTTAGCTTTTTGCAAATTCAGATGCATTTGTTCCAGTTTCCTCGATTACAAGGATCTAGATGACATTAAACTATTTAGAGCTCCAGACTGAAGTGACAGACGTTTATTCTGGAGAATCCCAGGACAAACAAGCTGCTCTGTTCTGGAAATGCCTCTGGATCACCCAGAGGATCTGTGGTGGAGGGAGATAAATGTTTGACTTTCCCCTCTGAAGGGATCGATTTTTACATTTTCCTGCATTCAGAAGTTTTAACAGCATTAGGCTTTTGATCAATGCACCAGCTGTTACTTCATGTTATTTTTTATTACTCCAACATTCGATTAAAGATTTGTTTGGGGGCTTGGAGCCAGAGCTGGAATAGGATCGGACATTTATAATGTGTGCAGTAAAGCACCTCTTTATCTTTTATGAGATCACTTCGGCTGCTGCCTCAGAAGACATACCGTAAAGGTTTTTGGTTTGTATTTTATTTCCTTTCTTTGTCTCTTTGTTTTGTATGTGTGCAGGCCAGTCAATCCAGTTATAGCATATTAACTGTGGTTCCCTCTGAGCTTTGTTGTATAATCCTCCATTCTTAATTCTCTGTTTCACAATAAGAGTCCAGGTCTCTTCTGTGTGGAATTGGCATTCAGTTTGCCCCTCGATCTCTCTAATTGTCAATTATTCTCGGAATATGGAGCCTGGCTGCTTGGGCTGTCATTAAGCTGTGTGGCGTAGCAGAAAAAAGCCATCGCAGCGACTAGGTAGGGCCACGCCAGCAGCCCCAGCAGGTGGCATTTCAAGAAGCAATCAGCCGCTGAGCTGAACATGTGTGCGCCGCAACAGCCTCGGCCAGGCTCCTTCTCTGTTTATCACTGTTTATTACACCAAATATCTCACATGAAACAAATGAGCTTGACCTTTTCTGAATGAGTCACCTTTTTTTCTGCTTGAGAAAGTGACAAATAACCTAAGATGCTGCAGAGATGAGGAGTGTGTGCTGATGGAGGGAAGAACGAAGGAGAGCTGTGGGCTTATTCCAACGTCATCAGTCACTAAGATGCCTCCAGTTTGATTTCAGCTCAGGAAAAAACAGCTAAGTAGAAACGGCTGCAAAAGAGTCACTCAAAACAACAAAAATAACATTCTTAATCTTCAAGGAAACTAGAGAAACACAGAACCTTGCTAGAGAATTCAGAGGTCTTGAACTTTTTCACATTTAATGCTACAACCACAAAATGTTATGTTTTATTGGAATGTCACTGTTTGTGTTCAATAAACAAAAAGAAGGGAAGTCATAGCAGATTCCGTAAATCACAGAATCCTAAGTATTTTTGTCAAGTTTCTAGTGCAAATATCTTAGTACATTGAAATACACAGAACTAGCTTGAAAGAGCAGCTTTGGCAGTATCAGTGACTAAGTGACTAGATTTACAGCTCAGACCTGCATTATTTTTCAGAACGTAACTGTATCAAGTCTCTGCTGGAAAAGTATACTGCTGTGCTTTTCCATACAATGAAATCTCTGTTCTCACCCGAACACATTGCACATGTTCTGCTCTGTATGGAGCCTCATTGATCAGAGGCCTGTCATGGCTGCAGATGGATGAACAGTAAACACGTTGGCCAGAAGTCAGGAAACGAATGGCGCTCCACTCCAAAACTCAAATGAGCAAAAAGTAATTTGGCATTCTAATGAGGGGAAAGTAATATTAGTGAAAAATGGCTGATTTCATGCTGGAGTTTGGCTTTCGACAGAGCTGATGACTCATTTGAGTAATCAGGTTATTAAAAATGTTATTGACACTGAAGCAGATCTGTATTAAACCCGTCCATCTAAGGATGTGACATAAGGTCATTGGACTGTTAAAATACATAGTAAAATTATCCCCCATTGGAATGCTGCGGCTGAGCCATTAGCAGAGGAATTGCTGTACTTACACAATACCAAACTCATTTCAGCATGCATTAAACTCAGGCAGTAAACCACGCATGAAGGACTACAATCCTCCTCTTCTTTTCCGTGTGCTTCCTTTGACAACAACTGCAGAAAAATCTGCAGCCATATTCTAATTCCACGCCTGTCATAACATCCTGCCGGCTTCCTGGAGTCTGCTCAGGTAGGAGGAGGAGGATATGGAGCTTCGCACATTATGGTAGCACATCTGCTCGGCTACGACAGCGAGGCAGAAATGTGCCTTTTTTTTCCCTGTTTGGCCTCGGATGGAGCCACAGTTTGCCGGCAGCACAGCGGGATGTCAAGTAAATTTACAGAGGGATCCGGAGAGCAAACTTTTCTCTGGATCGTGGATGGGATTTTAGTAAATGAGAAGCCTGATCATTCAGTAAACACTGGCACAGTTAACCTAGACTGACCTGAAGGCGATAATCTCTTATTACCCAAACTAGTTTAACAGAAAGCATTAAACCAGTTTGGGTTTAATGTTTGTGACAACATAGCTACCGTTATCCAAATTCGTGATTTAATTGATATAATTGTTTGATTTATAGTTTGTAGATTATTTGCAGCTTTAGGTGTTTTTCATGTTAAGATATTTTTTATATTCTCTAAAACAAACATATAAAATGTTCTTGTTTTTGCAGACACAAGAAAAGAAAACATAGTATAGCTCAATTTTGAGCTTAAAAGTTTATGATCGTTTGAATACATTTAGTATTTTTTTGTTTTATTTTGTTCTATTAATATCAAATAATCTGTAAAGATTTAAATAAAAAAATATAGATATAAGTAACAAAAACATTTAGGTTATATGTCTTATTCCATGATAAAATTTTATATTTGCAAATAAGGGCCTGATTTTTAATAAAATATAGCTGAAAGTTACTTTTTTTCAAAAGGTAGACAACGTTTTAAAATATTTGCTCAGTAATAGTTTTAACATTATGGTTATGCTAAATGCATTTTAAAGTTTGGACTTCAAACGTCTTATTTTTAACTCCACAATAAATTAGTCCTAAAAATCAAATTTTTGATGAATTCAAACAATTATTGGTTTAATATGAGCTTTTCATTCAATTTTGCTTCAACATTTTCATCATTTTGCAACATTTCCAGAATTTTTTATTTTACTATGTCCGAGTTGTTTTTTTCTTTTCTTTTTGTAAATTAAACACAGGGATGTTTGAAGTTCTCCACCTAAAGAGACGTAACACACAAGTCATGGCGTTTGAATGGGGAGAAGAAAGCAGAGAAATGAGAGAAGCAGAAGAGGTGGATGAAGAAGGATGAGACAGAGTGAAGAAGCAGTGGGAGTGCTGAAGCAGAAATGAAGCCGTGTTGCGTCGGTACTTCAACAAGCACTGCGCCATTCTACTGAATCCATCGATCACTGTTCACCAGCAGCACCGCCGTGTGTGTGTGTCCTTTATCTGTGAGAGGACCAACGTTAAGAGGACCGTTTTTACACAGCAGCTTATACTTAAACTGGCCTTCAGCTTCAGGCCAAACTCAGGTTTAATGTGGGAATTTAGAAAAATGATCAAAGGTGATGTGTTATCATTTTAAAAGCCAATCTCCAGTTTTCTTTGAATGTTTTTAACTGATTAACTAATGAGCTACATGTGTCATATCTTCCACGAAACAAATCAATGCTTCCAAAAGCCCTTCTTGTTTCCTTTTATCTTTTGTGTGTGTTTAGGGATCCGATACATGTAAAATTTCCTAAAAGACAGAAATTCAAGGATGGGTATTTAAGCAATTCAACTCGCAAAAAGTGCTTTTTGAACAGGTGATAAGGGAAAGAAAGGGGCTGCATTCCCAGTGGGTCAGTGGTTGACAGCCAGTCAGAACAGCTAACAAGCAAATGACTTACAGATGGACAGGTGTCAGATATTATCACTCAGTTATTTCTTCAAACTGAATAGTAGACTCAGATTACAATTGTTGTGATGTAGAATTATGACTGTAAATAATTCCAGTGTTTAAAAGCCCTTTATAGATTTTTAACCTCATTCCTTAAAGATGGTTGCCAACTTTTAGTCTGAGACAAGATCTGAACTTATACTGAAAAGGACACCAGGTAAAAGTGCTGCTGATCTCTGGATCAAAAGCATTTTTTCACATAGTCTGTTCTCTTTTGCTTGTCCCTTTTTATTTGTGCCACCCTTCATCTCTGTTGCTCCAAGTTTTCTAGCAAAATCAAGAGACTACTCGAACGCAATATATAATAGTGTTTATACTGTACATACCATTCCATGTGATATACAATAAGACTCTGCTGTACAACAATATTTCCAGACACTTATTTAACTTACTTGTTTACCTTTATTGCGCCTGCCTAATATTCATCTTTTTGACCAAGATCAGCAAACGGCATGAGAACTTCGTTAACAGGAGAGAAAATGACAAAAGTGTGTGTAATTCCTAATCTTATTGCCAAAACAACTGTCAACAAGAGTTATGTTTTATGAATATGTGACTATTTGAATGCAGTCTGTTATGAACCTAACTCAATATTTACACAATTACATTAAACATACCTGCATAGCAATAGGCCTTGTCTGCATGAAGGCTTGAGATGACATCTGTTGCAGTTTGGCACTATGCGCATAAGCTAAATTAAATTGAATTAATTTTAGAGAGATTCTTTGAATATTTCTGTGCATTTGCACATTGTTAATCCAACCTGACAGAGCTAGAACCCAAAAAATGTATGTGCACGAGGAAGTAGTTGTCACGACTTCAGGATCCCTGCAGAGGGTTTATTCAGCTGAAAGATTTACTGCATTTCATCGGAAAAATGTAGAAACTTCTCAGGGTTCAGGCGGGTGACAGTGGCTTGTTTTTGCAAACCACCACACACGGCATATCTGCTCTGAGCCTTGTTGCTCAGTGAACGTTGATGCTTCTGTTATATTTATACTAATGGATTTCCTGTGTAATGAACTGGTGTAAATTTTCCCTTCATTGCTTGTAAAAAGACACGCCAACTCGGCAGTCGCTGTGTTGTTATGCTAATGGTGGCGGCAGTGATGCGCTCATTCAAATGAAATGAAATGTGGGCCCAGCGAGGCGGGGAAACATCCAAACACTGAGAGGTCAGAAGGCTTTTAATTTTTCAAAATGTTGTAAAAATGCAACTTCGGATGCACTGAATATCAACACAGCCTTCATTTTAATTAACTTCATTTTTCAAGTGAAAATTACCAGAGCTGAGATGAGGCTCTGGTGAGATGTGACTGTCTCCATTACGGGCCTAAGCATCCAAATCCACACACAGACACCAGTGACAAGTTTGAAAATCTTTGCTTTAAGGCTGTGCTGCTAAGTGGAAGTGACAATAAATAAGCTTACCATTGTTGTTTCAGCAATGGAGCCAAAACTGTTGATAAAAATGTTGCAGGTTACGTTGACAGGGGGACCTGGAGAAATGACACAGAGTGAAAAAGAAAATAAAAAGTGAGATTAGATGCAAGTTTATATGTAGTGGCTGACTGTTTTTATCGACACAAATGTTCATTTGGAGAATAAAACTTGAACAAGCCTTTAGGATGGCTTTGCTTTGGTCTTTATTAGCTATCATTTACACTGAGGATCATAAGAAAGCCAGGAGGTTCAGTTCAGCACAGGGCCACTGTTCATTCTTCTCCCACATTTTAATGCACTAAATGTCCTGAGTTGATTTGTAACAATTTTGGAAAAGGCTTTAAAACATATGTGTCTGGCTGAAATCTGAAAAATTTAAGGAAAAATACCTAAATAATGAAACATTATTATGAAACATTTGATTGTTTTAAAGTGAAGCAGAGTGGCTCAAAAAAATTACCAAAAACTAAACAAGATGTTAGATGTAAGTGAAGATTGAAGTTTGACTCAAAATAGAAAAAGCAACACATTTCTTCAAGATCGTAAAGCAAGAATACATAACATTTTGCTGAGTATGTCTTCAAACAAATAAACATAATTCAATTAATCAGTTTCAGTTGATTAGAAAAGTTGATTGCAATATTTCCTGAACTTAAAAAAAATCTCTCACACATTTGTTATCCGGCTACATTATTTACAGAAACAACCTCTGTTGCTGCAGTACTGAATGCATACAAGCAACACACACCAAAAATCTCATAGGAACATTTCTGAGACCTTGCTGAAATGGAAATAGAGGTACATAGTAGTCATGTATACCTAATAAAATGGCCTATAAGGGTACATGTGTATTTTATTAATTCATTTCATTTGGTTTATTTTTCTTAAGCACAGCAGATTTCATTCTCTTCGGTGCATGTTTGGTTTCTTGTGTTGAGGTGTGAAGATGTCTCTTTAAGAGAAATGTTCATGTGTGATCATAAACGGAGACAGCATCAATGATAAAAGCAGAGTTCAGTTGACAACAGGCTGCAGGAAGTAAACAAAGCTAAAGTAGCTGTCTGACATTATAAGAACAGACTCAAACAGTGGCTGAATGAACAAGTAAAAACCTCCAAACAAACCTGACAGCATCAAAACATTTGCTCACTGAGAGCTGGGTGACTTGTAAACACTTCAGAACAAATAGGGAAACTAATGGCGACAAAATCAATTTCAAACAAAATGTGAAACTACAATTGTTCAAAAGTAGTTTTGGTTCAAAAATACTGTAGTTCAGTTACTTTCTTCTCTCAGGGATTAAATGAAGCTCTGAAGGTAGATTAAAGATGAGTGAGTTACAGCGACAGTGAGCAGAAAAACAACACACTTCACTGAATCATTGGATTTCCAAGTTGAACAAACAAAAACAGGATTACCTGGTGGACCAGAGCTGCAGAGAGCAACATGGAGGTTGACACAAAAGAGATATTACTGTCCAGTTTTAATACCAAGCTTAAGGTAGCAAAACTGATCACTCAGATGAAAGTAATGAACAAAAAGATTTTCATATGGCAAATCTCATATATTCATTTTCTTACCAGAGGTTTGGTTGCTCACATTTCCCTAAGAAAACCTTAACATAAAACTGAAAACCAACAGATCAACATGAAACATTGAACTATTTCATGTTGAACAATATCTTTAATATTAATATCTTAATATTAAAACAGAGTTTCAGCAGGTGAAGATAAAACATCCAGGAATTAGTTTGTGACACTAGGAACAAAAGAGGAGTGCTGTTGTGTTATTACAAGATGAAGACAGTTGGTATGAATCTTTCTGTTACTTTACATGACCGCTTATGTCTGATTTTATTTCCAGAAGCAGCACCTTAAATATAAATATAATTGTTATCAGGGACTTCAGATTGGCTGAAGTTTGTACTTTACAATATTTTGGAAGCAATAAATGGTAAGAAAAGTTCCATTGAGCCAGCAAACCGCAGACTGCGAGACAAACTCGCACCATTGACTCTGTTCAAAAGAAAAAGCTGCATTGTCAGCTATATTTGGTGTTTGAACTTTTAAAATAGGGAATTATAAGTGTTTTTAGAGATAACTAAAATTTATTTTAGCTATTCACGGGTGATTGTGGTTCTTAACCGCTGTGAATACTGATATCCACTGCACAAACGTTACTGTTGTTATCAACGAACATGATATAAAGAAGCAGACTTCGGTTTTCAACCATCAGGGTTATAATACATTCTCTGTCTCTTACAAAATGTGTTTGATTCCAGGCTTTCTGTCAGCAATCAACACAACAAACATGGTATAGAGCACTGAGTTATTGAATAATTCAAATTTAGAAATAAATCTACAAAGTTTTTTTTTTCTTTTTTAATGGTAGAATGTTGAAATTTTTACCTATTTTCTTTCCCTAAATGGGGCTTAAATGTCTCTCTACTCTTGGACTCTGTGCCGTTTCTTTCTACTTCCTAATCCATAGGCATTGGACCGACAGCGAGCTTCCCTACTAACTGTAGAAAAGACAACAAAATAAGATGCGAATGCACTCAACATGACTGTATAGGTGTAAATTCATCCATGCAAAAATCTAAAATAAGGAAAATCTGTTGCAGTTAGTTACTTTTAAAGTGAAGGAATACACAGAAATCAGATTTAACAAACGGCCACAGCTTGCAACTGCAGCTCTAATGTGCACATCTGTTTCAAAGAGTTTTCCAGATTACTTTAGTGGTTCCTGTAGTTTTAAACACTGCTAATTTGGTGCCATTAAAGCTCTGTTAATTTTTCCCTTAAAAATGCTGATTTGTTTTCTTGGAGCTGACAAAAACAATTCCAGCTGCCATCTGGTCGAAGAGGAGCTACATTTTTGCCGTGTGTGCTGCTCAGTAGCATCTCAGGTTCCTGAGAAGTAAACCTCTGCACCTATGTGATATGGTTGCATTGTTTCAGAAGTCTTTGGGTTTTACTCACATGTCGGCATGTCTGAAAAATGACTTGGCTTTAACTGGCAAAGTGACCTAAATTGTTTGCATATAACCAGACTATATGTAAATAAAATCCTGACCATGCACCATTCTCTTACAAGAAGATTTTTAATCTATTAATGAATAGTTGTTTAAAATCAAAAGTGATGTAAACAGTCTATTCAGCTGATATAACTTATCTAACTGTGAATAGCAGGGAGAGAAACAACTTTGCCAGCTTGTCTCCACATATTTATTTCATACCTTGTGAGGTAAAAATGTGGCTTTGCATGACAAAATTAAATGTTTAATGAGTGAACAGGCTGCATCACTGTCAACCTCTGATACATGATGATGTAACTTAAGGTCAGACTATGCCTCCTGCAAACACACAGCCGCACACACACACTTACTAAACATGGAGACAGAGTTTGTGTTTAACGTCCCTGACTCAACGCGATGTCTAATTCCACTTGCCGGGGGCTGGCTGCGAATGAAGGAAGGGGTCTGGATTATTTTGATGGCCAATTACTCTTCCTGTCACAGTCAGACAAACGCTCGAGGCCAAGAGGGAGAAATATCATGTCAGAGTCATTCACAGACACACACACACACACAGATACACAGACAGAAACACAACCGTGGCTCAGGCATGGAGTAGGTTGTAGAAGTACGGTTAAAAGAGGAAATAAATCATTAAAGTTTGCCTGAGGCAGTCACTCTTCATGTGAGTTATATGTACAGCATCCAATTAGAAAGCAGATATTACTTACAGGATAGTGAGATGGTATAATGGTAAAGTTACACAGATGAATTGAAACAAGATGACATGAAATTCAGAGTTTCAAGTTGTGCAACAGAAACTTGTTGAGCAAAATGTTTACACAACACAAATCTGACTGAATGTAGTTAAAGTAAGAAGGTAGAAGATATGAGCAAAATGACTTTTGTTTATTGAATTATCTTAAACTGCTCTTTATCTATTAGGAAGAAACCACATTCAAAATGAACGATAGACTTGAATTGCTCTTATTTTTTTAATTGCCTCAAAATTAAGTCTGTAAAGAATTAGTTTGAAACTGCAGTTAGTTTAAGAAAATGTGGTTACACAAAAAAGATATTTTGAAACTGACTCAAGCATTAAGAACAGAAAGCATTTGGCTTGAAATTGACTGCAAACTAATCTAATTTGTAGAGCAAATCTTTGCATTGCATTTTTGTACATTTTTTGTCTACTTCTTTTTCCACAAATCCAAAATTACAACAATATCAACTGTGCGTTGCAGTTTATACAAACTTTGTCTCTGACAGAAAATCAACCCTTTGCCCTCCGATGAGATTTCAACCATCCTACAAGTTTGACCGACTGAAAGGAGAAACAGGCTGGGAGTAAACACACTTCAAGCCAAATGGACTTCAGGTGAATAGCATCCCCTGCTGAGGCACCTGACTTTATCTGTCTGATGTATGAAGCCTGCAGAAACCCGGAGAGTACAAGCTCTGAAATGTCTGAGGGTTTATCCATAAAACCACCTGGTGTTACATTATCAGAGTGCTTTCTCTCAAAAGGGCTCTGCAGGCTTAACTCAAGTCCCTCGCACCCTGGCTTTGTTCAAAATCCCTCCATCAAGGTCCTCTCACTGTGTGGTAGGGGGGAGGTGAGCAGAGCAATGTCATAATTTGTCTTTCCTTGACATTTCTTGAAGTGGATGATACAAAAAAAACAACAAAAAAAAAAACTACAAGAGATGAGGGGAAGCTTAAAACCCACCTTCTTGTTTTCTGCCACAACAGTTCATTTAATACCCATCAAGTAAAGGGCAGAAGGAGAGAGATTCACTCTGTTTTATAGCTTTTTCAATAAAACAGAAGATGGGATGCAGCAGAAAAAAGACAGAAAGAGAAAGCAGACACAGCTCATTAACTGTCATGGAGGACAGGCTGGCAGTGAGTCACACTCTTCTGTAGCTCTGCTCTTATGTTAGCCTCAGCGTGTATGAGCTCACAAACACGTCTGTGCTCCCATGATCCTTCATTACATAACGCCCGGTTTGCAGCTTGAATGAAACACAGATTTCATTCACTTGGATTTGCACACTAAGTTTATGGTTGGTTTTTTTTTCATATCTGTCACAAATGATAATGCAGAGAAAGCTTGCTCGCTGAGTCTGATGCATTTTTGTGGGATAAAAAATATTTGTGGTCTAAAAAAGTCTGATATTGTCATAGTTCAGAGTGCTTTCTCAATAATTTGCGACAAATTTCCTTGTAAATCTTTAAATTGTAAATTGTTTAGATTACTTTTGTGTCATAAAAAAAGTACATTTTCGTACAAACAACTCATTAACCTCATAGAAAAAACCAGAACACTCATTTTCTGAATACAACAGTGTAAAAATAGATTTTACATTGTTTTCACTTCTATACTTAACCAGCACTATTTTAAAGCACAGAATTTGTGTAAATACCTTTAAATATTAAGTAATGTTTTAGTTTGATAGTGAAATATTTAGCTAAATATTTTGTTAGCCAATTAAATATTTATCGTCAAACTAAATATTTGGTTAAGTGAAATATTTAATTTGAAGCCAACTATTGAGTTAACAAGCCAAATAAATAGGTCAGAGGGAAATTAATGAAAATGTGCTTGCTGATAACTAGAAGTGAACTACCAAAATTAAAAGCTGGGTCTTTATAAACTCCAGCTTTTGAATCGTTTTATATCACCTCTTTATCACTGTTTTCTCTCCTCATTTATTGTACTACACTGAATATTACAATAAAGAAAGACATGCATGTTAGCTAAATATTTTGTAGCTGACTCAGAGTTAAATATACAGTATACTTTAGTTGGTAAAGAAAATATTTAGCTTCCAAATTAAATATTTAGTTTGGAACTACAAATTTACAAATGATTGGAAAACATAATGAAAGTATAACTGAGAAAAGAAAAGAACATCCATTTCTTTCCTCTTTTGACACGTTAAATAACCCAAATTATTCCTGCTAATTTTTGACTGTGTGATTTTATAAACTCCACCTCACAAATGTGATTTTAGTGTAAAGATTCAATATTACTGGAAAAATATAAATATAAACTTAATCTGTTTACCATTTACAAAATGACTCATATCAACACACAGTGTAATTTAATTAACTAAGTTGAAGCAATAAATGAAAAATGTGATACAAATCTTTACATTTGCATTTTATATATTTAACTTTACAATTCAATAGTTTTTTTTATATATTTAAATCTCCATTAACGTTTTTAATTGCTCCCCTAAAGTTGTGGGTCTTTTATTGCAAAAAAAAAAAAAAACTCATGTAAGAAAATTAAGATAAGCAAAGAAGCACCCGATTTTCTGGGAATAACAAATGTCACTGGCAGCTAAAATCAGCAAAATTTTGCGAGCCTGAAAAAAGATAAAAAGCTCAATCTCATCCGTCCACTCTTATGGAGAGTCATTATCCCAGGCTCAGCGCACACCAATTGTGCGTTTGGGGGAAAGTAAAGCTCGACAGACCTGCCATGCTAATTTAATGCTGCTAAGTTATGATTGGACAGTCCCTGTCTGGGGAGGAGTAGACTTTAACTAAGAGTAAAACCACAGTTTGTTTGCATCCAGTTAGTGGAGGGACAAAAGTATTGGTCCTTTAGTGATACAGAAGTATCTTTTTGACTTTTTGTACATAACAACCCAAAAAAAGTTTACTTGTAACTAAAGGTCAAGAAACATTCTTGTTTGAAAGTAAAGACATATCACATGTACTGTGAGCACATAATAGGTAAACAATTAGCTTTACCTTTAAGAGGGATTTTATGTGACAAATAAAACATAAAAAAGTCCATAACTGCAATTTGTAATGGTTAAAAAACAGTCTACCAGCAAGAGATAATCTGCTGATAGAACAATGATTAGTCATGAGCTCTCAGTTTTTTGGAGGGGTTTTCTAAGAGAAAGTTAAACTATTATTCTTTCTTCTTTCAACTTCATCATTTTGTGCTAGTTTGTGTTGGTTCATCAAGTTCGGTGGTAGTGAAGTGTCAAAATTTTGAAACATTTCTAGGGGAGTGAATACTTTTCAATGACTTTCCTGAGGATCACACAGGCTCCATTAATAACCAGACTCGCATAATAAACGTGACCAAAGAGACACACATTCTGTAAACAAGCGAATACAGATGTGGAGACGCCCTGAGGCATACAGTAAACACACTGTTTCATGCACATCCCTGCTTTTTTCATGCCTCGTTACTTTTTCACCTTCTGCAGCTGATATGATTTAGCCTGCTGCACACACACGTATGCATTTCTTTACTTCTATCCTACAAATATAAAATCCACCATCTAAGGCTTTTCGAGAGCATTCAACGAAATTGAAACAAAGGTAGTTGTGCGTCTCTTAGCATCAACGTCACAAATAAATCTATCTGATCAGTGTGAGGTGAACAGGTCTCAGGCTTTTTTAAATCAAACGTCCTGTAGCTAACACACTCTCTCTCTCACACACACACACACACACACACACACACACACACACACACACAAAATGGGCAGAACAATCAAAGCTCGTCCTGCTAAATTTACCTTCTTCTTCAGCTGAGCTCCACTTTCATTAAAAACAAGTGACAGCAGCAATAAAGCAGGATGAAACAAACGGCTCGGCTCGGCATTTCTGCTAACAGCATCCACCGAAGCCGCTTTTACCGCAGAGTTGCTTTAAACGGCCCCTGAGCTCGCCGGCCCCAGGTGAGTCTGGGACTTTCCTCAATGCAATATCTAAATACAAAAACCCTGGGAACAATTTGTACAAATGTGTGTTGTGAAAAATACCCTGTAGGCGTCCCACAGAGATAAGTTATGCCAGAGAAAAAAACAACATGCACATCATAAGAATAAATGTTTTATTCTAAAATGTTTGTAGTTGGTTTAACATTTCCGATGCTGATTTGGTTATCCTAAGTTTTTAAGCAAGAGTTGGATGTTTTTCTTAACACTGTTGGAAACATAGAAATGTGCAGTTATTGGTCCATGGTTGAGGTGTGTAAAAAAAAAACTATAAATTCTTGTTGCAGCAACATAGTCTCAAATTGAAAGATTAAGGGGAAAAAATCGCATTAAGTTCATTTGTATTGAAACAAAATGTAAGAAAATAGTTATTTTAACAAACAAAAGTACACTTTAAATAAAACTCTGTTGAAATTTGTCTGAAATTGGGTCATGAATTGGTTTTCCACTGGAATAATTACCAACACATATGAGCAAATTAGCCCAGAAATTATTAGAAATAAACTGAAAAGAAGGGAGCACAAGACAGGACATATGACATAGAGAGCTGAAATAAAGAGGAACGAGTGAAAAACCTCTTTTTATGCTCTAAACTTGGTAAATGTAGATGAGTAATTTCTGCCCTGCAAGCTTGGCAGAGATTATTCTTTAAAATGTAAATATTTCTTCATTTATTTCCCACTGAACTCATGTTAAAGTTTGTACTTTTCTAAATGTGACAGCATGAGATTACGGTGCAGCAAAAAGATGAATTTTAAGCTTTTTATGCATCTTACCCTGGAGTCCAAACAAATGTGTCTGTGTGGCCAAATTCCAATGACTGTTTTCTCATACACAGTATTTATTTCCATTTGAATATATTATTTTGTGCTTAAACATTTTTTATAGAATGTTGAAGTTTCTTGTGGTTTTATTACATGAAGTTTTAAAACCAACCAGTGATTCACAATCTTAAAGATAGTAGCAATTTTCTATTAAATCCCTCCATTTAGTCTTTACATTAGGAATAATTATAGATGAACTCATTCATGTCCCATTTGAATGTCTCCATTTATCTGTGTTTCTGTTTTAAAAGACTGTACATCAGTGAATAAATAAAAGCTTTTCTTTCCTTAATGACTCCTTTCTTTTCACTGACCTTCCTGCTTCTTGTTTCAATCCTCAGTTTTCTACAGACATGCTCAGAAGAAGGAAGGCTGAATAATGTCAGACTAGTTCCTTTTATTGCTTTTTTAATGGATTGTGTGTAGTGTAGGAAAACAGTGAGGTTTTTTCCCCTGTAGTGAAGATTTTATCCTCAGAGTGATTCCTGAAGAGACAATCCTTGAGCTGTCCACAGTGGACATGATTTGAGATCCTGGGACAGTTTTACTGTTATCTCTTCATCAACACAACCGGAAATTAGGTTTCTTGACAAAACCCCCGAATACTTGTCTCTGTTTCATATTAATGCTTTCTGTTTGTGACTACACTCCTGATACTGGGCAGCATTTTGGATCAATGCATTCACTTCCCTGCAGGTCATGCCATCTCTACCAAATGCCATATGTTAGAATTATACGCCAGGTGGGAAAAACAGCAGGGGGCATTGGTTGGTGCAGTGGTGACCCATGCAACTTATATGATTATCTCTTGCAGGACATTTGTTTTTGCATTTTGGAGCATCTAAATTTTAAAATACCAGAGCCAAGAGTTCCCAGCAGTAACTGGTAGCATACATCTTTGGTTAGCATTCAGCTGAAGAGTCTGAGTCTTCAGTTACTTACTAATTACTTTTTCAGTATCTCTACAGTATTGTCAACCATTGAATTTTGTTAATTACTGAAATAAACTACTATGTTTAATTTTATGTAAGTAGTTAATGGAAATACTGCATGGTGAAAGAATGCATCAGTTCAAGTTGGACCAAAACGTTCATTCATCACCTATAATGGTTGAATCTGTGAAAAATGTAAAAACAAAAATAAAAAAAAAATGGATCTGTGAGTTATAATCTCACAGATCCATTTATGTAACCAAGACTGACTTAACATTGTCATAATATTAGACAATGTTAGATATTCAAACTAACTGAATTATTTATAAAGCAGACTAGAAAACAAAAAACGGTTAAAGTAATGTACATTAAGATAATAAGCATAAGTGGAAAAAAGGAAAAATAGACAAAAAAACAATGATAACCAACATAACTGCACAAAAGAACAAGCAACCCACATTGTAGTGAGTTTTATTCGGCACGCTGGCGTCACAACCAAAGAAGAACCTCTAACAAATATTAAACAGTGTCATAAATCTTCCAGAAAAAAAACATCTATCATTACTGCTGTCATAGAGAATGAAAAGGTCAGAATAAGGCCATTCAAACACATATACATCATGTTTGGGCAACAAAAGCAAATTTGGGTTGGTTTCCCCTGATATGTGAACGTAATCTTGATGTGAAAAAAACATTACAGTGAAGCTAAAATCAACCCAGAAAGAGAATGTGAAGAAATAAATGCTGCAGAACTTTTATCTGTGCATCTCTACTTTTGCAATGTTGTATCCTGCAATTAAGCTCTTTGCTAACAACACAGCACAAGTACTGTTTATGTTTCATCAACTTGATGTGGTAGCTGAAATGGGCCTTCCACCACTGCACCGACTCTAAACTCAGATATATTTATTGTTGGCGACAGATCTGTCCCCAGAGGCTCATCCAAACCCACATCCTCCGATCCCCTCATCATCCGCGCGCCGTATTCGGGGACCAATTAACTGGTCAACAAAACAGCTTTTTGTGCTGACATCTTCATTTTACACTAACTCGTCACTGCGGCAAACCCAAACCACCGAATGGAACTAATGAAGCAGCAGAAATCAAACACACCTCGTGTTTTCAGGCGAAGAAGTGTAGGTGGTTTGGTGGAGTGTGTTCCATTATCGTGTCTTGAGTGGGTTGTAAAACATAGATATTTGGAGAAATCGTTGCTTTCTGTATGTCTCCTGACACCCAATTTAAGCTTCTCTAAGTGGCACTCATACCCAGAGAGCTGAAGTTGAATTTATTGTCATCAACAAATGAGTTAAGCAAAGGAAAGGAAAGCGGAGGGGGAAAAAGAAAAGTCAGAAGCTACAAATTAAATGAATAAGAGGCTAAATTACATTGGATTGCCTCTTTTGCAACTGAACTGCCCTCAGCAAAAACTTTTACAATGGCTGTAAGACATTAAATATGCATAAGGTGTAGCATATATGGTTTGGGGAAGGTAGTCTTACTTTTTATTGAACTAATATATATTCCCTACGCATCCTCACAGAAGAACAAACAAGGCTGTGGAAGAAAGATGTTGAAAATGGGTTATTTTATATTTTTCTATCCCTGTTGCTGTTTGGTCATGATGTGCAGAAGAGGTGATCTTTTTTTCTTATCAACCATGCATGAATACCAGATCCATGATGGGAAAAAAACCTTCTGAAATAATTAACATTTCATCAAATGCTGAAAGCTTTACAATCCTAAAAGTTATTTGGCTCAGCTTTGAAAAAAATAGCGAAAAGTCATAAATCTCTGGAGGAAATGTTCTAGAGGTTCTTTGAAGATTACTGAATACTTTATAAATTTTGTAACTGTTTTTATTCACTTTCAGCTCCAGGTTTTTAACATTTTAGCTTGATTCCATCATGGAATATATTGTAAACTGATAAAACTATGGATTGAAAGTTTTTATGCTATGTCCAAATGTTTAGAAGTAATCAGTCTATACGTTAAACATAAAGTTCTAAAATATCTTGTATTTGGTGACAGTAGCTGACTTTGTTACAGGTTACATAAGTGCTGCTAAACTAGAATTTTCAGATTCATTACACCAAGAGTGATATATTTTGGACTACACCAAATGAAAACTCCTAATTCAGTTTGAATAATAAGTAATTCAATAGCTGATACAGACCGTTGGCTTACTGAAAAGTCTGGACTTCCTTTGCATTATTTTTTTCCTTTCCATTAGTTTTATGCCGATGTGGAGCACTCTGAGCCTTTAGATACATTATTTATTTGTGATTGTCTTATCTGTAAACTATCTAAATTTATTTAGAAAAGCAACAGAAATTAATTGTCATCCAATCAGAATTCAACCAGCTCTGTTGCTAGGTAGACGATTAATTAAATTATTTTGCTGAGGGCTTTCATCCAAGCTTAAGTCAAGTTGGTTAGTAAGAGAGTGTAGAGTTTCTTAACATCAGCATTCAGATATAAATGTGAGAGTAAATTTTTTTTTAGCTGATCTTTAACTTTTAATAAAACTTGGATTACATTGCTATAGGAACTGTGGGGCTGGCATTTTTTTCTGTCATGTAGGTAAATTAATGTGCTATATATAGTAATTTTCCTTTATTTTTTATGGGTTCATGAAAAAGTAAAGACACAATCACACAACTTACGTTTTATTATTTTTTAACCAAATGATGCCTGCTGACGGAACATTTAGCACAAGCAATGACCATTCCTCAAGTTTTTATTTATTAATGCTGTCATTAACGCAAAAAAATATTTTATTATGTTAAATTATGTCTGAGGTAGTTGCACTTTTTTAATATTAAAGAGGGCAGAGGGTCATTAAATGAAGACCCTGTCCACTGTTGGGATAAATTAGACTGATTTAAATTGAACTTCAAACAAATAAGTTTCCATAAATCTGAAGCTGTTGTCTTGTAATTTCCCTTGAGATCAAA
This sequence comes from Poecilia picta, assembly GCA_033032245.1. Taxonomy (NCBI): domain Eukaryota; kingdom Metazoa; phylum Chordata; class Actinopteri; order Cyprinodontiformes; family Poeciliidae; genus Poecilia; species Poecilia picta. Next base: position 6,513,477 of record CM065362.1, read on the forward strand.
TTTGTTGTGAATTGGTGTTGTATACAGTGGTGTGAAAAAGTGTTTGCCCTCTTCCTGATTTTCTACTTTATGAACATTTTCACACTTCAGTGTTTCAGAACATAAAACCAAATTATATATTTATCAAACACAACCCAAGTAAACACAAAGTACAGGTTTAAAATGAAGGTTTTTTTTAAGGTTTGACAAACATGAAGAAAAATTGGAACTCAGGAAGGGGGAAAACACTTTTTCACATAACTGTGAACAATCTTAAATTACATGGAATTGTTTTGTTTACCATGTTTTTCCTAAGATTTGCTCTAAGATTGCTCTAAATTTGCTGGGCAATGACAATGAAGCATTCGTCTTTCTGTGTTTCCTTCAGTCTCAATATCTGAAGGAGATGATTATTAATTATCGCCCATTATTATTTTTAGGATTTCTAAAACCTGAGAACGACAAAAAAACAGAAAATCTTAAAAAGCTCAAAATCAAGCATGAAAATCACCAATATCAAAATTTGGCTCATTTTGATATCCAATATTACTGCTATAATACCTGACCCACCACTAAAAATAATTATAAATAAGAAACCAACCACATAGCTGACTGCTTCTCTGCTTCATCTAAATAACCTACCATGTCCAAATAAATACCACATGGTTAACAAATACACAACTGGAACATGAGCATTGGTTGTCAAAATAGGCCTAGTTTTTCTTGCGTTACCAATACCAATATGTTAAAAAATTGAGTCACATGGACCAATACTGATGTTAACGCTGATATATCATGCATCCCTGGGTTTAAAACAATATTTATTACTTTGGCTCTCTGCAAAAACGATGACAGTGTGGAGGGAAATAAGCCTCCAGGAGGCTGAAATGCTGAAAAGCTGCAAACTATCAAAAACCAGTCTGTCTCCTGATGTAACATTTAAACAATATTCCAGCAAGACTTGATTTTCTTCCCCGTATATTCTCTGTCTGTTTGCTGTAAAAGTAAATTGACCACTTGTAAAAGTCCTATCTGGATTTTTCTCTAATGCTGATGTTGTTACCTCTCTTTTCACTGCATCTCTCTCCATTTACACAGAGCGCTCCTATTTTTTTTCCCGTGCATAAAAGCTGAAAGTACCTGACTCTACGAACAGAATCTCCTTTTCCTTTAAACAAGCTGGTAAACACTGCAGCTGATGAGCAGCAAAGAAAAACCACTCCCTGTCGTACTTTAATTGGATTGGGGAGATGAAGAATAGTGGTTTCTCCAGCCGTCATATTCAGCCATCCATCATCACTACTTCCACTGAGTGAACTTTAGGAAAAAACTTCATCTTGTTCCCAAGTGAAGTAGCAGAAATGCCATTATGATGCGCTTTCCTCCCTCTTCGTGCCTTTTTGCAATAATGCTTCTTTCTCTTCTCTTTTTCTGTCCCTTTTCTCCTGTCTCTTGTAACTCTGCCTCCCCTTCTCATTCATATTCTCTCTTGCAGCCAGAGGGTGTTCAGGTTTCATTATGGGATGAAATGTATTCAAAGTGGGAGGAAGGCAGAAAGAGGAGAGGATGGAGAGATGGATGGATGGATGGCAGCTTGGTCAGGAAACACCTGAGGCTCTCTCTCTGTGTGTGTGCGCGAGTGTGTGTGCGGGTGCGTGTGTGTTTCTATGCATATTTACTTAAAATTGGCATTCATGCCTGCCAGCATTTTCCGTTTCTCCATGAAACTGTGTGTACCCTGTCTGCACTGAGAATATTTCTGTGTATGTTTTTGCCAGGAATGTGTGCCTGCTTGCATATGAGCTTTCTCTCCCAGACTCCTTTGTTTATTTATCCCTATTATACACCTACACTGTCCCACAGCAATTCATAAAACTGTCATTAAATGTAATCTAAAGCTTTGTGGTCATAAACATAATTCCACTGTAGGCTAGGTTTGGTTATTAATGAACCTAATGATCTGGGGAAGCTATAAAAATCACTTAAAAATGGGAAAATCAGCAACTGCCTAAAAGTATAATGGATCTACTCCATGTTGTGAATCTTAATTTGCAATGTCAGGCTTGTAACTGTAATTTACAATTAATTGAGCACATTCCTGAAAATTGCAAATAAAACATATTTCTTGCAGGCTGGAAGCTCAGAAGAAAGTAAAATTGGTACTTGCTTAAGTAAAAATTCTTGTTATGAAAAAGAGTTTTAATTTCAGATAACATATAACAAGAATAAAGAATAAATATTTAAAATAATCCTTGACTCCAATGAACAACAGTGAGAGCCATTATGCACAATTTGAAAAAAACATGGAACAGATGTGACCAAAATTACTCCAAGAGCTCATCAAAGACTCATCCAGGATGTCAAAACAGAAACCAGAAATGCTGAACTAACTTTTCCATGACTGCAAAGACCTGCATTCATGACTGCAAAGACCTGCAATGACTGCAAAGACCTGCATTCATGACTGCAAAGACCTGCATTCATGACTGCAAAGACCTGCATTCATGACTGCAAAGATCTGCATTCATGACTGCAAAGACTGCATTCATGACTTGTTGGAATATTGTTCAAAGATCTGCATTCATGGAAGAGTTCCAAAAGAAAGACTCTGTTTACACAACAACACCAGGACAGTAAAATGCTAATGTTGTGTCGCATTTGGCCTCTGGTTTTCATGGTAACAGCATTTTGGCCAGTCCAAAACAAGCTAAACATTTTAGAAACACAATGCAAATCATCTCCCTGTAAACTCAAACTGAAAACGGTTGGAAACGATCCTGTCAGTCACGCCATCTTGTGCTGGCCCTCTCACTTTCACCCACACACAACACATCAACAATGGCGGACCATATCCATGTTCTGTCTGTGCTGCTGCACCTATAGATCATTCAGCAAAATCAGCTCACTGTGAAACAGCAAAGACACAGATTACATGCTTCAGGTCAGTGCACTCTGTGTGTCCTACGGTTATAAAAAAAATGCCTCTGGGACAGAAAATGAACAAAGTTTCACTGCCTCCTGCAGGCCAGGCGTGGCACTACATCATTCCCAGTCTATTTGTGTTTCCATTCTCATTTTGTCCAATGCACAACAAAAATGTTTTTGGAAACTTGTGACGTATAAATTGTTTCTGTTCGACCAAAATGAGCTCATCTACCATTTACCAAAAAACATCCTGATGATCTTAAAGAGCTTGGGGAAAAATAGACTGAAGACATAAGTGTGGCACTTTTTAGAAACTTCTGCTCCCAATAATTTGGAAATAAATCAACATCATTAATAAAAAAGAACATCTGACTGACAGTAAAACATGTTGGCGGTAGTGTGATGTGGAGTCAATTTGTCCCTTCAGGACCTGGACGACTTGCTATAGTGAAATATAGTGATTTGTTGGAGACCAAATCTGCTCTCTTCAAGGAGAATGTTTGGTCATAAATCTGTGCACTTAGTTTTTCTGCAAATCAAACCCACCAACAATTCCACATTTGAAAAATATTTTATGAAATCTGCTTTATTTTTTCCCAAAATCCACATTCTGCTGCTTTACTAGAAAATTGTTTCCTTTTTTTCCCAAAAAAAAATTAAACAAACTTTTTCATTTTTTGTTTCATCTGATTCTGACTTGGGAAAATCTGATTCTCATAGGAAAATCTGATTTAGGACACAGAGCAACAAGCACCTTCATAATATGTAGCTCCTTCTACTGATTTATTTAAATGTTTTGCAGCTAGCAGACACGGCTGTCTGTGACTAGCTAGCTAGTTTCCTCTCTAGTTTATATCCTCGTGCCTCCAATCAACCAAGTTACATAAAAGTTTTCTCTCCATTTCATAAAACCTGTTGGCCCTGAAGCTTGAACTAAGTTTTCAGTTATTTATTTATTTATTGGGAACACATCAGCGTTTCAGAGAGTTTTTTCCCCACAGTCGACTGGTTTATTCTGTTTGTGAGGAGATGAGAGTCAAGCTTCGCCTCGCCAGGTAACAGTGGGTATGAGAGCTGCAGGGGCAAAAACACTAGAAACTACTGTGTCTCCTTCGCTTCTCCTTTCATAATGATAAGGAGACCAGTAAGTATGTTTGAAGTTAATTATTAAGAAGCTGTTATCGGTGTCCTGGCCGGGATTTGACTGACGGGTGGACATGACAGGCTGGCAGTTGCCAGACAGCACTGAGACAAAAATCAATAACAGGTCTGTTGTGGCAACTCAATGATGGACACGAGGTGACCACAGCATTATACCAGTGGATTACTGAGAGGCAGTGATGTGTCAAGAGTGTGCAGGAATGTTCACGCCAGAGATTTAAAAGTCGAGGTACAAGCAGTGTGTGTTCAAGCTGCTCGGGTTTCTTCCTCTGTTTGACTTCAGCTCATGTCTCTGGTACGGAAACTGTTTGTATTCCACACTGTATGCTTGTACAGATGGTCCATTTGAGGGAGTGTGTTTGTTTGTGTTATGGTCAGCTGCTCAATAAATTAGCAAGTGATTTAGTGCTGTGGTGTGAATTCTCCTGTTAGTCAGATGCCTTTAATCATCCAAAGAGGAACAGACACCAGTTGGAAATTATGGGAGAAACAAACAGATTTTTGTGCAAACAACATTCTCTAAATGGCCAACTTCCTACTATTCCTTTGGCAAAAGAAGGATGTGTTTTTACATCATTTTTCGTTTCTGTTTAGAGGGAAATAATTCATTTATTCATTGCATTTTCCATTCCAGGTTTTTCTTGCTCAGGGTCATTGGGCGACCGGATCCCATTGCAGCTGTCACAGGCAGAGAGACAACCTTGATGGATTGCCAGTCCACTACGGCCAGAAAGAAACTGAGTTTTCCTCAAGAGTCTGTGGACTTCACTGATTTTAATCAAGTGATTTTAATTTTCTATGAGATTTCTATTTCCTAATGAGTTTCTTTTGCAATATTTTTCTGAGCTTTAGATGACAAAGCGTGGGTAGCGCCAGGATTTACAACTTGTAGCTCATTTTGAATTAAAGTCACTTTCTGTTACTGAAAGTTAAACAGAGCTTTTAATCAAACTGGGAGGATTTTTTTTCTTTTGATATAAAAACGAATAAAAATGAACTCATGAAAGAAATAGATTTGCATTAATACTTTATGAGCTTAATCAGTTTCAAAGTTCGCAAATTAGATTCTTTTTCCTTAAACTGAAAGTTTATCATGATGTAAAGCAATTTCACTTCTTATTTGGTTACAGACACACATGCAGCACATCCAGCCTGAAAAAAACTGGAGCCTTTCTGCCTTGAGGCAAAGATTAAAAACCAAGAGGCTGCATTTGCCGTACATGTCAGGAGAATCTCAGCACTGAGCCCCTGAAAAGGGGAGATTTAAAGTATTGATCTTGAAGGAGTAATTAATAATGCGCATGAAAACTTTAAGCCTCCCAAGTTCATTTTCCTCTTCTCCCCAATCTAAAGTCTTTGTACCTTCACAGACGTAGGCGATGTTATTTCAATTATTTCTAACATAAAATTAAAAGTCATGTTTTGTTTATATCACAGGACAAACTGTTGACTTTGGTAGAACTTTTTCCTTCCTATCTGCAAAAATCAGCAATTTATTGTGTTGGGAAGATGATTTCTGTCTGGTCTGTGAAACAATGAAAGCAGAAAACTGTTAAAACATTATTGTTGCATAAATGTGTAAATGTGCCTCTAGAAATTTAAGATGGATATTCAAATCACAATTTTCTCCAATAAGTTCTAGTAAAGCCCTTTTTGACTTCTAAAAATATATAGAAATTACCCTAATTATCATCTATTATTCAGCAGTTAATTTTATGTTTTAATTTTCTCAGGAATCAGAAATAATTTATGATTTGAAACCATTTCTCCAAATCCATTCTCAGATTAATTTATGGTAACCAAAGTGCATATGTTTGGGTGAATAAAATACTTAGTGATCATGTTTACGTCTAAATATGCACAGAAAAAACATAACTTCATTCAGCATACGGAAGCAGTTTCCACATATTGCAGCATCTTAAGCAGCTGAATCTACAGAGCAATAATAAAGGTTAAAACAACTGGAAGTATGACAAGCAAAGCTGGAGGAAGAACCAATAATCTCGCCACTAGTCACAGTGATAGTGGTAAATACATTTCCAAATCTCACTGCTAGAGAAGAGCAACAAAATGTGGCATGGCAGGGTCACCAACTACTCATAAAAATCATTAAAAAACAATCAACATCCCTGGTGTAAAGTTTCCTAAATGCTAGCGAGTCTTTAACTCCAAAAATAAACTCTTTATTCAGACGAGATTCAGATTGAGATTTTCAGCAACAAACACTCCAGGATCGAAGGATCAAGACATTCACTGTTATTTAGGATGTAAGATTTGTGATTTTGTGGTCCTGGTGCCCTTCTATACATTCTGGGAGTTTTTTTTTTTTTTAAGAGTATTTTAGATAAACACCTGATGGTATCTGCAAGATAATGACTCAAAACAGATTTCCAAAAATGGTTCACCAGTCTGAACCTAACACTTATAGAAAACCGGTATGGTGAGCTGAAGAGAAATTAGAATAAAAGAGCCCAGCACTTTAGACCGTCTCAATAGTTTATATAAGGAGGAGTTGCTAAAGATCCCTCTCTGTACACTCCAACCTCATGAAATGTGATGGCAGTTGACTTAATTTGAGTAGTTTTCTTTTCTAGCTAATATCAAGTTCATATTTAAAATACACACTCTGCTAGCTACACACACTGACTGATGCCATGTGAGGCAATTCTTACTTACAGATACATAAAATTAAGAATACTTGATTTATTTGTTTGCTAGATTACTGCTACTTTCTGGCTGATGCTTCTAAAAACAATGCAAACATGTTGTATTATAAATTTACAGTGAAAAATTTTAGGTGCTTAAGTCTTAAAAGTCTTTACTCTCTACTCATGATGTCAAAATGTCTCTTCAAATAGATTCTATAATTGAACGTATCATAAGCCTTACATTTACAGCTGCGATTCCTTTCTGCATCACTGTGTGGCAATAATATACTTTTGAAAGAAGCCACTTCAGCTAGCATAAATCTGTGTGAGCGCATATTCAGCTCTGCCTTCACTTAAACAATGCAATGTGCTTCAGCCTTGAGTAACCATTTTGCAGTGTTAGCTTTCTGCAGCACCATGCAATCACATTATAAAGACTAGCACCATAAGGCAGGCCATAAGTATAAATCTACATAGCAGCAATCTTTTCCTCTCTCAATGAAAAGTTGAATAACAACAATATGCTCCAACCTGCTGCAGTCACTTCTCTAAAGCTCATTGCAACCGTATTACAGGGTTGTCCTCAATGGAGAAGGACTCACACGCGAGCATAAATCTGCAGAACTGGATTGAATCTGCAGGCTATGTGCAGCGCACTAAAGGGGGAAGGAGAGCCCAGACTGTGTCATCAGATATCCTTTGGCCTAACATTGCAGACATAAATGTCTGAGAGAAGGTGAGAAGTGTGTAAAATGTGCTGAATATTGGACAACAGAAGGAGCAGAGCGCAGTCTCTAATCAGGAGGAACGGCTGCTGCCTGCAGTGGTTGTGGCGCGACTCGAGGGCCTGACCTGCTCCCTGGATTCTGCTGAACACGCTGGTGGAGAAATCCCTCAACACACCTTCTTCCATTTATAGAAATGTCTTCCTGTCTGCGTTTGCTTTTTGCTTGCAAACTAACTCTAGTTTGGTACTTTCCAAACTAATGCCAACATGGATTTTGGATTTTTCAACTAGGATTAAAGTATATGGATATTTCATGAACAATATGAAATATAATTTGGAAAACAATCAAGCTTGTATTGAATAAACTGATGTCCACATTTGATTCCAGCATTTCAGCCTTTGACTGTAACTTTGTTTCAGCTCTAAACCCATCTGTCATCTACACATAAACAATATTTCTGTTAAAATTATTATAAAATGCAGAGTTATTTTTTGTAAATTAAATAGGAAAATACAGTATATAACAACAACAACAATGTTGATTTAAAGGGGCAGTATTATACAAAATCTACTTTTTTGAGTTTTGCATCAAGTAATAATGTTATAACATACTTGCAGTGTTTCCTTGGTTCTTTGATGCATGTTTAAGAAATTCTTTAATCTTCATGGCAAACATTCAGCTGTGCAAAACACCTTGGTGGACCTAGCTCCGCCTTTAAGACACAGCTCCTCCTCGAAACTGCAGTTTCCATTCTTCTCCCTCACAGAGCAGCCCTCCTCCGCAACTCCTCCACTCAACTCCTTCAGACTAGCCAGCAGAATTTAGCAAACACCTGGTGGAACTGAACATCTGCTAAGCTAATTACACAAGCTCCTTCTCAGTACAATGCTGGTAAAAAGCATTGCTAAAGGATTAACAGAGGAATGATGTTATGATGATTTCCTGAAGGTTTCAGAGAGCAGGAGTTTTTAAAGTGACAGAGCCTGAATTTTAAGTTGCTAAATTAGGCAGTAACATTTCTTTTAAGTCATATTTAACATACATAGTATTTTTATAAACGCTGGTTACGAAGCATAGTTACTTAATTATGCTATAATATAACCATATTAGCCTGAAGAACACATAATGCTGCCCCTTTAAGATAAAACAGAAACCCAGAAACATTCTTCCTTAACCCGGTGAAACAATGTTACCCGTTGCAGCTCTGTGAACCGCCTTCATCAGCCTTTATTCTGTGACTGATATCCACACCCATCCTCTCACATCTCCAGACTTCTTAAGATATAATTGTGCTTCTGCTGCTTGAACATTAAAATGAGAAATTAACTTATTAGTTCTGTATCTTCCGTTATTTTTTCTTCCTTTGCCAAGCCAGTGGGTAAGTTATGCATATCGACTGCCTGGAGGCAGAAAGGCTGCTGCCTGCTAATATAAAGCGTGTTCTCCTGTGAAGCTGACAGCAGTGGCCGACAGAATAAGCTCTGGAGGTAATTGGGGTCTTTAGTCTGCAAACCAATACTCTCCCTGGAAGACATTATTCATTCTGGGTAATTAGACACAAAAGGAAAAGTTGATCTTCAGCAGATCATGATAAACTTGATCTTTGATTTAATCCCATGGCCCAAATGATATTTTCCTTCACACTGCCTGTTTGTGCATGTTTTTTAGACATTTTTTAGGGTACATTCACAAAAGGAAAGTCACTGGATGTTTTTGTTTGGTCCACTGTTGTAATTGAAATGCCATTTTGTCAAGAGCAGTTCATACAACGCTGGTTTTTCAGAATATTTAGAATTTTGGGAAGAAGTTAGCAAATTTAGCTGCAAGCAGGATGATACGAGATGCTCTGGACCCTCTGACCAACAACCTGCATTGATACAAAGAAAGCAGAGGATGTCCAACAACAGTGGCTTGTGAAGTCCAAAAGAAACATATATTTCCTGTAGTTGGTTGGGTCAAGGGTTGTCTATTCATACGAGAAGATAAACTCACCAGAGTTTGTTTGGAAGCCGTCGGAAATCACCTCCAAAAATTGGTCTTAGTTTGTTTGATCTAATACCCAATACACTCAAGAACTGTCTTGAGTGTATTCAAATCTGCACAAAAAGTCCAGACCAGTGGGGGAAACAAACTCTGGTCTATTCAAGTGGACCACGTGTGTTTGGTTTCCAATACACCCTTAGTGTGTTAGACTGTGCAGACGGTCTTTTATAGAGCATTGCCATAAAACATGTGTCACCTTTGCAATTTGCTCCTTATTCAGCTTTAATTGCACTTACATAAAGGTCAAAAATAGTTTTGATAGTTCAGTGGTTCAGGATTTTATTATGCCCTCTTACTGTTATGACCTTGTCTCCGTTCATCAAACTGAGCATGTTTACTCCATGATTCCTTTCTTTGAATCGCCTGCACCACTTTAAAGCAATGAGACAAACTGGATCAGATGATACTGCCAGTAATTTACAGTGACCTACTGAACTGTCTATCTGAAATATTATTGAATGTATCAAATCTTTGCAGCAAATTAACAAAGTAACAAAAATCAAACTAATGGCTTAAAGTGGTCTAAATTTAGCCTGAGACATTCAGGACTGAATGAGGTCCAGTGACGACACAATGATGTGATCACGTTTCCTTTTCACTGAGAGTGAATTATTTTACAACCTCTAATTTATTACCCTTTAGAGTATTATCCTTTTATGTGCCATGTTTTAACTTAAAATGAGTCACCGTTTCTGAAAATGGAAACCAAAGTCATTATGTTTGATCAGTCCTGAAGATGCTTACAGAGTTTGGAAGGTCGCCCAGAAGATGTTCTCTTTGAAACTTTCTCTTTTTCTTTGGCTTGTTTTGTTTCTCCCTGCAGATGGCCACATTGATCCAAATGCTGCTTTGGATAAAGCATTTTAGCTTAACAGAGGTTGTGCTGAGTCAGGATCAATGACCAGGGTCCAGATTGGTGTCACAGGATGTCGCAGCTTTGAAAAACATATTAGACCTGCGGAGCTTAGGAATTTAAATGTAAACCACATTAATGCAGCCCCTAATGTGTCTTTATTTAACTGTTTTATATCATAAAGGTGGATTTTCTTAACATTCTTATATCCAATGTTTTCTTTTCTTGTCTGCACAGAAAAAAGATGGGTGGCAGCAAAGTTAATCTCTCACCACACCGACTCCAAGGTGTGCAAATCCTATTGACTGCAAAATAGACCCAAATCAAGAGCCTTCCACTGCTGCGCTCGACATTTGACCTGAGGTATTTGTGGTTATTTGCTTCCTCCAAACATGGTATTATGCATTATGGCCAAATATCTGCACTTTGGATTTAATTGTTTAAATTCTATCTTTTTGGAGCAGAGATCTTTCCAGTCAACCCTTATTTGCCCCGTCATCCACATTTAACATGGTGTGATAGGACTCCAGCATGTAAGGGTGCAGTGCACACAGCAGGCTCAATTTCCAATTGTTTTCTGAAATCAGGTTTCTTTTTTGCTACTAATTAAATGTAACCACAAAGCAAAAAAAAAATTAAAAAGTTATGTTTCAGTGCTGCTTGCTGCATTGGTGTCGTCATTTTTAAGTCCTAATTTTTTGCATGTTTGTCACTCCTCAGTTTTCCAGAACATCAAACCAACTTCAAAATTAGTCAAAGACAATAAAAGTAAACACAAAATGCAGTTTTCAATGAAGGATTTTGTTTTTAATGGTGGAAAAAATCCAAACCTATATGGCTCTGTGTGAAAAGTGATTACTAAACCTAACAGACTGACTCATTTTGGTAGAATTGTTGCAATTCAGTCAACATAGATGGTTTTCAGCTTGAACAGCCTTTGCAGATCAAGCCACAGCTTCTCAATAGGATTTAGGACAAGATTTTGACGAGGCCCCAAAAAAGGACTTTTTGTTTTTTCCTTCATCTGCTCAGTGGTGGACTTATTGATGTGTTTCCTGCTGAAGAACACAGCTTGGTTTCAGCTTTAGGTCATGATCAGATGGCTGGACATTCTCTCTTGGTGTTTTTTATTCTCCTATGGTTTCATTTATCACAGCAAATCTTCCAGGTCCTGAAGCAGCAGAAAAGCTGCAGACCATCACACTACCACCATGTTTTATTGTTGGTACAATGTTCTATTGAAATGTGCTGAAATGTCGAATTAGTTTTATGCCTAATGCAACGGGGCACAAACTTTCCTTCAACTTTTGTCTCGTCAGTCTACAGAATTTCTTTCCCAAAAGTCTTGGGAGATCATCGAGATGAGTTACAGAAAAATGGAGAGCCTTAATGTTAATGTCCACTGCTGTGCTCTACGTTTTAACTGAGGTATTTGTGGTTATATGCTTCCTCCAAACATGGTATTATGCATTATGGCCAAATATCTCCACTTTGGATTTAATTGTTTAAATTCCATCTTTTTTTGCTCTACAGCGGTTTTCTGCCATGGTGGCCATTTTTGCCTCTTTCTTATGGTGGAAGAAAAGATGACCTCTGACCTGACCTGAGGAATGTTCTGCCACCGTTTCATGTTTTCAGCATGGATGGATAATGGCTTTTACTGTAGTTTACTTGAGTTTAGAAATGGCTTTCTAATGATTTCCAGACTGACATATCTCAATTACTTTCTTTCCCACTTATCCCTGTATTTCTTTGGATATCAGCATGATGTCTAGCTTTGAAGATCTTTGAGTGAACCTCACTTTGTCAGGCAGGTCCTAATAAATGTATGCCTTGATTGAAAGCAGGGGCCTGTGTGTGGATAAAAACAGATAGTCCAGGCATGAAAAACCACAGTTCTATTTTATCAGGATGTGGGTAATAACTTTTTTCACACTGGTCCATGTAGGTTTGAATTTTTTTTCTCCCTTTATAATCAAACTTTTGTTTAACAACTGCATTTTGAATTTACTTATGTTGTCTTTGACACCTATTTAAGTTGATTTGATGCTCTGACACACTGAAATGTGACAAAGATGCAATAAAATAGAGAATCAGAACGAGGAAAAACACTTTTTGTCATCACTATATGTCCGGATTTACCACGTCTGGCTTCTAGTGCAGAATTATGCCAGTGATGTAAAAGTCGGAATAAATGTATTATGACTGTTCAGACTGCAGACGCTGGGGAAACTATAGGATATGTAACAGTCCCATATTTGAAAGTGGCACAAATCTGATTTTCTGGAGGGTGAAAAGATCATAATTGGGCTGTTCAGACTGCCATGAAAAGTTGGATATGGGTTACAAATGGGCAAATAATTGGATTAGGGTTGCTTTTGACTGCTGTGTGAGATTCAGCTTTTACTATGTAGTCACTTTCTTTGGCATTGTATTCTCAGATCTGGGACGTTCACCACTTGGAGGATGAATCAATGTCTTGAATTACTTAGCATTATCGATAATGTTTTGTCTGTAAGTTTTGAAATGGCCTCATTAACCTTCTAAGATTCTTAAGTAGCAACATTTTCTTTTTCGATGTAAATGCTGATATCTTTTCACCTTCATATGGTGAACTAGTTTTTCTCACACAGCTTCTCCATTTGGACTTCATTTTTGTTTTAAGACAATAACAGTGTGGGATCATTTGTGTTTGTATACTTGGGAGTTCAAACTAAATTACTTTAGAATCTGGTAAAGAGCAGACAATTTTTACTGCATCTTCATTTCACTTTATTAACTCAGCATCTTTAAAAACAATAACTGGTATCTTGAGGTTCCCATCAATATAAAAATATCTGCGATGGGAAGATGGACAGAGACAGTAAGGGAATGCTTTACTTTCAAAGCCAAATAATGTGTGTCCAACATTTATAATCAGAAAAAAACAATATTGTCATAACAACTTCATATTTTTCTATTGCAGCTAAAACAGTCGCAAAAAGTGGTCTGTATTGACTGAGATAAAAATTAAATGTCCAGGAATTGTCAGGTTTTCTTTTGAGGAAATAACAGAGTCAAACCACAGGAAAAAATTATGTCTGGCATTAGTGGAGAAAAGTGTATGCATCAGCACAGCGAATTAAGTAGACAGAAGCTTAAAGAAACCGCTGACATTTCCAGTCACAAAGATTCTTAACCACTTTAATTCATACAAAGTGCAACCACACAAGGCAATCTCTACATCTACATCAGGAAGGCGTTTCCCAATGTTCGTCGTTCTTCTCAACATCTGGAAACTGCCCCATTACTGCGTGAGTGACTGTTAAACATAAAAACGATGGCCAGGGAAGAAAAGAAGAACAAAAACAAATAAAACAAAGAAAAACTGAAAAAGAAAAGGAAAGTACCTTTCTTGTGAGTAGCTTCATTTTTCGAGCCTTTGGGGTCTAATAAAAAAACAGATCAGAATTAAACACAGCAAATACTAACACCACCTTACCAACTACACGTTGTTTGTCCTCATTAAGGAAAACAACAGCTTCTTCTATCACGGAGCGAACAAGACAGCAAGGCTCGACTATCTAAGGTGTCGCTCTGCTGCCAACACTCAGCGAAGGTGAGTGTGTGGCAGAGGGGGAGACTTGAGAGGGACAGTAGGGAAGGCAATAGCAGGGAGGAGGGATGCAACGAGTCTGTAAGGAAACAATCTACTGCCATACTGCAGCGGGCAGGAGAGGAGAGGCAATGCACTGAGATGAGGAGGAGGAGGGTTGCAATGCGGCTCTGTCAAGAGGAGCTTAAATAAGACTAGCAAAATGCACTAAAGGAGATGCAGGAGGCCAGAGAGAGAAAGGAGGGCGAGGAGGAAGGGTAGGGATGCAAAGACTACATGTCAAACTGGCTTCATTTTTGGCTTTTCATTGCCTTAAAGAAAACTTTTATTTCTGTATTCTTTACAGCAACATTGTAATGGTAAGTTACATTTTCAACCACAACTTTAACTAAAATTCTCAAATCAATTCTTCTTCCTTTCCAATACTTTCAATGCAGGTAAAGTAAAAGCACAGAATTCATAAATGATCTCCAAAAGTGGAGTAAAACCCTATTTTCGCTCTTAATGGGCGTCATTAAATTGAAGTCATTTGGCTGAAATGGAGCCCATGATGTAAATCTGTAACCTTTCACAAATGGGCCACATCATCTCGGTTTCAGAACTTTCGGGCTGCAGCGAGGCTGATTTATAATGGAGAAATGCCAGCCTGCTAATGTCAAGTAACTGGAAGTAGAGGCCGAACGATTCATTGCTGTGCAGCGACCAGGCATTTTCCCCCTGTTCACTCCGGGAAAGTTAGTGCTCGACTGCGGACTCTGCCCGATGTGTCATGGAAGATTGGTGGCTTATTGGATTTATTGGATTTGTCTGTAAAGTTCCAGAAAGTGTAAGGCGCAAAGACAAAAAGTTGTGTTGCTGCTTTGATCAGCAGTTGTTCTATCAAACCCACAACACAATCAAACCTGCTTGTCGTCTATAAACTTGGAATAAAATATAGTGAATACTCATCTACCAACGCAGAACAAATCTCTCAACATTTGGATGTTGTCATAAGATGTACTTAGCAAGCATTCTAAGGTATTTTAACTCTTGGAGCTTAGATTTGTTGATTGATATCCTATTTTACCTCCAAGCTGAACTGACTGAACCAGACCAAATCTGGCTCACGCTACCTGACAACTGCTATAGTGAATGATGGCAACAGCACTGAGCAGAAGTCTGGGAGTAAAACTGCAATCAGTCACTGTCAAACCCCTGAAATAGGAAATGACTTTTAGGATATGTTAAAAGCATTCACTGTTTGTATGCAGATGACTTAAACTCTTCAATCTAACCGAACCCATTCTTAAATCTCTCTGTGTCCAGACTAAACCCAGGCTTAACCTTGTGGTCAGGCATTCTGTCGAACATCCCAAGCCTTGGTCTCCTGAGCGTTAAAAATCAAAGCTACTTTGTCTTTTGGTCTTTTTCATGCTGTACAATTCTCATTGCTTGAGGCAATTTACAGTAATGACAACAATCTAACTGCTGGCTGTACAGAGATGATGTAGATATATAACTAAAAACTTTGACTCTGTGCAAGACAACAACAGAGCTACACTTGGTAGATTGCATTTCTTAGTTTTCATTATAGGTCGTGCTTCCAGACCTTAAAGAGCTGCTAGACATAGTTGTTTGACAGCCACAGGACATGAATGCTTCCCCCTTAGAAGACATTATCCTCTGCTTATTCTTTTACTACTTTTAATAAAATTCAGCATAGATACTTGCAGTATAAGCACCTACATAAAAATCTCCACTAGTCATGATTCAAATCCTACAGGAAGTTGACCACTTTCAGAATGTTTTACTGAAAAGTCCATGTAAAAATGACTTGCAATCTGACAACAAATAAGATGTTTATGTCACACATCAAGCCTTGCAGAAAACTGTCCATTTTAAACTGTGTTTCTGCACCACGAGCACAAAAAACATTCTCTTCTGTGCAACTTTTACTGCTTCATGGACCTTAACAGACATCAAATACTGTAATTAAAATAGATGGTCACAACATTGGCCTGATACTTTTATAAAATAGAATGGAATAGAAACAGCCTTTATTGTCCCACGAAGGGGTAAATCAGGAAAGGAAGCATCCAGAGGACATCCTGGTTAGATGCCCAGTCATCATCCTATGGAGGACGCTTGCTTCATTCTCAGGATTCAAATCTCATGACCACAGGTGAGGAGTGAAGCATAGACAAACCGTTAAGCTCAGATCTGATCTTTCTATCTAAACTCCTTTGTTGTTTTTTGACACAAGCAGTTGAAGTGCTGCACATTACAGTAGGCGATGCCTAAGTCCATCAATCTGACTCTGCTCCACCATGTGATTACTTGTAAACAAAACACAAAACTCCTTGAACCCCTCAGCTTGAGGCAGAGGCTGACCTCAAAAGGAAATAATTTAATTTACCCAGGTTTGTTGTTGTTATTGGTGCGTTTCTATAATCTATTATTATTTCTACTTTCTCCTATCACCTAAACAACTTGGAAACAGCTTTTTGTTTGTGTCATCACGGTAAACAACAAGAATCTCTTTGCGAGTCTTTCCAAAACAATGCAGGGATCTTGCGGCCACTTTTTCCCTCAAGCTAGTAATTAGGAGCGTGATCAGATTCACCGGACGACTGAATGGCCTTTAATAAAGCTGTATTCCCCTTCTCTTAAACTTATTAGCTGTGGATGGGCGAACTGTTGAGGGAGGAAGGCAGAGTAATGTAGCTGTCAAGTCCTCTTACACATCCCAGATTAGCTTTGCACCGCCTCAAGCTAAAGAGGCCCCATGTTCAACTATCTTTAGATCACAAAAAAACCAATAATGATAGGTGGTATTTGTACCAAATCTTGATACCAAACATGGAACTGAAAAAATTTGAAGCTGCTTCTTTAACTGTATCTGTGCAAATCCCCTTTCTGATTGTTGTCCTTTCCTCTTATATTTAAGTAAGTTTTGAGAGGCACCAGACTCTTGGCTTCCTTTTGCCATTAACCTATTTTATATTCTTCACCTCACTTCCTCTGCCAGTCTGTCTCCTCCTGCTGGATGATGAAGCATGATCAATATCTTTGTGATAACTCCGGGGAGTGTCACAGCTCTGACGACATTAAAATTCCCTGTTTGGTTCAGTGTTTTCCCAGATCGAATTTAGTGGCTCAGAGAAGAGAGGTCTGCTTTGTGGAATATTGAAAGCACATTTGGACCTTTCCTCTGGGCATGGATGTCTGCTTTCTCCTGCAGCTTTCAGCTTGTATCCTTGTAGTGATTCACAACATAAAAGAAGGAGAAACTTGTGGAAATTCCTGTGTCCATTTCAAAGCTGCTGCAGAATGGAACCGAGTAATGCAATATCCCACTGGTATGAATATAAAGGCAATAAATTCTGTGTTTTGCATGTGAAGTCCAGAGCTGCACAGTTGCCATCTGCCATATTTACCAAACTGCTTTCCGAAGCAACTCCCTCCAACTCTGTAAGCATTAACATTGTTGCTTTTCCTCCCCTTTCCTTGCTCCCTCAACCATTCATTCCCCCCTGCAGCCAGTCCCCCATCCCACACTCATTACCTTATGTCCATTAATCCCATTAAGTAGCCATTAAACAACTGCTGATAAGACCAAATGAACGTCAAGCTCTGACAGCTAATAACTACCGTCCCTCGTCGACATGTTCAACTCTGGCAAGGAGAAAAGGAGACACTATGTGAAACAACAAGTGCTCCAGCTGTGAAAAAGAAAGGGTAAAAGAAGAGCAGCACACTCCCTCTCTGTTAATACTGGACTCATATCCACTTGTTCAGTGCTCAGTGGTAAAGTGACACAGTGGTGGATTTTCAGAGGGATTTTTTTTTTCTTTTCACGCTCATCGTGGGGATTTCGGAGCAAACGGGAACAGGGAGCATTGGCAAATCAGCTGAGGGAGCGGAGTGAAAGAAAGGATAACAGCTGAAAGGGGGAAATCAAATCCTCACACATCAGACTTCTCCCTGTTCTGTTTCTTTGCTTTTGAGAGAGTTTTTATTTTATTTTATATACATTGAGCTGCAGGGTGTTTTTTCACTCAATAGTCTGGTAGACTTGGTTCAATCGGGAACCAAGGTTGCAACATTTGTTACATATGCAGTGCAGTTCGCTTTCACACTGCACCAAGTCAAACAATCCAAACTAATTGAAAAGCCTGTTCACCCTCCTCACCTCTGGTGGCGCTGCAACAAGGACAACTAAAGAAAACAACACAAAAACATCTGAAGAAGAAAAACAACATCCTTCTTCAAGAAATCTAAACAAAAATGAAGTGGAGTGAGATTTTAGTGGCCGTGGAAATTTCATTTTTACAATTCTCCTTACTGGGTGGCAAGATAAATATATGTCCATATCCAGTCTTAAAATGTGAATTCAACAAAAGTCCCCGCTTCAGTTAGATTTATTTTAAAAGGTGTTTTTGTGTAGAAACGTTTTGTCTCCTACTGGATTGTTTTCTTCCATTTGAATGCAACTGAAGGTTGATTTCTTTTTATTATTATTGTTATTTTAGTGTCATGCTGCTGCAATTAAAGATAGATTTTTAATGGTTTGCAGCAATGAATGTGTCTGGTAATGTAGAAATGGTCCTTTATGAAACTATCCCTCCTTCTTGAATTTCTAATGTTTTAACTACAAACTGCAGTGTATTTTATGTGGATGTTAAGTTTAAGTAGCACAGAATTATGAAGTCAAATGTAAAAGATTCAAAGTTTGAGAACTTTTCACATTGCATTGCCATACATTTGTGTTTAGTCCTTGTTACTCTGGTACCCATAAATTTAATTAAATGTACAACAACTTTTTAGCAAAATTGTAGCTTAAAGCTCAATGAAAAGCTATAACACCATCTTCTCCTCAGATTGGAGAAGTGGTTAGCATCATGCTCAGGTAAAACTCATCTTTTTTTATATGAATTAAATAGACTAGGAGGACTGTAGTGTAGGTAAGATGCTGACTACTTACTACTACTTATGACAAAAGATTCCCCTTCTAAAAAAATCAAAGTTATTCCTTAAACACAGGATATATTTTCTTTTAAGTTGCTCTTTTGTTGTTGTTATTTAATGGCTATTTTTAGCTTTCTCTCCTGAATTATTTATGATTAATCTCATGTAACGTTGTGTTAATATTCTATATATATTTTATAAGCTGTTGAAGACAAATTTCAAAGTGTTCTTCCTTCAATAACTTCAAACTGTAACATGAGCGGCACTAAGTTTAGAGCAGCCAACATGTTCTAGCGTATTTTGAGGCACTGGCCACTGCCTTGCAGGGGATTGTGAAGGAGAAAGAGGAGTTTCGTAGTGGCAGCGTTAGCCAGCTCATCTATTTCTGATCGAGCCTAAAACTGGGGGCATGGTCGCTGCCGTCGCCCTTGCTGCTGCTCAGATTGAGTGATGAGGAAGGACGAGGTTATGGCAGAGAGGAAGAGGGGAGTTGCGGCATGAGTCTGTGCCATTCATCAAGACAGATCCGACACAAAGGGAGGGGGGAGCACACGAACACGGCCACCAATAAACACCCTGATCCCCTATCTTTCACTCCCATACAAACTCATTTATCTTTACAGCATCCTGTGAGCTATCATCACAGAGAAGAGCAGATTAGTGATCCTTTTTGGGAGCTGAGCAGCCTCATTTTGCTCAGAGAGCTGAAGTTTTGCTCATCCTCCAGGTTGTTTAAGGACTCAGTGATGGTCAAACAAGGCGAAGAAAGGGTGAGGAGTAGCTGTGTGACATTCATGAACGATCCGATTCTTTTGAACGGGTCTTTTTTCACGGGCGATAGGACTCGAGTCTCAGCCAGTGAAAGCCGTTTCTTGCTTACTATGCTCTCTGCACACACCGCAGTAGCCCTTATTACTCCACTTAATTACAAAGCGTATTGATTTAATCACCAAATAAAAGAACCAGAAGAAAGGGCTCACTGTTTGTTTTCGTCATGGCGGCACGCTGCGTGAGCTGGCTGCTCCACCGACAGGCTTCATGTGGGGCAGACAGGATGAGGACGGTCATGGTGGCTCCCTTCTTCTTGATTTCTTCTTGCTTGTTGCTCTTTGGTTAATCTTCATTAAGTGTTGTTTACCATTAGTGCATTGCCCTAATTGTTACATGTAATGATGCTGAAGAGGAATTTCGTTTCTGCCAAAACAACTCAAGTCCACTTCTTTCCTCGGCCGTTTGCTACATGTTTCCCTTATTTTGTTTCATTTAGCACTAAGATGTTAATACACATAACAATTGTAAATATATATATATATATACAAGGTATGTGACATTTATATTTTGAAATTTTATATTTTATGGGAAAATATACATATATTTTTTCTGTACTAACATACTACGGTTATTTACTTAATACAGATTATTTAACCTTTTTGTGAAGTTCTGCCACATAAAAAAATAAAACTACATTAAGATAAAATGGCTTTAAAAATTACCATTTGAACAGTTCTTTGAAGTGAATGGTTCCTGAAGATAAGTCCATGACTGGTGGGAAGGAGGTTAGCCGGAGGACGGAAAGAGGAGATGCTTTTGGACATCTAGGTGTCGATGACATTGTTTTTTCTGTCTGACGGACAGAGATGAGGGCGATGTTGGGAAAACTTAATGTTATGGCAAAAAGAATGAGGGCACAAATAAGTGCAAAAAGAGACAATACAAGAAACATAAAGAAGAAAAAAGTGCCTGTGGTTTAAGGAAAACGTAGAATTTCCAAACATGAATGAAGGATGGGAGTAGAAAACGAGGAGGGGAGCATACTATTATAAGAATGACAAAGCAGGGGCAGAGAGAGAATGAAAGGATGGATGAATTCATGGATTATAAATGGCTTGTCCTGAATGTGTCAGCAGTGTTTCCTCTCCGTACTCCAACAGAGGAACCTGCTAAATCAATCGGAAGCTTTCTGCTCGCACAGTGGACGCCCCGAGTCATGATCACTGTAATTTCCTCTCACGCTGGTACTATATTCGTAGCTTTGGGCAAATCTCGTCTCTTTCCTCTCACATTTCCTTCGCTCCCTTAATTCTGCTGTTGCTGTATAGAAAAAGTAAATCGGCTGGTGCTAATTTCACCAGAACGGAAACCGTGAAGGCTGGAAGAAGTACTTAGGAAAATGAATGTGTGATTTTTGCATGTAGATTTAAAATTGCAGAATTGATAATAAACATAATATACATATATATTTTAACACAAAAACGACACCCCCTGCTGAGCACTAACTATCAAATTAAATTAGACTTTCTCTGACTCATGCCGTAATACCTTAATAACTAAGCCTTGTGATTCCTAGCGTGACACAAAATAAAATAAAAATGTAGGAATATTTTTCTTCTTCTCATAGTCTTCTTCTCATAGAGAGACTCCTATTGGTTCACATAACACTTGTGAACCAATAGAGTTACAAGTGTTATGTGAACCAATAGGAGGCAGCCACATTGCTCTGCAAGAAACCTAGGAAACTTAAGGATTTGCTTTCTTACAGATAAAGGTGAGCTTCCAGGAGAGATTAAAAAGTAAAGTCTCCACCTTAGACCTTTTCTCAAAGTCAAATAATATTTACCAGTTTATGGTAAAACGGAAAGAGATAGGATTTTGATTTTGATTTGTGCAAGTGTCAGAACTGACCCAAGTTAAAACTGAACTAAACACCTATTTAAAGCCCCTAAACCAAAAAGGAGCCACTAATCGCACTAGACATTGCACACAAGTCTGGTTTATTCCCCCATGAGGCCTCCAGCTCTTGGTTGGGATTCACTTAAGTAGATATTGAGCTGGCTAACAGGCAACCCACTAATGAGATCAGTGAATAGATGAGTTTTACTTTTAATGCTCTTGGTCTGGGATGTCCTGCAACTCTTTTGTGTGTCCCTGGTCCAATACACCTGAATCAAATACTGAAATTCCTCCTCAGTAGGCAGCAAGTTCTCCAGAGTCCAGCTAAAGACAAAAATATTTGATTCAGGTGTGTTGAAGCAAATACATATCTAAAAGTCTCCACTTTCTGAGGACTGGGGTTTGACATTTATGCTCTAGACAAGAAATCATAAACTCAAAGTTCAAAGTCAAATTAAATCTGGTTTTGAATTAATTGTTTGCAAAAATTAATGAGCAAATCCCTTCTATCAAATTTGCTTACAGCTTACAAGGAAAATAAATGCCTATATTAAGGCAAAATGAGAACTCTAATTATTTGAGATTCTTTAACTTGATCAACTTTAAAGGTGCTCAAGTTAAAGCACCTTCAGTAGTAAAGTGCTTTTCTTTACACAGAAAAAATACATCAACTGAACTAAAAGTGCATCTAAAAGCTCATGAGGACTAGAATTTCAAACTTGTGTTGGACATTTTTTTGATTAATAAAGTCACAGTGTCAACTACTTTCACTGTAAGGTTTTAAAAATGAAGCCAGCAGAAAAACATACTGTAGATGTAAGACGTATTTAAAACTGAAACTGTATTTTCTACCACATCAGTTGTTGTTTCAGGCTGCAA
This sequence comes from Poecilia picta, assembly GCA_033032245.1. NCBI lineage: Eukaryota > Metazoa > Chordata > Actinopteri > Cyprinodontiformes > Poeciliidae > Poecilia > Poecilia picta. Next base: position 6,535,905 of record CM065362.1, read on the forward strand.
GAGATTGAAAAAGAGCAAGACTTAAAACAGGTAACAGGACGGTTTGATATTTTGTACCATTTGGTGTTTTGAGCTTTTAACCACTGTTTTTCATAAAACCTGATGGATTTCTAAATGTTCTCAGCCTTTTGGAAATTTACCTTCTCTGAGGAAATCCTACAGAGAAAAGGGTTTTACAATTAGCACAATGACAATTTTTTTTTGTCATAAAATCGTAGAACTCTACTCTCACACACACAATATGATTTCTCAAAAGTAGTCAAGAGTTTGATGGACTGAAAATGCAACAATAAGCCCTCAGTGCTTGAATAGAAGCACCAGGATTCCTCAGGTTTCATGAAGACTTTTCCCCTCTCATCCAAAAGGAATCTTCATTTCTAAACATAGTTGGAAGCAACAAGCTGTGGTCAGGATAATAACACCAATAGCATTCCTTCCTCAAACAAAACCTCAAACCAACTGTCTTTTATTGTTCAAAATGGACGTTGCTTTAAAAAAAGTGTCCAATGTCCTTGACATGTAAATGCACCGCTGAGTAGTTTGTGTTGCTGTGTTGGTGCATCTGTTTGTGTTGCTAATGTTTTGGTTTCTCCACATTAGAGGTCTGAACATTTCTATTCAAACCTCACCACCAAGCTTGTGTTTGGGTGTTTTATCACTGGAATGAGCCAATCTCTTTTAGAGTGTTGTTGGGTTTACACTAACTAACTATCTGGATGTGTTAACAGGAAAAAAACAAGGTAGATGAATTAAATTATTAGCATTTTTACTTTATGTCACCATCTGCAATTCTTAAAGTAAGAATAGATAATTTAAAGCTGTTTCTGAGGGTTTGGCACAGCTAGTAGCATAATCGTTAATCAGCAATTAGGGCAAAAACAGCAGCTGCAGACTTGCTGATATGCCTACAAACCCTCATACCTACTGAGAGAGAAATTGGATAGACTGAAATGAGCATTGGGAGAACAAACCCTTAAAAACAACTGAACATTGAAAATCTCCTATGAATTTCCTAATATGTTCCATGCACACATGTTGTTTATTTGTTTAAGCATTCCCATGTATTGGAGGGTAATATGTTCTTTTAGCCCTGAAAAATATATAAAAATATGGAAGATTATTATTACTGCAGTCAGCGCCTGGGAAATATTTAGGACAACAATCGCATTATTTCATTCACAGAGTTGTGTGTTGTGCAGGGAGTGGCACACAAACATAACAGAAAACTGACGCAAATTAACGAGTCACAGAGTTTACGCTCATCTTCCTCTCTGACATCCATGACAGATTTTCCCATCAGACTCTGTCTATTAACAGCTGCAGACTCAATTTTGTGAAAAGCTGCATATGAAAGTCATTTTCATCATTTCATGGAAAATATTTATTATTCTGAGCACACACAGCAGTTCACCCGATCATGTTCATTTGTTATAAACTTTATATTAGATAATATGTAGGGGAAAAAAATCATTAAAGCTATAAATCTGAATTCATGCTTGCTTTCTGCCCTGCTATACAATACGTTGTTGCTGTAGTGACTTTGGCAAATTATTGACAATCAGAAGTGAAAGAATTAGAGATGGTTTTATAGACCTTCTCCCTGACACACACCTGAATGAATTTTTTGCATGTTGGGAGTCGGTTCGGCTGTTGTGCAGCCACAGCAGGTTTAATAACAGACACTTAGTCACGCCAAAACTCCTCCGCCCCTCTCGATTCTGTCTCGCATTAGCTGAGATATCTCACTTAGAAAGATCACCATATAATGGGTTATAACATAATGGGCTCAACGGAGAGGGAAAGTAAATGCTCTGCAGCAGCATTTCTTAACGTAAGCTGAGGTTCCCGACTGTACAATCCTGTGTGTTACCGTCCCCACTGTACTAAATATTAGAAAAAATTTATTTCACTGCCTTAGAAAAGAAGGGAAATTCAGAAGCAATGAAGAAAGAATCATACATTCAAACTGTGGAGCTTTAGGGCTTGATGAGAAAACCTGATTTCACTCTTTTCTCCTCATTCTGAGCACTAAAGAATGAGAATGGAGCACACACATAGCTCTTATGTCACTACATGTGTGTTCCAATTTTAGTTCAGCACTAGTGCCATTTTTTTCTTGAGTAATGTTAGTTATTCTAAGTAAGAATTGAAAATAGAAGAAGAAATATCTAACATACAGAGGAAATACCAGCTAAGTATACCAACTTTAACTGGTTTTCTCCATTTTGGACAGACATTGGCGCACATGTAACAACTACAGTAAGTTGTAGGTTTGCCAGGAAAACGTAAACACCTCAGGTCAGCCCCAAAACCCTTCTGACCTTCACTTACTGTTTCGACTGCTGGACAAATCTGTAATTACCGATAACATCATCACTTGTTATGCAACTACTGAAGTCCTGGGATGTTCTAGCTTCTTGAACTGTAACCAGAGAGATAACCCGTCGCTTGTTTGGATGTTGCCAAATTACATTGAACTCGGACCATTCCTGCAGAGAAGGTCATTCAGTACCAAACGGGTTTAGCTTTTAACATAGACACTTGATTCTGATGGGCGAACCAAGATTCCTTCAGATCAAAACATATTTAGGATTATTAGGCTGTTGAAGGCCAAAGTACAAGTACCTCCAGCATATAATTATGAGAAGAAAAAAATGCCACAATGATATGTATTGAAATAAATAATATATGGTTGATACAAACATTCAAATTATCTGACAAAATATAGAGAAAAAAATTCACATTCACCTGATGAACGCTAACTATGTTACTCTAAAATGACGTTTGAATCGATGTCTGCACGATGCTCTGTAATCTTTTGGTACACATTAATCACACTAAATAAATGCTTTATTGAACAGGGAGGTCTTCCTCCCTGTTCAATGTTCAGACAGTTTCTGATGTGAGAACAGTGATCAAAGAAACCTCTGACATGTGTCTTTATGGGGGCTAACATTCAGGGAGAGGTCGCCATATTTTATATTATCATCAGCAGCATCCTCAACATGAGATCATATTCAGCAGCACGCTGGCAGGAAGGAGGTACATTACCTTGACCACCAAAACAAGCACTCAGGATACTGTGTGGATACCAAGGAATGTAGCCAACTAGCATCATGACAGCTTAGATCTAAAATATGTTGATGGAAATGCTGTTTTGCCACTATAGTGGGGCTCAAAGTGCATTTACAGGGATTTATGCTCAAGAATGTGCAAGAAAAATTAGGAGTAAGGTCTGACTTGTTTCTGTCTATGGAAATTTGGGCAATGTGCAGAATTACCTTTGTTGTACACTGCAAAGGGCAAACAAAAGAGATCAAGAGATTTAAAACCAAAAACATCAAACAGAGAAAAGCATTTTAACAGTGATGTAAAAACTGTTTGTCCCACTTTTCGGTAAAGAAAAAAAACGAAAATACAAACCTTCCACCGGAGATAATCTTTGCTAAAAATGCATTTGGAGATGTTAATAGATGCAGAAGCAAGAAGGAATTTTTAGAGGAATTTTGGCTACATTCCTGCCTTATCCGACTGAGTCTTGGTGGCAAAATCCTACCTTTAAAATTCGGTCGAATTCTGGCGTCGTACCCCGAGACTTTCCCCATGAGTTTGTCCAGAAACTCCGACGGCGGCATCGGGGAGGCAGCTTTCCTCGCCGCAGCTTCTTTTGATGCCGCTAAGCTGGAAAACAGAGATTAATTTGATTAGAAACAGAATGCAACACAGTGGGAGATGTCAGGAGAAAAATATATTAAGAAAAATGTATTTAATTTGTATTTAATTGAGCGTGGGGTTATTAACAACCAAAGTATGCAGGCTAGGAGCTAAGTTTTCATATAAATTGTCCTAAATTAGATTAAGTTGTCATAAAGTCTGCACCTGACATTTTTGAAACTGATTGTACCTGCTTCACTGGTGCTGCAATTAGGAAACTTTAACTTTTTAACAGTTAACTTTAAATAGCACAATGAAGAACAATATTTGAAAAAGTCATTTAAACCCTATTTTGTGTTGTTGTATTCCCATTTGCTCTTCTGATTGCAGACAAAATGAGCCTAAAATTTAATTCATCAAAATATATCCATTCATTCACAACCTTACATGCTTAATTCTAGTACCTGGACAAATCAATTTTGTGTATGTGAAGAACATACAAATTCCAGAATCATGCATGATGTGGGACCTCAACTTTCATGATGTGACCTATCAAGTCCAAGGCCCGCCTTCACGCCTAATTTGGACTTTACTACTGTCTCCAGGACCTCTATGACCTCCGTTGGGAGGTTTCTGCTCCTCCACCATCAATTCTAGCAAACACCTTTAAGATATTCATTTCCTTTTCAGCCACATAAGAGAATACCGTGAGGAGATTTCCTGTTTAAGAATTGCACCCTGCTGAGCTCAGCAACCTGTGCAATAATCGTAATCTGTCACATTACTTTGGTCATCGATCTGAAAAAGGAAATCATGTAGACAGAATCCAAAATTCTTTTTTGATTACTGTGAATTCAAACTTAAGCTCTAAAATATAAAATTTTTGCCATGGTTTCTCTTTGACAAGAGCATAAAAATATATTGGATTTCACCTGAAAACCTCTCAACCTCCCTCTGCCTTCCAGTGAATAGATTAATCGCAATTTGGAGATCTGTGAGACCGGAGCGGTTTCATTGTGGTTGAGGAGGTTGATGGTTGTTTTTGTTGGTACCAAGACAGCAGCTGACAAAACATAGTTAAGCTTTTAAAACGTATTTTAATAACTGACTGTCAGCCAAGTTAAAGTGACAGTTACAAACTTTTATTTAGCTAAAGGAATGGATATCATAATGTATTCTAACAAGGGAAATAGTTAATGTAGCATTTGTCATGCATACTTTGAAGAATTGTACTTGAATTAGTGTTAACCCAAATCAAACCAAAGCCAGCTTTATGTTTTACTCTAAAGTTAGACACTTTAAAACATTACTTTTCTGAAATTTATACCTTTGATTTATATTTTGACAGGTGGATGAAACTATAATTGTTGTTAATTCTTCCACATTTGGCCATTGCAATTTACTTGCTCAATTATGAATGAGATCTTGGAGACATTTCTTGATCAAATCGAGGAAATATTTTGGAATTCTGACTTTTTTAAGATTAACAAAAGATGTGACAGTAATCCATTTAATACATTTCTGAAATGAACATTTATTTCTGATACATAAAAAGCATTAAGATATAAGCTATGCCTTAAAATGCTATAATAAAACTTTAGCAAACCAAGGACAGAGCCAGAGGACAAACTTCAGAACCAAAACAATCTATAGCTTTAATACTGAATATGAAACAAGAAGAATTGTTGAGAATATGGGCCACAGGGCTGTAATGTTGTTTTTCTCCTTTATGCAAAGAAAGCCTTGCAGGTAAAAAGCCAGAAGCAGGCTTTCTTATAAGTTTATTTTTAACTAAATGAATTAAATACATCTAAGACATTACAATGCACCCGTGACACTAACAGCTGAGCTGCAGAATTTTTCATTAAGTGCACAAAGAGGAACCACAAAAAGATTTGAATTTTGGAATTAAACTCATTCACAACCTGAATAACTTTGATTTCCATTACTCATGATAGTGTTTATTAGATTTTCTTTATTTGTCACATAGCTGGCTGTTTAGTTCTAATTGATTGGAATAAAAAAAACTAAAATGAACTTTCCTTTCAGTGAGTAAATGCTAATAAGATTTCAAACCAAAATCCTTGAGGTGCTCTCTAATAGTAAACTCAAACATCCATGATTGGTGCTGCCCACATGAAGGGGACAGCTTTCTGTGAATGACACAGAACATCCACAGAAACACTGCTGGACAGATGTCCAAAACCCGACAACAAAATAAAATAAAAACAAACATTTCTATAAAATTACATTAACAGTCAGCTGAAGTGCAGTTTGAGTTTCTTCTTGCTCTTGCTGCACTGAGAGAATTAGCACGCACTACTATGATGTGGACTATTAATAACTTTCTGCACTGACCCATTTCCTGTGATGACAGCCTAACACAGAGGTGTCCGAAGTGCAGCCCGCGGACCATTTGTGACCCGCTGAAGGGGTTTCTGCAGCCTGTGACTGCATTTCAAGAATGGTACAGTCTTGGCCCACCAGCACAGATGGATTGTTTCACGTTTTCTTAAAATGATTAAGGTTATGTATCAAGAATTACCCATATCCTGTTCTAAGTAACTTAACGAAATTTGTTGAAAGTTATTTGCCTTTCAGGCTCCACAATGTTTCCTCCCACAGTTCAAACACACAGCTCTTAGATTAATTGGTTTTTCAATACATTGAGCTTATTTTCTTAAAATGTTGCTTGTTTAGTTTAATGTTTATTGCCATGGTCCCGTACATAAACTGACCTCAATGATGTGTTTCCATCTCATAATTTTCTTTTAGGAATAAGAAGCTGTTATTTGTCTTATAAGATTTTGAATTATTATTAGCTTTGATTTTACCATCTCAACAGGAAAAGGGTCAGACATGCTTCCTATTAAACGATAAGGCACATCTTCTTATGCATCTGGTACTAAAACCCAGATATGAGTTTATGGTTGACATTTATTAATGTGTAATCTGTCTGTGTGACATGGTGTTTTCACATGGTTTTGTGTTTATTGGTATAAACATGAGGAAAAAACAATTCAGCTGACCCTAAGCCTTTAAATATTGAAACCAAAGTAAAACATTTCACAGTGCAAAAGATAAATGTAAGGTACAATGGGATCTTGTCCTCTTTTGAATCTCTCTGACCTTAACTCTCTGAGCATGAGGTCAGCTCTTTAGACTTTATCTTAACCAGGCGATGAAGTGGAAAACATGAGCTTAATCTCTCACTTCTCTTTGTTTGAATTTTTTGATTTACTGGTTCTTAAAAAGTTCCCAAAGTGAACTAAATCATCATTAAGCCAACATCGAACAACAGTTATTCCTCTAATGTTCTACGAACAGCAGAATAAAATATACTGCCTTCAGCAACACAGAGTGCAGCTGAAGTTAAATGCAAAAATGGTGATTATGCAGGCATTAGTTGTAACTCCTGATGAGTGCGAGGGAGGAGAGCACAGCCGCCGCATTAATCTCCCATAAATTAAAATGACACTTGATACAGTCGATTGCGCTTAAATTTTCACCTTCTAAATGTAAAACTGCAAAGCGTGACTTTCAATATGGTAAATCGTGTCGTACGGCATGATAAATGGCTCCATTAGCAATTCATAAACATGCGACGCAGTCAGTGCTGTCGCTTTATCTGGAAGGTGCTGATCAGTATCGTAGTCTGTCGGGAGAAAATGGGGAATATGGAGGGGGCATGATGGGAAAACAAAATAAAATGGACAAATCCCTCGTTAGTCTTAGCACTAAAGGGCATCTGTGTGTACAAACAAAGCAAATAACTACACTATTACAAGTATACAAAAACCTTTATGATGTGCAAACATACGTTTTATAGATTTGTATGCAAATATATATATATACTGTATATATATATATATATATATATATATATATATATATATATATATATATATATATATATATATATATACACAGTCCAGTCACATTAATGTGACCATCTGTCAAAAGCCAGAATAACCACCTTTCGCAGAGCGAACTGCTACGAGACGTGCAGGAAGAGAGTCACTTAGGTCCCTGAAGGTCTTCTCTGGGATGTTGAGCCATGCCGACTCTAATGCCGTGGCCAGCTGCGCTAGATTACGCGGTTGAGGATCCATGGCGCGAACAACTCGATCGAGATGGTCCCACAGATGCTCGATTGGGTTTAAGTCAGGTGAGTTTGCTGGCCAGGGGAGGACGGTAAACTCATCCTGGTGCTCTTCGAACCACGCACGTACACTGGCAGCTGTATGGCACCTCGCATTGTCCTGCTGGAAGATGCCATCATCCTGAGGAAAAACAATGCGCATGTAGGGGTGGACATGGTCCGCAAGGACAGATGCGTACTTGTATTGATCCATCGTGCCTTCCACAATAATCAGTGAACCCAGAGAATGCCAGGAAAACATTCCCCAGACCATAATGCTCCCGCCTCCAGCTTGGACCGTTCCTGCAATGGTTGCAGGGTGGTTCCTTTCAGAGGTTTCACGCCTTATACGCCAACGTCCATCTGTCCGATGGAGCATAAAACGCGATTCATCTGAAAACGCTACCTGTCGCCACTCAGTGGACGTCCAGCTGCTGTACTGGCGTGCAAATTCTAGCCTTCGTCGTCGATGAACACCAGTCAGCATAGGTGCACGAACCAGGCGTCTGCTTCGGAGGCCCAGACGCAGCAATGTTCGCTGAATAGTGGTTTGGGAGACACTTGTGGTAGCCCCTTGGTTCATTTTAGTGGTCAGTTGCTCAACGGTAGCCCGTCTATCTGCCCGAACGCATCTCCGCAACCGTCGTTCGCCTTTGTCATCTATGGCCCGTGGTGCACCACATTTGCCACGTCGTTGATTTTGGACAGTCCCATTTTGCCATGCACGGTACACTTTTACCACGGCGGCACGCGAACAGTTCACAAACTCAGCCGTTTCGGAAATGCTTCCACCCTTGGCCCGAAAGCCAATGATCATGCCCTTTTGGACGTCGGATAAATCGCTTCGTTTCTGCATTACGCCAACGATTGAAATGTTTTCCGAAGCCCACACACACCCTTTATATACGCTCAACTGCACTGTGCTGCCACCTGCCTTCTGTGATTGGTTATTTAACTCTGAAGTGGAAAGTACGTGGTGGTCACATTAATGTGACTGGACTGTGTATATATATATATATATATATATATAATATATATATATCTGATGTTGTCTACATGATTGACATTGATTTGCTCAGTTTTATCCGATCATTAACCATTTTTTTCAGGTCGTCTACACTGGCACTCTTATAAAATATTTATATCTGCAAATAATTACTGCCCATCTCCACTAGCTCTCATTAATCAACAGTTTGACCTCGGTGATTCCAACAAGATAACCGGATAATCGCTCAGAGAAGTGTGCTTGATTTAATCTCAGCTGAATATATATTATATATATATACAGTATATATATATATATATATATATATATATATATATATATATATATATATATATATATATATATATATATATATATATATATATATATATATATATATATATATATATATATATATGCACAAGCACACACTGCAACCAGCTTGACCTTGACCTTATCAGTGGAAACATTGGGAAACAAATATTGGAGATTAATGAGGAGATAGAGGGGAAAATGTGTGTGTGAAGAAGAGGAGCACGTAAATTCAGTTCTGCTGTTCAAGTAGTTTCAGGTCAACAGGAAGGGTTGCCAACTTAAGGGTCCTCCGAGGCTGAAGTCAAATGGCAAAAAGTGGAATCCCCTCTCTGAGTCTGGTCAAGTTGAGGAGTCCAAGTGTTTTGTTCACAAATAATGAAGTGATGGAAACATCAATCAGAGTGGTTTCAAAAATGAAGGTGTTGCACCAGTCCGTTGTGGTTAATAAACAGGCTTTTTAATCTCTGATTAGTTTTGTTTGCACTTGGCCTTCGTTGCAATTAAAATAAGTCACAGATCTCCTGAATCACTTGGCCAGTGTAGTGAACTCAGCCCAGGCTGCAAGTATCAATAAGAAAAAGTGACAGACACACAAATCTTTTGTCTTTATAAATGTGGTATTCTGTCTGCACATATATTCCCAACCCTACCACTCATAGGAGAAAACTATACACTCATATCTTCGAGCTGAGGACAGATGCCAAACACAAGCTTCACACCTGAAGCTTTGCACATGGAGAAAAATTGGTTTTGTTATCAGAAACATCCAAAGGTCAAAAAGTCCCTTTGCTCCTTTTCATCACACCCAGGTGTTATTATGTTGTTTCGACTTGCTGAATCCAGAGGTTTGCTGCGTGGAGCTTCATATCATCTTTATAAATGTCTAGGACTGAAACTGCTAAACTGCTATATGCTTTTAGGGAAAACTAACAAGTACTTAGACACACATTTCTGCTTATAGGATTAAAGCCAATTAGAAGTAAAATATTGTCTTTGATTTGCTCTTGCCTTGATATTTTTTGGAAGTGTGAGAAGAAGACAATATTGGTGAACTTCCAATATTAGAAATTATCTATATTAGACTGACTTGTGCAATATTTGTATATAGCTGATAAAACAAGTACTTTAAATGTTTATTAATTCATTCTCAAAGATTGCATGAGTAAGATCATGTTGTGAAGTTGCACAGTTACAGATTAAAATCTGGATACTTTGGTTGTAACAAATGACAATTTGAGTTACTGCCACCTTGAACCGGTCTGTCCATTCTGCCCTGAACTCTGACATGAAGAGGGAATTTTCATCCACACAGTTGCTGCTGCCTGGATATTGTCTCAGTCTCACTCATCTGCGGTTGAACATGAGCAACAGGTACTAAATCAGCTTTCTGACATTGAGAAAAATATCTTCATCACAGCTTGATATCTAAACATCCTGAACTGCTGTGATGCGATTAGCTGATTTGCAATATGTGTCAAAATTGACTAAGCATATATGGAAAGTGTAATCTCTGGTCACTTTAGTTAATTTTTAAGCATGTGGGTTTAAAATGCAGTAAAACGTTGAATGTCGTCATGATGTGAATTTTTTTTTTCCTTACAAAAACAAAAAGAAATCTAATAACTGGCAGTAAAAATATATCACTGATGTAGATTATGTCTCATCCAACTGAAATTCAGCCAGAATCAAACGATGTCTCACTATGTGTCCACAGCTGAAGGATGATGCTGAGCTCTTTCTGTGAGCTTCTGCTGTTCAACAATAGCAGTGATGCTGATGATGCTGTCATAACCATAAATCACAATGCAGATAATTACATTAGATGCTTGCTGACTGATGATGTTGATGATAAAACTGAAAAGTTTAAGTGAACTACACTTCACAAATGCACTCCTGACTTTATGATGGATGCTGCAGTGAGGCTGTATGTTTTTAGCCATATCAACAATGCTTGTTTTTTGTCTCTCTACATTAAGTCGTTCTTTAATTAGTGTTATTAATGACTATTATGAAGGTCTTAGCTAAAATCAGCCTCGATGGATTTAGCAGAGCTAACACTGAGCCTCAGTGTTTGAGCGATTTGTCTGAGCTATGCTAAATATTGATGGAAGCACGCGTTATGAGAGCCAGAGAGTGTTGAACATTTTTGGCCTGTAAACGTCTTCAGTTTTGACCTTTAGCTGCATACCTCCATCTTGACAAGCCAGCAGCTTTTTAAATGCCAGCGTGCAGCTCCAACATGTGTCTCTCATCACAGTTTCATGAAAGGCAAACAAGGCGATATCTGAGGGGGAACATTTCAGGAAATATGACAAAAATCAGGATGAAGATTGTGGAAGATCACAGGCTGGTTACGCTGAAGGCACATCAGTCGTGGCAGCAAGAAGACGCATTAGATGTTCAGATGAAGGAAATCAACAGGGGTGGGTAGAGTAACCGAAAACTATATGCAAGTAAGAGCAGCACTACTTCAGTATATTTTTACTGAAGTAGATAAAAGCATCTCATCATATTTAGAAATGTCATCTGACAAAAAATATATATATATATATATGCGATTCTGGTCTTTTAAAGACTGAGAGAGAAAAATTTGCATACATAATGTGATTACAAACAAATAAATTGAGGGACAAGAAAAACAAGAAAAAACAGAGTAACAACATATTAACAGTCAGTGTGAAAGAAAAGTAAACTATCAAGTGTTTTTACCAACAACCCAGTTATTAAACAGAAGAGTATCAATCAATCAATCAATCAAATTTTATCTGTATAGCACATTTCAGCAGCAAGGCATTTCAAAGTAGAAGAACAGATATGTTAAAAGGAGTTAGTATTTTTGAGCATAGTCATAGGTTTTTTTTGGATGTTGTGTTTGGGTTGGGGGTGTTACTCCAGTGTGTCATCTGCTGATGTCCCTTCTGGCTGTCCTAGTTGTCCTTACAGAAGGTCATTAGTCTGCAGGCAAACACTGCACTGTGTGTTATGTAAACACCCTCTAAATATGACCAAAAATGTCTCCTATCGATTTATATTTTGCATGAAATTAAACTGATGAGACTTTCTATTTGAAGTTTTCAGCAAATGAGCTAATGAGGTTACTTTCCAGTGCAAAAGTTCTACAAATTTTATCAGGCCGATGTATCAGTCAAAATGAGCAACAGCTAATTGGTTGAGACTTTGACTCTAATTCCTATTCCAGCAGGAGAATGATTAGAAACACCCATTTTAAACTGGTTTTGACATAAAGCAATAAGGCTCACATAAAGTTTCTGGAACAAGATGCATTAAAGCCTTAAAAGCAGAAAAGAAGGTGGTTAAAATGCATTCATGAGTCAGTTTCAACGGATGTCCAGGGAATGTACCTGAGTTAGTCTCTTCAAATATTTTTTGTATTCTTATAAAATAAAGGATACCAATAAGATAAGACAATGAGAGAGGCAAAGTTTATCGGTTCAAGGCAGATGCCAAGAAAAGTCATATTATTTATATATTCATATTTATGGTTTAATATGAACAAAACTCTACAATTTTAAGCAAAAAATTAAATTTTCAGCTTTGTAAAAACTAAATGTGCAGACATCCAGATGTTTGTAATGCTAAATGTGTTTGAAACATGAAGCAGTGCTAATCCACTTCGTTAACCGAATTACACCTATTAAAATGAATTGTAGCATAATTATAATAATCAAACAATTAGATTCAGCTGAGATTAAATCAAGCACACTTCTCTGAGCGATTATCCGGTTATCTTGTTGGAATCACCGAGGTCAAACTGTTGATTAATGAGAGTTAGTGGAGATGGGCAGTAATTATTTGCAGATATAAATATTTTATAAGAGTGCCAGTGTAGACGGCCTGAAAAAAATGGTTAATGATCGGATGAAACTGAGCAAATCAATGTCAATCATGTAGACAACATCAGACTCATAATGTATCAGATTCTATTTTAACACAACAACAAATTAGGTAGCTCAGAGATTATCTTGTGCCAGCGTGAAAAATCCAAGTTTAATCCTCTTTAGGATGATCACAAAAGTGATAGAATCGACGAGCTCGTCCAGAAAACTAATTTCTGTTGTTCAGCGCTGAGCTCGGCGAGGCACAGACGACACAATGAAGCATAAGCTCCGTGTGAAATGGCTCTCAAATTAGCATTGAACAAACACACTGTTGGTGCAATGACAGCCCAATCTGATTAGTTACAGATCGGGATTACAGCTGCGTGTCCTCGACACAAAGGGAATGTCCGCAGGACGTGAAGCGTGGGACAGCACTTCAGGCTGAATAGTGCTGACACTGTGACAGCGTGACGGAGTGGGGGGGGTTCAGCCTTTCTTCCACCAGAGCATGACTGGTTTCGAGTTCACTCAGGTTTTAGTTGCAAAGCATTGAGTGCTGAGGGGAAAAGTTCCTACAGGATCATAAACAACAGAAGACGGGGAAGGTAAAGGACTTTCAGCTCTACAACAACAGAACTGAGATGAGTCAGTTTGGAGTCTTCGTTTTGTTTTGTCTTGTTTTTGCTTCTACATCCAACAAAATGCCTCCAGTGCTATGAGATTACTGTGATCCAAAATAAATTGTGAGATATTTTTGGGAGCTGGCTTCTTTTCACTTCAGGATTCTTTACAAAAGGTTTGATGTTAGGTTTTTGTTGCAGCTAGAGAGAATGATGCAAGAATTCAACTCGCACTGTGGCAGCAACAAAGAGTAAAAAGTACAGAGAGCATGACAAAAGTACAAAATGGACTGGTCAGAATCTGAAATTATTTAAACTAACCTCATATAAACAAAAGCGCACCACATATTCCGCACTTTCTTTAACAGAGATGAACCCGAAATGGCTCTCAATTGAAAAAGCTGTGTTGACAATTTAAAAACAACCTTGTCGCTTTCAGGATTTAAAAGAGAAGGCAGGCGGTGGGCGCTGCCCACCAGAAGAGAAGCAGATGTTGCTGCCCATTAATCTGTGAAAGTCATTTAAAAAGCAATTTCCAACGACTGGAACTCCATCATGCAATAGAAGAGATTTGGGTTGTTTTCGCACCTGATAGTCTGAAAGACTTGATTCAATTGGCGACCAAAATTTAAACATGTGTTATATTTTTAGCTGGTGCTATTTGCTTTCACACTGCGCTGTATCAAACGATCCAAACTAACTGAAAAAACTGTTCACTCTGTCACCTGTGGTGGCGCTGCACCAAGAACTACTGAAGAAAACGATGCAAAAACCTCTGAAGAAAACATGAGCCCAACTTTGTTCTTGAAATATTAACATATAAGTAATGAAATATGGTTTTTTTAGTCAAAATCCTTGATAATATGTAACTCTGAAAATGATAACAAGAAAGTCAAATGTCCAGTTTTAATCCAAACGTTGCAAAACTGCTACATTTTAAAAGTCTGTTTCTAGTTTTCTTTCAAACCTTATTAAATGCAGCATAACATCTCTGTGGTGATAAATATGAATAACTCGGTTATGGATACATCCTGCTCCTAACAAGAAAGGTTTTACTGGAACAAGCTGAGTATTTGGAGAGGAAAATCTTGATTATGAAATGCTTGTTGTGCTGTCTCATTCCCGCCATATTAATTTCTCCTTTCTCTGCTACTCAACAGACTTGATGTTCACTGGGTTACAGAGCCAAACATCTGCCAGGTGTCTTCCATTTGCATAATTACTTAGCTCAACCGATCCAACTGGTTCCTTTTAAAAGCCTGCCTGCTTTGCTTTTGCAGTGAGCACCATGCAAACATATCAGTTTGCTGAATATTCCTCCCACCTCTCAGACCGACTGCACTGCAGGTAAATGAGAGGAAACGAAATGAAAGCTCCTAACTGTGGATGTTTAACTCACCAGGTGCACGAAGCTGCAGGAACCTGTGAATCGTTGATGGACCTGGGTTGCTGTGATGTGTTTAACTTTAATTTCTCACCTCAACACACAACCCTCTTCACTGTATGAATAAATCTTCTATAATATATTCAAAACAGCTGAGTCTGTGCTGCAGATACCATTTGTCAATTAATACAATACCACAAAATACAATCATATGTTCTTTTAACCCTTAAGAGAACAGTGAAACTATTGAGGTCTTCATAATACCTTAATATTCCACCAGCTCTCTGCAGGACATTGAATAAATACATTTTTATACATTGTAAGTGGGATTTTTTTAGCCTTTTCCCAGCAAAACAGATATTTGTAGTGAAAGTCTCAACAGGAAACTATTACAAACATTGAAATGGAAGGAGCTTATAAAAGTTTTCTATATATTAAAAAAAAAACTTCTCTTATTCCATGATCATTCCTTGGCTTAACCGCAGACTTATATGCACCTTCTGTGAATGACTACAAAAAACATATTTACTGATCAAAATGTTATTGTATTTAACTCACCCAGACCAGTCGAAATGCTTTACAGCAGAATCATATTCTCAACAAGCTCAGGTCCTGGCCAGCAGCTCAGGATGTAAATCTGGTTTAGTGCCTGGCAAAAAGGTACATTGACCAATGTACGAAGGTGGAAAGCTGGAATCCAACCCCGAACTTTCCACATATCTGGATGACTAATCCCCCCACTGAGCCACAGCAGCTCCGCCTGGCACTCTGAACTTTCTAACGAGAAAGCAGTTTTAAGTCAATAAAAGTTTGTCAAGTGTAACTTTTTTTGCAATTTGATAACTAAACAGGCAAAAAATACAAAATCTTCCATTTGTGTTTCCACCCATTCAGAAACAGTGAGGAAAACAACTGGACTTTGATTTAAACAATTAACATATCCGGATAGGTTTGGAAGAAGAAATTAGAACAGCGGGGGGTATATGTCTTGCATCTCTAGACTTTATTTTATTATCTAGCTGTTTAATCCATCATCCATTCATTCCTCCTTTTCTTTTGTCCTCTGCTTACCCGTCTATGCAATAATCTGATCATCCATTTATTGATCATATGGGATATATTTGACCATCAACCCAACTATTCCTCTGTCTTTCATCCATCCATCAAACCCAATAAGTACTTTGTCTACAGATATTAATTTTGCATTTAGCTACTTTTAAATAATTTATTCATATGTTATTAATTGCTGTTTAAGTTAATATCATAGCAAGTACTGTTATATGTTTTAACAATATTATACTTCACAAGATTATATTGTTTTTGTATATTTATTTTTGAATGGATTTAATTCTGTTTTCTAAAATATACATATATCAGCAGCGTTTCGTTGCTAACCTCCATCATTGCACTTCCTTACTTCCATAATACATTGATTTACTTCAATTTAAATTCTTCATTATTATGTTATCTATAAAATTAGCATTTCTATTCGTGTTTACTTCATTTATTGCACATTTTATTCACACAATAAAATGACCATTTTGACCACTTTATTTTAACTTTGACCATTATATTGTGGGAGTCTCTGGTGGTTAAATGTTTGTCCCACTTTGGGTTTAACTTAGCTGTATGAAAACTTCTCTATAAAAAAAGCTTGATTGATCTGCATGTTATTCTTATGTCTGGCCTGCAAATGAAAGAAGTGGAAATGTTTCTCATATAACAGCAGTCCAGCAGTTTCCTGTGGCGTTATTAAAGATTTAAAGGATTTTTGTAGCTTACACAAACACAGTTTAGCTTGAATGGTTTCCAGAGGCTGAAACAAGCGTTGGTGAATTTTAGCTGCTGGATTTCCAACGTCTCTTCAGCAGCTTATGTTGATAATCCCCCCCACCCCCTCCCCCCCACCCCCCCCGCCCCACTGAACAGCTTCTTCTTTGGGTTTTCAATGATCAAACCTCGGATTTGCTTTAATTATTTCAGATCAATGCTGGCCGAGGCTACTGTGGAGACCTGTGGCCAGTGCTGAGACAGCACAGGAGCAGGAAAAACAGCTGAGTCGTCTAGTGCCAGAGTCTCAGAGAGCAAGAGCTACAGAGAGATGTGGGCAAATGCAACACTCCAATTATTAGTCCTAAGTGTTCCTCATTATGCTCCTAAAGCCTCTGAAGACTTGAAATCCTAATTGATCCCATCCTGGCATTTTGTAACACATCCCTGGCACTAACAGATACTTCGGCTGCCTCTTACAAAACACTGCAGACAGCAAAAGTCTTCAATTTGCATCATATTTACTACTGCTACATCCATTGTTTGGACTTTTAAAAGGCATGTTTGACCCATTCACTGAATATCTCCAGTTTAAATAATGATTCACATTTTTGTTTTGTGTTTATTTGCTGCAAAGGTTTATTTTAGTCCATGTTTTCTGCTCTCGTTGTGATGAGTCAACACTCCAACATATTGCAAACAGAGCAGTTTTCAGGTTTGTCATCCAGGCTGTAATGGGGAAACCGACTTAAACCGCCACATATCACCTACAGATTGACACATACGGGTGTGAGATGGACTCAAATCGGTACTTTTAGATATGAAACACAGGTTTCTACTGCGGCCGTCCACAGTATCCAAACAGTTCTAGTTGATATTAATATGATACAAATTATAATATGATTTCAAGCCTTAAAAGAACTTTTGACCAGAAAATTAGGAACACAAGACATATTGGAAGAGAAAACAAAAACTTTTTTACAAAGATGTGTTCTATTGATTTATGAAAATATTCACAAATGTGAACTTGTAAGGTTCACATTTGTGCAATTTTTTTTTCAATGCAGAAAAGAGTTACAGTTTTGTGTCATATGAAAATACAGATAAAATAAGATACACTTTCTGTCAGTTTTTAAAGTATAAATCTGGTTATAAATGTGATTCAAATTATACTATGTGTAACAAACGAGGCACAGATTCAACCACCTCATTGCTTGCAAAGGAAGGAAATGTTTAAGAACTTTTTAATGTAACCTCTAAACTAGTTTCTACAAAATACACACAGTCCTTAAATTTAATAAGGTCATGTTTTCCTACTATTATAAATGACTTTCAACAGGCTTGGATAATCTATCAATCCACTTGATTATTTTTTTTTTCTCCCCGTCAAAATATGGCAATGTAGAAGCTGATGCTTAAAATAGTGTTTGATGTGTGTGTAGATGTGTGTGTGCGCATGTGTGTGATACTCAGATTTCTGCAGTGTTACCTTTCAGCTCCTTCAGGGTAATTTTGGCCTCTTTATTACCCCTGATTAATGCACTCATTCTTTGGTTAATTTAAGTAATCTGCCCTTTCGTAACAGTTTTGTCAAGATGCCCTGCTCTGTCCTCTTTCTAATAATGAATTTAATGGGTTCTTTTGTGCACCGTCTGACTTTTTCACATTTTTTTTATTTCCCAGTCATCATCGTCTTTGTTCTTTGAACTTTGTTCTTTTCCTTTTTGAATTGCTTCTTACAATTCAACATCGTTTTTGCTTGCTTCCAAATCTGACAACAGGACCTGACATCCTTTGACACCTAAGTTAAACACATCCAAAGATAAAATAATTTTTAAATTTGATTCAACTCAGCTTAATTATATGGCCCCGACTCACAACAATATCTCTTCTCAGAACAGATAGATCCATCTCATTTACAGAATTACTGTTAATTAATTCTAACAACATAACTAAATCAATCAACGTCCATTACACTGATATTCTTTCACCTGACCAAATTAAAGGAGTTTTTATTGAATTATTAAATTATCACAGTTTAAATTGCGTACTGCAATGTAACTGCATAACCAATGATGAACTTGGAACATAAAATGCTTCTGGACAGTAGGAAATTTTGAAAACTTGATCAGTGTAAATGAAAACATGATGCTGTAACAGCTAGTCCATTTTCAGTGTCCTTGAGACAGTGCCTTGAGTTATATGTACCGGTAAGTCAGCATCACATTCCCACATTAAATGTAGCATTTTAAATCGTGCCACATCTTTCCTGGACCCTGTGAGAAAGCAGCAGCTCGCTAGCAAAAAATCTCCCAATGAGCTATCTCTGATTTGAGATAGCTCAAATCAGAGCTATCTTCCAAATTGGAAGTAGCTCTGATTTGAGATGAGTGCACCAAATTCTGCTTTGTGGGGTTTCATGTCATGGATGTGCTGCAAGTGCTGACACCGTGCTGCACTCAGAACCTACACGAGACTAAAATAAACCCGAACAAGATTGCTACAGAAGTTCTGTGCAAGCTAAAAAGCCTTGGAGGAACTGCATCTCTTCTGACGGGGAGCCCGCCATATTCCAAACATTCACCTCAAAGCTTCGCCAAAAGTGTGCAGATGATCAATGTTCTGGCTGAGTTTTACATCAGAAATGGGTCTTAGAGTTTGTTAGAGCATCAACATATTCACAAGCAACAATGTTTGCAATCTCTCTAACCCAAGTGCTTAGAAAAAGGTTTTAATTCTGCTTCTCACAGACAGGAAGGCAGCAAACTTTAAGAGAACTTATTACAAAGACTGTAATTTATGTATGAAGGTTATAAAGCTGTAATTCAACTTCATTAAAAACCTTAATGAAGATGTGGTTTAAGTCCCAGAAGGCATTTCAGACAGCCACACGTAAAAGAATAAAATTACTACAATCCTTGAAATTTAATTTTACCAACAAGTTTCTTTTTACTGTAAATGATATAAAACTTTTGGAGAGTCCAAGATTGATTCTTATAGATAGAGAATCTGAGGTGGGAGCTAAAGGTTAGGGTGATGGCAAAGAGGCTTTCCCACCTCAGAAACTTTGAGCTCATCACTAAAGATAAACCTTCCAAACTACCATGAATCTAAATATCAAAAAATGTTTTGAATATTGAGGTGACATAAATCATTTTTGACATACTATGTTCTAAAACAATGTACAAATAAAAACCGATTGGAAATTGTCAGATTTAACTTTGCTTTATTATCGGTGAAACATACCTGACTCATTTGCTGTCAGAAAACAAACTTTTTAATTTTATAAAACTAATTTTAAATCTAAATCTGAAAGGTGTATGAATAACATTTTACAAAACTGTGCTGCTCCCTTTGCATCTGACCACATTTTCAGTATTTTTTTATGATTATTTGCTAATAATGTCACACAGAATCAATATACTGTGCATAATCCCATATATTACTACATGTTTAGATCAATAAAACCTTGAGATGTAGTTTAGAGGAATCTTCCTTTCCTCTCTGATTCCTGTGCTGCTGTGGAGCTTCTAACATTTCAGCTTGGTCACAGCTCAGAGAGGTCATGGATAATATACTTTGTTACTTAAGGTGCAAATGTGTCACAGTCTCCTAATCAATAAAGTTTCATCATATATCAGGTTTTGGAAATGAACCTGCCTAGGAGTTAATTATTGTTGAGGTGGCAGCAAACTTCTCAGAGCAGTCGATTGTTTTTCATTACAGAAGTTGGGGGGGTGAAATTGATCACAGAAAAAGAATGTATATACAGCGTATGTTGTGATTTGTTATGATGGAGGATGCGGGTGATAAATGTTTGGCCCTGCTGCCGCCGAACAAATGAAACAACCCGAGGGCAGATTCATAAATAACACGGTTGGTTTAATTTGACTGAACGCAACTCGGATGCGAACTGACATGGGAAGATTTCTGAGAAGGGCAGCCGGCCAGCCGGGCCCGTCCTTCAGCGGCACAAATAAAACCCAGAGCACATCACAGATGATTGGGTTCTGTGTCTGACCCCTTTGGGTTGAACTGTGGACCCTTAAGTTCACAATCAAATTGACAACTTTGCTGGGATTTAAAAAAAGGTGGATTAATGTGATAGTGCAGATTAAACCATCCTTTTGAGTTTTTCCCTGCAAACAAAAGGCTGTCATATTAATATTAATAATCAATCATTAATATTTTTGATGGTTTTTACCAGAGAACTTCATAAATCATGACACAGTAAATGAAAAAAGATGAACATGTTTTTTGATGTTTATCTTACAAGTTCATAAAAAAGTAATTACAATATTTATTAAAAACAAATGTAGTAAATGGAAATGCTGAATTTATTGAGCTTAACTTTAAAACAATAATTATCTGACCGTATAAACATCAAAATTCATGTAACTTTCCCTCTTTTCCCTCTGTATTTGTCAACCTTAATTCATTGCTTAAATGATGCTCTTTCAGTCAACACCCTCCACTACTATTGTTGTGATCTGTGTTTTTCTGTATAGTTATTTTGAGATTTTCTGTGTTTAGTCCTGTTTCCTGTGAGTCTCTGTCCTGTCCTCCCTGTTGATTGACCCCAGCTGTGTCTAGTTTTTTGATTACCCTCCACATGTATTTAAGTCCACCTGTTGTCTTTGTCCCTGGTGGGATCCTCGTCGTGTAACATTGTGTATCACCGTCGTAAGTCTGTTTCCCTGTTGGACTTTTTCATTAAAATAATCATTTTCATCATCACTTCATCCTGGGTCTGCCTGTGTCCTACTTCACCTCACAAACCGCAAATCATGACAACAATACTGACAGACAGGAGTCCAACCAATGACTGCCAGCTACGGACGGGTCTTACAGCTACAACACTACATACTACATACAAAAATTATATTTTCATTGACCATATAAACGCACAATTTGAAAATAAATTTGTGTAATGGAAACACACCAGTTTTCGCAATAGGATGAGGTTTTTGTGGCCATATTGAAATTGGTTTATTTCACAAAACGGCAATGGAAACATTTTTTTTCACACCACACAAGTCACATGAGCAACAACTGACGCAAAACACGAAGAAGAAGACAACAGAAAAGTTGGAGAGGATGATGGCGCAGCATGATTTTTTAAAAATCGTTTTTAATTACTTATTGCATGAACAAACCCAAAATCAAGCGCGATGATTTTATTTCTGTTGCTTCTGGAAACACCGCAATTGCAGAACAGACATTATTTATTATGATTATGATGAAAACTGATGATCCAGTTCTATTTTAAATCATCCTAATGTATGATTTAAGCTTAATGATCTGTGTTCTCCTAAAGACGTAAAGCAAGAAATGTGACATTAAAAAGACAAATTCTCAGCATCTTTGGCCAGAGTAAACTATCTGTCACATGTGTTACCATAAAATGTTACCATAATGTTACCATAAAACTAAATGTGTACCAAAGTATTTGAGAGTCAAATTTGAGCCCATCTGTCCAACAAAGTAGCTCTCAATGGTCAAAGAGAGTCCAAATCATCAGCTCTCCACACCCAGGCTTGACCCTGGATATAAGGTGCTACTCGGTTTTCTCTGAACATTGCGCTCTACATTTAATCAAACATCTCTACTTATGTTTCGTTTGTCCACACCTGCCTTTTTTAATAGAGAAATATTTTCTGCTTCAAAACAAACCTTTTTTCCAATTATCCTGTCATGAACTTTACATTTAAATTGCTAACTGAAACCTCGTTGAAGATGGAGCTGTCATGTTTTTGACATTTCTCCGAGAATTGTCTATGGTGAAAAATATTTCTCATTACATAGGCTTCACTAATAGGACAGAAATCCTTTAGCCTGGACATTGTGATAACGCAAACCTGGGATCCCATTAATGATGATCAATTAATCAATCACTCGGTTGCTCCTTTACACTTTTAAATCCAAAGAGAGCGACATGGTAGTACTTAATGTTTCACATCACCTTTTCAATTTGGGTTTATCTTTGTTTATTAAATAATGACAGTGTGGAATCTTTTACATTTCTCAGCTTTTATATCAAACGTGAATCATACAGCACATTTCTATTATGTCATGGCATTTAAAACCTTTAAACATAAGGAAGGTGTATTTTTGTTTTGCTGACTGTTGACTTACTCCCTCCTCAGCATAGCAGCATCTGTTTCCCCTCTTCATTTTACTTTAAGAGGATATTATGTCTTTTTGATGTAAAGTTTAATTTTCTAATCTTGTTGAACCAAAGCAAAGTCAAATGTTGGAGATGCCTCATCTAAACAATGCTGAATTTTAACTTTCAATAAGACATCCTTTCAGTCTGACAGACAACAATCAGAGTGGCAAAGAACCAAAACCTTTTAGGTGAAGCGAGCAGACAAGCCTTGTCTTCAACAATTTGAAAGTGCAAATTTGTTCTTTCGTTCCTGACATTAAAGCAGATAGTCATTATCAAAACTACTCTCAGCTGAGTATATATAAAGTTTTATTGAATACAACTCTGTCAAATCTGTTTCTCCCTGACTCTCCTTAAAGCTTTTCAAATCTGCCAAAAAACGCCCAGCACATAATAAATATTCAAGGAAAATGTCTACAATGACCCTGTAAAATTTAGCTGTTTCACTAATTTTATTACTTTGTCATTTATTTGTATAAAAGGCAACCTCTAAACAAGATTAAAAATGCTATAAAAACATAAACTAATTAAATTTTACTTTTGCAAAAGTGAAAAGCTGTCTGATTATAGAAAGCATGACACTAAACCAACTGTGACAGTATTAAGCTTTAAGCTTTCAGAAAAAAAGAAACTCCAGAGTTTTTTAAAAGCCAGACACACAATCAGAAAGAGGCTCATCCTTCCCCTGACTAAAGTTTTCACCTGACAGCTAAAGTTGTATTTTCTGTGTATCAAACTGTCTCATCTTTATTGCATTTCATAGATTCAAACATAGAAAGGGAAACACAATGTGTCATTGTGACAGGCTCCTGTTGAGAAAGCGCCTACAAGTCCAAATTAAAGAGTTATTGATTTTTTTTCAAAACACAGAAGTATCTGAAAATGGTCAGGTAGGAGTCTGGACAGCACACTGGGCTCTTTTAACTCCCAAGGTAGGGTGCTGGTCTGTTAGATGAATCACCACATAAATCACCGTCTTAATTAAATTTCCAGTCTGAGACTTTGCCATCACCACATTCCTTTTGGTTGGCCATTGTATCATGCATCCATGCCCAGTTTCAGTGTTACAAATGTAACATCATCACTCACTAGGATCTTTCAGTCATGTACTTGGCTGCTTGATGCTAGCTTTTTTTCCCCTCCCTCATTTTTAGAACATTTTTTTCAATTTCAGACATGGAAAAGTATACTTTTTGCAATATTCAAGCACGGACACAGTTGTGAGAATAAATCTCTTGAAAAATGATGATATATTAGGGAAAAAAGCAGCCACGTTTTCGTACTTTTTGTTCCAATGGGAAATGTTTATCTGCCTGTTCTTGAACATTAAAAAAATGTTCAAGAACATTGTTCTGTTTCTTCATTGAAACTAAGGCAGACATGTAACGTGCCTGTAAATACAGATGACAGCCAACACTAACCCACAATCCTAATGAATGCCACAGCTAAAAGTAAAGTCTAACTCCAGGTAATGTGACATTCCAGTAAGCTGTTCTGTCACAGCTCTGCCTTTACATCACTGTGAAGCCTAACCTTTCCATTAAACGAAAGGGGAAAAAAATCTGTCCATTTCTTTTAATATTTCTTGAGCTAACCCAGGATAAGGACTTCATTTAATATTAATGCCTTACAATGTTAAACACAAAGGAATTCTCAGTGAAAAGTAATCTATAAATTACCTTACTTAAAACCACAATTTTGAATGGAGTAGAATTTAATTTGTGCTTTAACATGATAGGACCCCACATTATGAAGAGAGGAAGTTTTCACTTGCAGCTGCTTCTGCAAGGCCAAATCAAGGAGAGTTTAAAGACCTGAGGCGTAGATGAATATTCACTCTGCTTCAAGAAATTTATAGAATGTCCCTGAAGAAATACCTAGATTTCACACTTCAACAATTATTTGATAGCATTAAACATAAAGAATGGTGAAGGCAAAACTCATGAATATTTCAGTCTGTGGTGCAAGCCGTTTAAATCGCACGTTTATCTGTTTCCACTTGACAAAGTAAAGAGTCTTATTGAATATAGATATCAATAGAGGAAAAGGTCACTCTCTGCACATTTTGTTTAGCATAAAGATGAATAGTTTGCATACTGGGAACAGTTGCCTGCTTTAGAGTACAGTAACGATCTGTGCAAGCACCCAGAAAGGAGAGAGGTGATCAATCTGCGTTATCACGGGGAGGAGGATGAGGAATGAGCAGAGCGCCTGATCAAATGGAGAAATGATCATTGGATTTTCCTTTAAAGGAGAAGCCGAGTTCTCAAAACCTGGTGATGCTCTGTGGTGCAACAAATCAGATATAGTTAAATTTCTTAATGACTGAGAAAATTTAAAGATCTCCATTTATTGCTTTTCATACCTGCTCAAAGATAATGGAGCCATACGATGCAGTTTCCCTGCAGAATAATAAAACATAGTTATGCAGCATTTGTAGGAGCTCATTTTTTACATGTAACTAAATTTTGGATTTCTGCAAGTAGAAAAAAATTGCCCTTTCAACAACAATGACCTCTTGCCGCAGCAATGCCATTGGCTGTTTGCTGGCCTGACAATCATTTTGTCAGTCCTGATTTATTGGCAGTCCCAGGAGGTCACGACGGGTACGTTGGCATTCCAGACACATTTGATTCATCATTCATGGGTAAAAAGTCGATAAAAGTAGACGATGCAACTCAGGGTTAAGCAAAGTGTCAATAGTGGTTTCTGCTCTGAAAATTTTGAATTTGAAATTCAGCCACATGATTAGATTGTTACCTTATACACCCAGTAACAGTAAAACACAACAAGACAAATATAAAAACTTAGTTCAAAACCTACATGTGCTGTAGCAACAAGGGGACAGTAATTATTTGGTGCCCCAATTAAACAAATCAGCAAAACACTCTAATGAAATTACCCAGATAAATGTTGAAGTATTTACATTCCTGTGACCATTGTGGTAGATGGTCACATATGCTTATTTTTAATCACATTGCAGTAATCAGACTGGTTACTGAAACAGTGCATTCATAGGTCTCACTAAAACCAGGAAAATAGAACAGTTCTGGTCTGCTCTGCATCCCCAGAACCAGAACCAAACATGGAGAAGCAGCATTCAGCTTCAATACATCACAAATCTGGAATAAACTTCCAGAAAACTGCAAAGCAGATGAAACATTGATTTCCTGTAAACCAAGGGTAAAAACACACCTGCTTAGAATTGCTTTTGACTCATGATAACTGGAACATTGATCAACATATTTGGTGTAATGATGAGTTTGGCCAAATACAATGTTTGCTACTCATTTCACAACTGGTGTCTCTTAATATTTTTATGTTTTTACAACGTCCTTATATTTTTCTTGTGTAGAGCACTTTGAACTGCCTTGTTGCTGAAATGTGCAATACAAATACACTTTGATTTGATTTTGATTTAGATACCTGGAGCCATAAAAATCAATTTTATGGTAGTTAGTCCATACTTTTTGTTATGGATACCATAAATATTCTATCTGAGTGAATTGACTGGAAATTGGTTGGGAAATTGGTTGGCAAACAGTTGAGAGTAATGAAAGGACAAAATGCACCATAACATACTATCAAGCAACCGTGAACATATTAAAACAAATGAAATTGTGACAAAACAAAAATGTTGACAGCAATATTTTTGAGAGCCACAGCAAAACACAGCATCCAGAGATTACCAAATCTTCATAACAACTATTACAGGCTATTTGTCTGCCAGGAAATGATATGAAAAAGCAATTTGTCCCCTAACAACACAAACACACTGCATATGTTTAAAGCTGGCTAATTCCTGTTGCGATTTTAACTGAAACTGTTGCTTGACTCTGATTCAGCTAAGATGGTGGTTTTGAGCAACAAACACTCTAGCTTGGATTTGGTGTAAAACAAAGGAAGAAAACCTATAAGTCTAAGTGCACCAAATATTCAATGTTAGGTAAGGGGGAGGAACTGCAATGCTGTGGGCCTGTGGACTAAAATACAACAATGAATGCGCTAAAAATCAGGCAATGAAATGAAAAAAAAAATGAAGCTGTCAATTTTATTTTTTCAGAATCAGTCTTAAACATGCAGACTGTCTTTTCTACAAATGTTTCACTGAACACGGAAGAAGAAGACTAAATTCAAACATCCACTGTAAAGCTCTTTCTAGTGAGTCATTGCTTTATCTCATCTCCTTAATGCCTTTTTTTCAAAGAATTTCTGTACTAAATTCTGGTATGTCAGTAAATTTTTATTTGAGGTGAACATTTGCATCTAAATTCCAAACTCTCTTCTGTTTTAATGAGTAAAAAAAAAGCACAGACATAGAGAGGGAGGAAAAAGAGAGCGATGTTTAAGCACTTAATGTGTATTCATCAGGTCTGGCCTCAGTCACTGACGGACTAATCGATGTTTAGTAATAAGGCAGAATGGGGAATGAGGTGTAAGGGGTCTGGGTTGGGATGGAGGGGAAAGAGATATCAATTAGGCAGAAAACTGCAGAGTCCAGAGCCGAGAAGCTGAGACAGCAATATACCTGACGGTGGTTCATTACTAATCAGTGTGTACGCTGAATGCAGAACTCCTGCAGACCACTAAAATACCCAGCTGTAAATGGCTGCCTAATTCCATAAAATGAGGAAGTCTGCAGCTTGTGGAAAAATGCGTCTAATAGTTTTTATAATGAGATACCTCAGAGGCTGTGCAGCGAGAATAAATCCACGTGATGCAATGAACTGAAAAATGTGCGTTATACCTGCAGGTCAAATTCAAAACAGATCTAAATCATCAGCAAATGATATTATGAAGGTAAGCAGGGTTATACTGGGATTCTTAGTCTTAAATGTACGAGCTGCACAATGCAGAAATATTAAAAGTACTTTTAAATGTTGTACACTTCCTTTAGATTGACTTATTTGTAATATCTGATTACTTTTAACTACTGTAGATTAGTTTGCTACATATCAACTTCAATTTTATTATGATTTGTCAAAGGTTTTTTTAAAAATGTTGATTGATAAAACACTGTCAATAGTTTTATGCAGTTCATGATGGAAATTTCCTCCAGAGTTAGCCAAATTTATTGGCAATCCTTTAAAAATGTCTCTAAAGGAACAAAATGAATAAAGCTAATCAGTCGCCAAGAAAATCCCACAGTGAAAATAAAATTTAAAAGTAGAAAGGAAGTAAAGAAAAGCATTTTTAGTTTTTTACTTTAGTGTGATCCGAATGATCAGAATTTAGTAATATTTAATATAAGACTTGTCTCTGACTAAAAGTTGTAGCATCTTGATTAATCAACATGGCTTTTAAAGACCTTCTAGAACAACAAGTTCCATTTTCGCCTTCAGTTTTCATTAAATTAACATTAATTTTATTTTTCTCCTGCCATCAAACTCAACCACTCCCAATGTGGACAAGTTTGTCCACATTGGGAGTGGACAAATTAAAGTTATAAAACTTTAAGAGATATAATCTCAGCAGCAATTCTTTAGCTGAAAATTATCTTAATGTGCATAATTTATTATAAGATCTTTAAAATAAGTTTCCAATTGACCATAAAACTGGAAATAGATCAAGAAAACAAGAGTTTAAATTCTTATTTTCTAATACACAAACGAGGAGAAGCAGCATTCAGCTTCTACCCACCACAAATTTGGAACAAACTTCCAGAAAACTGTAAAACAGTTGAAACACTGGGTGCCTTTAAACCTCAACTTAAAACCCACCTGTTTAGAGTTGCTAATGGCTAAATTGCAGGTTTTGATGTCTTTTATGTTTTTTTTAATGTTTTAATGTTTTTACCTTTACTTTTCATCTATTCATTAACTTCTTTTTATTTCTCTTTCACACTGTCTATGAAAAGCCCCCACGGAAAACGTCCCAGTCAGACAGAATAGGTTTTAACTAAAACTCTGAGGTGTGAGAATCCTTGTTAAATGTTGTTTTAATTAAAACTCTGAGGTGTTTAACTGAAGTCCTACAAAGGGTGCGGGTTTTAATGTTTTTATCTTTTTTAATCATTTTTATTTTTATTTTTAAAAAATCTCTCTTTCTAACTGTTTATTTACTGTCACATGCTGTTTCTATTTTAATTATGTAAAGCACTTTGAAATGCCTTGCTGCTGAAATGTGCTATACAAATAAAATTTGATTGATTGATTGATTGATACACCACTATTTATAATTGGTACCAAATATAAGGGAATCCACCAAATAACGGATCCCTCTGTCTGTGTCGTCACGGAGACAAAGGTTGTAGTGATGCAGACCTTTGGATCTTTCTGCTACACTGAGATGAATGATTTGTCTCGCATCATAACATGAAACATTCATTTCTCGGTTGGAAAGACATTGTTTCACTGAGCGGAGCATGAAGACTGACGATTTGCCAATCAGCAGCTGTGGGCAGGATTAAAGCCAAAATGAAGTGTAGTCAGCCTCAGTGCTGAGATGTGGCAGTATTTAGTAATTGGAGAGGAAAAACTGAAGAATCTACCCAAAACAGAAATAGTTGATCTCCCACAGGACTGATAACGGAGAATAATGTGTCGTGACTTGTGTCTTACAATGCCATGCTCTCCATTGTAGCATAAGTCTTCCATTGTAAGCCACATACATCTTTAACAGACATATTATAAGACTTTACTAAGAACCTGTTCAGAGGAAACTCTAAAAACATCAACTCACAATGACATGAAGAACCAAGTTCAACTCTAAATGCAGCCAAATTTAGCTTTAAACCATGTTATTCCATAAATAAGTTCATATCTACACATGATCATTAATGCTCTAGTAAATTAGTGTTTTTATTGATTTATTTGAACCATTTTCTGTACTTCATACATGCAGAGTCAAAATGATGCACAGACGCCAAAATGATGGCTAAAAAATAAGCTATATGTTTTCAAAATGTTGGGCAGAAAGTCCTACAATATATTTTGTCTTCTGGTTAGTGATCATGAGCAAACCCAGCTGATTCCTTCTTCGGTAGCATAAAAATATATACCAACCACTGGATTGACCAATCATAGAAAAAAGGAAATTTGATGAAACTCAAAATCTAATGAGGAAAACTCTAGGCTTTTGCAAGTTAGTAAGATTTTACAGATCCTTCTTCTAAACAACTTCAGACTCCAAGATTCTCACATCAAATAATTAATGTCACCATTTTGCAAAGTGTCCAAAGACCCAATTACCTTCTTAGATGAACAGAAAAAAGATAAGATCTTTACAAACAACCCAGCAACAACCAAAACTCAAGAAGTCTGCCATAAAATGTAAACTGCTGCATCACCAGTAGCACTCTCTACAACAAAACCAGTTTAACTGACTATGCACTCAGAAACCAAGACAACAGACACCCTCAAGCTTTTCTACAATTTACAGCTGCAAAAACCCAAATCCTTTCTAGAGTGAGGTTTTATGATCAAACAACACTGAGTTATTTGGCACAAAGATAAGAATATTCTGAAGAGTCATTGTGAGGATTTTAAACCCAAGAACACGGTTAAGCACGGTGTCAGTAACAGCTGTGGGGCTATTCTGCTGCAAGTGGTTCTGGTGCTTTTCATTGCATTGATTGAATAATTAATTATTCAGCTTCTATACAACTAGAAAGGGAAAACAAATACTAGCACAGAGCTGTGCTAGTAAATGCATGTACTCTGTTCTTTGCTACACAACCTAGTAGATGTGTTCAAGTAGGGTTTGTATGATTTAAACCCTGTATGAATCCTTGATCAAGGATCATCAATCATCAAGGATTTTTCTTAGTCTTACGAATCTGTAAAAAAATATGTTCCTCAAATTTTGCCAAACTCTTCATAATGTAGGGATGCAGTAACGTTGGTAGTAAAATTTAGGTTGGAAAATGCAAGTATGTATGTCACCAGAAGTGAAAAAGTTTAGAGATTCATAGAAATATGTGGGTATAATATTTCATGATTTTTTTCGCAATCTAAACTAACCCGAGTTTTAAGTCTGAACTTTGAAGGTTTTGAGAATTCACTGACTTTTCTGTCAATACTTTAGCTATTCCATCAGTTGCATTGGGAAATCATTAAATTTTCCAAACTGTTCGGTTTTATTGAGCTGACAAAGATTTATTGCATGTTTTATAAAATATTATGTTTGTTACAAATTTCACCAGTAAGTTTCTACTAAACCCAGGGAGCAAACTGCAAACCTTCACAGCATCTGAAACAACACAAAAATGTGACCTCTGCTTGTTTCCCCTCCAGTACTTGTTTGGGTCTTTAGGGAATTCATACCACATTTGTTTTAATTATTTTTCTGGCATAAGACAAACAGTCTGCTGTTTCTTGTGCTTTCTCTGTTTCATATTGCATTTTTTTCTCCATACTTTTTCCCATATGTAAATTTCATAACATCAGTTCAAGTGTTTATTTTGGTTAATTTTAATGATCATATCTTAATTGTCATGGAAAACCAAACTTTGGTTTTGCAGAAGTTGTTTGTATAACATAAAGCCAATATGCATGTTGCATGCTAAGTTTATCTAAGACACTTCTTCCTTCCACACCACCTTCTACTCATAGGCTCAAATACAGCCCTGTGTAATTGTATAATATGATATGAAGTTATTATTTTCAGTAAAACCAAATTGAGTTTTCATTAGCTGCAAAGCATCCATCCATTTTCTTGACACCCTTGTCCCTTGGTGGGGTCGGGAGGGTTGCTGGTGCCTATCTCCAGCTAACGTGCCGGGCGCGAGGCGGGGTCACCCTGGACAGGTCGCCAGTCTGTCGCAGGGCAACACAGAGACACACAGGACAAACAACCATGCACACCTAGGGACAATTTGGAGAGACCAATTAACCTAATTGGTCTCTCCAATTAGGTTAATCTTTTTGGACTGTGGGAGGAAACCGGAGTACCTGGAGAAAAACCACACATGCACAGGGAGAACATGCAAACTCCATGCTTATTTATGGTTTGCAGCTAAGCTGCAAACCATAAATAAGAAAATACACAAAGTATTTGTTTAACCATGAGTAATAAATCTTTGTAAAATGAAAATAACTTTTAAAACTGAATTAGTGATAATATTTTACTGTACTGACATATTCCCACAGAAGAGCAAGTTTTGCAAGTTAAAGTAATTGGATCAAACTGCTTGTTTGTGAAATCAACCAATGACAAATGCCAACTCACACATTTAGTTTTGTGATGTGTTAGTCTTAGTCAGGAGGTGACATAGGAAAACAAAAAGGAAAAGGAGGCTGAGGGGTGAGGAATCACATGAGAGCAGCAAACGATTTGTGATTAACTTCATTGCTGCGTGTGTGTTTGTGTTTTGATTAAATTTATCCTGCATAATTATAGAAGATTAAAATGTGGAACTAATGCCCCAGACGATATCTAACCACTAGCGGTCGCACTTCCCGCCCCAAAACAAACCCTGTCTGATTTCAATCCAACTTCCTCACAGGGAGAGCTTCCCACGGACCCGCATACTTATCAGCCATAACTCACACAACCCACAGGCAACTTTGACAACTTTTCTCCCCCGAATTCCCGCTTCCCCTTTTAAGACTTTTTGAACGCAACTTTAATTTCCATGCATGTCCCAGACCGCATCGAGGTAATAAAAATGCTAATTTCACTGGCTTTTCATTAAATCCCCAAACAAATTACGCACTCTTGATTATTTCTTTTCCTTCCCCGCCCATCATGTCGGTTCCATGCCTGTGCTTACCTGAAAAATAAAACCGTTTCCCACAAATAGATCCCCAGCGCGTTCACTCGGCACATTTTTGCCAGTCTCATTTTATTTGGAGGGGGGTTGTGAAGGTGTTAGACACTCTTCAGAAAAGGCTGAGAGGGAGGTCTGGTGGCGGGGACAAGGGGGTGGGGGGGGGGGCTTGGGTGATGGTTTATGACCTCCAAGGTGAGCCCGGAATGTCCTGCTTCTCTATGGATGCGTGTCCGTTTCAGATCCCGTGTTCTCCTGTGCCGAGCCGCGGGATGGCCATCACTTCACTCTCCATGAAATCATGCCTGTGTCCGCTCTCACTCCTCCAGCGCCGCCGCAACAGAATATCCACTGAATCCAGCCCGACAATGTGTTCAGGACCTCGGACAGAGGCAGCCGGAGGGTCCGTAAGGAGGACGCTCGTCCAGGTTTTGGCTCAAGGGGGAACAACCGGGGACAAAGATGGGAAAGAAGGGGGGGGGGGGGGGGGGGGGTTACTCGTTTCAGAGGACAGCAGCCGCTTGCAGGCTGCTAATACTTGACACAAATACACGCAATGACTCTAAGGTCCGGTCTGTGCGCTCCGCCGCAGTTAACAGAGAAATGAGACATATTCCTTCAGTTGCTGTTTGACTGCAGAAACCGGCGTCCGCTTGTCCCTGTAGCGCTGAAGCAAATATGAATGTGTTATATTCCCAAAATGCGCACACAGAGGAGAGCTTTCTCTCACATCTGCAGGCTCTGTCTCACATGGATCCCTGGGGCAGCCGGAGCGTCGTTCTGGATCTGTGCGTATCGGCTGCTGTGGGAGTCCCGGCGCTGCTGCTGCTGCTGCTGCAGGTACAACACGTCTGCCTCCTCTTCTCCCTCTCCTTCTTCACCCCCTCCTCTCGCTGCTGGTTCTCCCTCTTCTCCTCGTACTTATCTCCCAGGGGCGAGCAGTTGTAGTAGTACTTGGCGCTGCAGCAGCTCGGCTCAGCTGCTCCCATTGTCTGGTGGTGGTCAAGTTGGAGACGCGCCGGCGACCGCTGCTGTGCGCCGCATCCGCTCCCAACGGCGCACCGGGCGCGTTAAATCCCAACAAAAGCACAGAGTCCCGCTGTTGAGAATAGTTTTATAACAAGATGCAGCCCTGTGTGTCCGACCGATGTGGACCCTCTTCCATGGCAGGGAGAGGTGACCCACTGCCTGGCGCGCACCGACACGCACTCACACACACATACACACAGCAGTGCCAGCTCCGTGCGCTTCGACACTGTATTTTCCTGCTGCAGTCATTTACCAAACTCCAAAATACGCACCTTAGTGTGGCCAGAGACGCCCACAGGATGCTGCCATTGGTCCTCACGCTGCTGAAGCCTGCAGATGATTGGTCAGGGGAGATGCCAAAAGTGCAGCTGAACGCCAGTTCTGCCTCCAACAGAGATCCCTTGAGAAGGGAAAGGGGGTGGGGGGACAAAGAGGAGGGAAAAGTAAATATCACTGAAATTACAGCTACCGTAATTTTTATATTTAAAACTCTCGGATATTTATTTTGAATCCCGTAATAAGCTAAATACTTCGCTTAATGAGCAAATGGTTGCTGGTTGTGTTCCCATAAACAGATAAATAAAACTTGAGTCAAAAGGTAAATTAAATACAGGTTAATCTTAATTCAAACATTCAAATCTTTACACACAGAGATAATTTTAAAAGCCTAATTTCTTTTAATTTTAATTTAAATGAAAACAACAAAATGTAGTTTTGAATATTACAACCAAAAAAGTGTTTAAAATAGAGAAAGGTTTCGCATTGGCCCAGATAATGATAAAAAAAAGACCACCGGCATGACATTGTAATGATGGCAGCAGCTACTTAAATTACAAATATGCACAAAACTGTTGATATTCCGCTAATATCGAAAAACACAATTTTGCAATTGTGGTGTTTCCATTAAATAAGAAATGTAATAAAAATCCCAAATATGTTTTTTCACATGACATTAAAAAACATGCTGTGCCACCATCCTCACTTCCTGTCGTCTTCTTCATCTTTTCCGTCAGTAGTAACATCCGGTTGTTAATCACATGACTTATGTCATGGGAAAAAAGTGTTTCCGTTGCAGTTTTGTGAAATACACTGATTTCGAAACAGCCGAAAAACAACTTCATCCTAGTATTAAAGACTTTTATAGAAAAACTTTTTTTTCCTAAACTGGCAGGTTTCAATTAAGCAAATTTATTCCAATTTGTGGAATTATATGGTCAATGGAAATGCAGCTATTGACACTAGTGCAAGGTTTCCACAATCAGCAATAACTTGAGGAGCCATGTCTTCTGTAATTTTTTATCTAAGGTGTTTTCTTAAGTCCAGGCAGCCGACCAGGGAACTTCATGCTTCCTTCTACTTATAACCATTGTGGCGATGCTGATCTCATTGCTCAGCAAGACTTGACGCTAACCGACTCGAGCCAAAGTATCAATAGTTGGTTTAATTGTCAGAGTATCGATGTCCTTGACAGTCTATCACTTCAGATAATCTATGAGATATTTGAAGGGGGAAGGAGGGTGTCATAGTTTGGGAGGTGGCAGACAGATCTTCCTAAAGCGAACAAAGACTTTAATTGTAAAGTTGCTGACTTACAGGTAAAATCATGAAGAAACCAGAGCAGGACATGGAGGGAGAATCAAGCACAGCACACTGGGACTGAGAGGTAGGGAGATTAAGTTATCAGGAGACAAGGGACAGCTGGATGTAATTACTGAAGATTAGTATGTGAAGAGCTTTCCCTTTTAGTTCAGCTCTTTGGTGACCACAACAGACCATAAAAAGAGCAGCAGCCACATTATTGTGAAGGAAACCCCTAATTCAGGTCCTGGGCTTCCTGGTGTTCAAACTTTGACTCGGGTAGGACCAGCTACAAGACGTTTCCTCAACAGGGTCCTGATTTCTCACAATTGGGTTTTAGAGACAATAAAAGTAGAGTTGACAAGACTGTGGAACACATAGGTAAAGTAAGAGACTCCAAACATGTGTAAAGAAAAAGTAAAGAAAGGAAAGACAGCAGGGAAGGGAAAGTCCAGCTCAAGCCTAAAGTAGCATCATACTCTATTTTAATATTCTAATGAAGTCTTACATGATATGATTATATGCTTTCCAACACAGCACACAAAACCCACTGAGACACACACAGACTTCTCCTCCTAAAGACCATTTTGTCCGAATTGTCCGCTGGAACGTGACCCTGATTCTAATGCCTCCAGGCACTGAAGGCTTCTCAAGGCTGAGCGATACTGGCATCAAGGCACACGCCAACGTGCACGCACAAAAGTGCACACATACACACATGGTGCAAGAGAGCGGAAGAGCTGTTGAATATGGATATGATTTCTTTACTAGTAAAGCTCCAGCCTCTAATTTAGCCCCAGACCTCGGAATAAAAATAAGAGAATTCAAATAATCACTAATGCAATCAGCAAGGACACTTGGTTCAGGCTGTTTTTCAGCATCTTGCATTGTAAATAAATAGGAGCCACTCAAAATAAGCAATTTGAGATTCAAATTTGGTGCAAAATTTCAATCCCAAATATCGACGGGAGGGGAATTAAATACCAGAACAGCTTATGTTTAAATGAGATGCAGTGTTGTAAAGCATTTAAATGTAGAGACTGTAGCAGAACAGAGTTTCTTAAATAAAAAACTTAGAGTTAATGATCCACTCCTCATACCATCATTGATTACTTTCTTATATATATATATATATATATATATATATATATATACATATATATATATATATATATATATATATATATACAGTATATATATATATATATATATATATATATATATATATATATATATATATATATATATAATTATCCCTTCTCCCCCTCTGCGGGTGGTCTCTTTCATCCTCTGAGCTCGGGTCCTCTACCAGAGGCCTGGGAGCTTGAGGGTTCTGCGCAGTATCTTGGCTGTGCCTAGTACTGCACATTTCTGGACTGAGATGTCTGATGTTGTTCCTGGGATCTGTTTTAGCCACTGCTCCAGTTTGGGGGTGACTGCCCTGAGGGCCCCGATGACCACAGGTACCACTGTGGTCTTCACCTTCCAGTTCTTTTCCAGTTCCTCCCTGAGGCCCTGGTATTTCTCCAGTTTCTCATGCTCCTTTTTCCTGATGTTGTAGTCACTTGGTATAGCTACATCCACCACAACGGCTTTCCTCTGTTCTTTATCCACCACCACAATGTCCGGTTGGTTCGCCATTACCATCTTGTCTGTCTGGATCTGGAAGTCCCACAGGATCTTAGCTCGGTCATTCTCCACCACCTTTGGGGGTGTTTCCCACTTCAATCTCGGGGCTTCCAGTCCATATTCTGCACAGATGTTCCTGTACACTATGCCCGCCACCTGGTTATGTCGTTCCATGTACGCTTTCCCTGCCAGCATCTTGCACCCTGCTGTTATGTGCTGGACTGTCTCAGGGGCCTCCTTGCACAACCTACACCTTGGGTCTTGTCTGGTGTGGTAGATCTGAGCCTCTTTTGCTCTGGTGTTTAGGGCCTGTTCCTGTGCAGCTAGGATGAGAGCCTCTGTGCTGTCCTTGAGTCCAGCTTTGTCCAGCCATTGGTAGGATTTCCTGATATCAGCCACTTCAGTTATTTGTCGGTGGTACATCCCATGTAGGGGCTTGTTCTCCCATGATGGAACCTCTAGCCCCTCATCCTGTGTTCCCCATTGCCTGAGACATTCCCTGAGCATATCGTCCGTTGAGGCTTTGTCCTTGATGTATTTATGAATCTTGGATGTTTCATCCTGGACAGTGGCTCTCACACTCGCTAGTCCTCTGCCTCCTTCCTTACGGCTCGTGTACAGTCTCAGGGTGCTGGATTTGGGGTGGAACCCTCCATGCATGGTTAGTAACTTCCGAGTCTTAACATCCGTGGCCTTTATCTCTTCTATTGGCCAGCTAATTATTCCGGCAGGGTATCTGATTACTGGTAAGGCATAGCTGTTTATTGCACGGATCTTGTTCTTGCCATTGAGCTGGCTTCTCAGGACTTGCCTTATTCGTTGGAGGTATTTTGCTGTGGCTCCTTTCCTTGTGACCTCGTCGAGGTTGCCATTTGTTTGTGGTATTCCCAGGTACTTGTAACTGTGCTCTATGTCTGCTATTGTTCCTTCTGGGAGTGAAACCCCTTCTGTGCGGACGACCTTCCCTCTCTTTGTAACCATCCGACCACACTTCTCTAGTCCGAATGACATCCCAATGTCAGTGCTGTATATCCTGGTGGTGTGGATCAGTGAGTCGATGTCTCGCTCGCTCTTAGTGTACTTGATGTCATCCATGTAGAGGAGGTGACTGATTGTGGCCCCATTCTTCAGTCGGTATCCGTAGCCAGTCTTGTTGATGATTTGGCTGAGGGGGTTCAGGCCTATGCAGAACAGCAGTGGGGACAGAGCATCTCCTTGGTATATGCCACATTTGATGGACACTTGTGCAAGTGGTTTGCAGTTGGCTTCAAGGGTGGTTTTCCACAGCCCCATCGAGTTTGCAATGAAGGCTCTTAGAGTCCTATTGATGTTGTACATCTCTAAGCATTCATTGATCCAAGTGTGTGGCATTGAGTCATAGGCTTTCTTGTCATCTATCCAAGCGGTGCACAGGTTGGTGTGTCGGGTTTTGCAGTCTCGGGCGACTGTGTGGTCTACAAGGAGTTGGTGTTTGGCTCCTCTGCTATTTTTGCCAATGCCCTTCTGTGCCGTACTCATGTATTTATCCATGTGACCACTTATCTTAGCCGCTACGATGCCTGATATGAGCTTCCATGTTGTAGAGAGACAGGTTATTGGCCGATAGTTGGATGGGATTGAACCCTTTGAGGGATCCTTCTGTATCAGGATTGTGCGACCTTCAGTTAACCATTCAGGGTGAATCCCATTTTGTAGCAGCTGGTTCATTTGAGCTGCCAGTCGCTCATGGAGGGCAGTGAGTTTCTTTAGCCAGTAGGCATGGATCATGTCAGGTCCTGGTGCTGTCCAGTTTTTCATACCCGAGACTCTTTCTTGGACATCTGCCACAGTGATGGTTACTGGGGCTTGTTCAGGGAGGTTGCTGTGTTCCTCTCGTAGAGAGGTCAGCCACTTTGCATTGCTGTTGTGGGTCACCTCCCTTTCCCATATGCCTTTCCAGTATTGTTCAGTCTCCAGCCTTGGTGGGTCTGCTCTGTTGTTAGTGCCCTGCCATTGAGAGTACACTTTAGCTGGTTGGGTGTGGAAGAGCCGGTTAATCCTCCTGGCTTCATTCTCTCTTGTGTATCTCTTCAGGGGCTGGCCAAGGCTTGGAGCCTTTGTTTGGCAGTTTCGAGTGCTTCAGGTATGGACATCTGGCTGTACTTCTTGGGTACTGATCTTTTCATTGCACCCCTTTGGAGCTCTGACAGTTGGCTCACTTCCCTCCTTGTTATCTTGATCTTAGCCTCTAACCGTCTTTTCCATGGTGGGTATTGGGTCTCATTATTGCTCTTATAGCCAAGCATCTCAAGGATCACTGATGCTGAGTTGTATATCAGCTCATTGGTTTCTGTTATGGTGTTGGTAGGGATCGTTCTCAATGTATATATATATATATATATATATATATATATATATATATATATATATATATATATATATATATATATATATATATATAAAATCAAACTTTAACTCTAAATGGTGAATTTCCACTGAGTCCATCCCAAACATGCAAACAGTTTCTGTAACTGTTTGCATGTAATAAAACTTTTTCCATTTTTTTATGTTAGAGTTTATTTGCAGCAGTGATCAGTGACTATCTGGTTGTTAGAAGTGTTCATGAATACTGAATCAAGTCTGTTTCAATATGGTGCAGAAGATGTTCCACTGTTAGATTTTAGTCGCCTTTCCCAGGAAATCACATGAATCTTTCATGATTTTATAAATCATACATCATGGAAATACCCAGAAACATAATTCCTGAATTGATTAACTGTTTGCCCTCAGTCTTTTCACCTTCAGCTCCAGTTCTCATTTTGAATGCTCTTTAAGACCTCTA
This sequence comes from Poecilia picta, assembly GCA_033032245.1. NCBI lineage: Eukaryota > Metazoa > Chordata > Actinopteri > Cyprinodontiformes > Poeciliidae > Poecilia > Poecilia picta. The sequence continues at coordinate 6,575,548 of CM065362.1, forward strand.
CTGCTCTAAAACTTTGAGACACATCTAAAACAATAGCCATGTTCCTGTCAACGATTTTCATGCATATTTTGAACCTGGGTATAAAAATATTAAGGAAAACTGATCAAAAATTTAAACAAACACTGCAACGTTTTTTATAATGTATGATACAGATTTTAAACCTTGCCATTCATTCAGTCCAGAGTCGCATCTTATGCTTGTAAACCTGGAGCCTAAAGGAAGAGAGGTGCTATATGTATGATCTAAGGCTCCCTGCTGAGTTGTTTATTTCATCTACAAGCGCTGTAATACTGCACTCAACTGAATTTTAGAAGTCAGAATGCAGCAGAAAACAACTGGACATCATGGACTTGTGCTATCAACTCTTTAGAGACTGTTTATCAGATTGTTTGCTTTGTAAAGAATACATTACAATGGTCAACAGCAAGCCTGCAGCACACATAAAAGGCTCCAGTTTCATGCGGAAAGCATTGCCTCTGCAAAATGTATCTGTTACTGAAAGATTGAAAGAGACATGAGGATTTTCTTTTTCAAATCAGCACAGATAATCACCAGCTACTGTAGAGGGAAACAATGAAGCACTGAGTGTCATGGGAAGAGTGCTAGATATCAGAAAAAGACTTGGCACAGTGAGAAGACTTCTATATGAACTCTAAATCATTTCAGCAAAACATTAAAGTTATCATTTATAAGGGAGAATTGCAAATTATTTAATAAATGGCATTTTCCTGAGTTGCTAAAAAATTAGGCAGATTATATTGCGTAGAATGAATTTAGTGTCTACGCCAGTCATCCATTCCCTTGATAGTAGCTTAGCACTCTCAACTACATCTGAGAGGAACTGTTCCTGTCCTATTTAGTCTTAGAAAAATGTTTTTGTTTCCTGGTGTCACATGAAAATCACATTGCTGGTGTTAAGGAAATCCTGAACAAGAGAAAACATCAAAAACATATGATCTAAAATAAGGTAGTATGCTTCTAATTTCAGTCATGTATGGTCGAAGTCCAGATGTCCAAAATCCTGCTTTTAGATGAAAGTAAATTTCTTATTTCGGTAATTAAGCATGGAAAATGGGTTGAATAATGGAAAGGCAATAGATCCAAGAAGACCAGAATGAAGTCCTCACAGACAATGATGACTTTGAGAGCAATTTCATCTCCTGATGTTTGTTATACAAAGATATTTCAGAGCATTTTAAGCTTCTCTCACAATAACTCCCAAAATCTCTTCAAATATCCAAATCTCATCATCCATCTGAGGAGGAGGAGGAGCTGCTCTGGCTATTCAAACAAATTTAAATGTACAAGAAACAGAACTCAAGTCTAATCTAGGAAGCTAAACACAAAGAAATTAACTAACATGATAGCACCATTCTAACAATGTGGACAATCACGACAAAAAATATATTATTTTTTTTCATAAAAAAAATAAAAATACATTAAAAAAAATAAAAAATAATAATAATAATAATAATAATAAAGAGGAAATGTAGTCAAAGGGTCAACACATGTGATCAGAAAACATCAGCCACCAGTTCCAGGTTCTTCTGCTGAGTTTTATTGTTTATCATTTTTAGTCTCTGACAGCATCTGGAGCTTCTGAATCTTAATGGTTCTATATCAAATTGGCAACACACCTGCACTTCATTAGACCATACCACATTAGAACAGGTCAAACCAAACAACTAAATCTAAACAAAGAGCAGGAATAAAGTTATTAATATAATTTACAAACTTGTCTACATAACTAAACCATCTGAAAAAAAAATACATGCAATATAGGGCAACTCAAAAGGTTATGTTGAAGAAAAACAAACAAAATACAATACAAAAAACCCTACATTTGGCAGAACCCAGTGATGCGCTCGTTGACATCAGACAGCCATTTAAGCAGAAAATGCTGGGCCGGACTCTCCTATACACCTGGCTGCATCGTCTAAAAGGGACAAACAATGGTGAGTAAAAAGAAATTAAACATAATTTACCAGAAATTAACCTTGAAATAAAAAAGAAACTTTTAGAAGTCTCAGCTTGAACCAAAACATGTGCATAGACATAAACTACAACATAATGTTACCACAAACAAACCCAGGATAGTGAGAAGCAAAATTACAACAGCAGTGCTTAGCTTAAAGCATTAAGTACAACTACACAGAGAGTAAATCAATCAGAAATATAAACTAAAAAATGAACTTAGGGGGTTATTACATTAACAAAAGAACATCATGTACTTTTAACACAATGGTTTCATGTTTTAAACAAAAACATGATAAAATCATCTTGAATAAACAAGAAATTCAACAACTTAACGTTTATGAAATTGAATCATGTTGAAATAACATGATTCATTATAGTCAGACTGATCTTGTGCTGGAGGCGACGAGCAAGATCACGGCAGATCACGGGAAATCACACAAGGGCCTACGAGATGATTGTTTTGCATGCCAGGAAAACTCCAGCTGCAGTTTTGAGAATACTAAAATTTCCTGGCAGGATTGTGCACTTATCCACAGTGTTGCTATGTTTGGTCACGTTTCTATGTAATTGATGTATTCAAGTCAGTGGCTAACATGTTAACATCACATGAAGTGACGGTTAGCTGATAATTAATCAGCGTTTTTCTAACATTTGCACCATTTCCTGCTTGCTCCATGCTTGTCATTGCATTTATAAAAAATGTAAATATTTTTCAAAGGCAAATATGACAACATGAGCAACATGAGATTGGGATTGACCGCACTAAAACTCTCCTGCCATTGACTGGTTGTTTCTAGCACTGGGAGAAGGCAGAAGATATAGATTTTTCACAAATTTCACAGTATATCCTCGTTTACTACGCCCTTGTTTTAGACATACATATTTCTTAGGCGACAGCTTCAGTTAGCAGTTTAAATAAAATGTTAAACTTAATTTTAGTCATGGCATAATGAAAGGAGAATAACAATTTAAAAGATCTTTCAATAGGCTGCAAGCAACTGATCACTTTTGTTGTGACTACCTTTGAATTTAGCTAAGTTTTCAAGTGTGTGACCATATAGTAAACTTACTGCTGGATTTTGGCGATTGTTCTCATCGTTTTCTGATCTGCATATTTAGGAAAACACTGCTGAAGTCAGACAGGAGTCCATCCTGAATGAAGATCCAAAGAAGCTGCTGAAAGAGTACATGATATGTTAATTTATCTTTGTTTCTACTATAGCTATAGTTAATTGGACTTCCTGTGAATTGCTAATAAATTTAAAATAAGAGAAGATCATTAAAACTCTTATTTTTTCGCTTGGGTACATTCAATTCTAATTTGACTTTTGAGATGCTTTTAAATTTCTCCAACAGAAAAGGAGAATCATTAGTAAGATTGATATAATTACAGTTATGGTTAAGTGGGTTTAAAATGAGGAATTTAGGTGAGTTAAACTCCTCAAAAAGATCTTTGGCTTGTTTTATTGAGCTTTTTTTTCTAACAGCACTGTTTCATACGCAGACAAAAATATTAATATTAACCAAGATGTTGGTACTGATATTTTTGGAAATAACTACCACACATAGTCATGGCATTTATTCCATCCAGAAAACGAGACAGGTTCTACATGTATAAGAGGTTTGGTTTGTGTACAGAGTCAGGGGGTTTGTGTATAGAGTCGGGGCTTTGTACTTGCACATAAGTATGACTGGTTTGGAATGGCAGTTTATGTGGTGGATCCTCAGACTGTCATTTCAATTGAGGAGAACTGGCCACGGAATATGGGGCCTATTTGGGATTCATCCCTTCTCTTCATGTTTTTCCATGTAATGAGACAATATATCGTATTTTCCGCATCACAAAGTACACCGGATTATAAGATGATTTTTGTGAAAATGTAAGGCTTTTAGGTACAGATTATGGTGCAGAAAATATGGTACCTTTCCTAAATGGAAAATCTTACCACTGGACTCATAATTAACACAGACAGGTCCTTCATGGACCTTAGTTGTTGGTGAGTCAGCCAAATAAGTGTAAAGTTATTTTTTTATTTAATAAGATGTGAAATCCCCCCCCCCTCCCCCAAAACCCAACACTTGTTCCCATAGGATGTTGATCAAGATGCACAAATGGCTGAGACTGTCTGTGGAATCTGTGTTATTCGACCGGAGAGTGCCGAGCCTGGTGATGCCAATGAGGACGTTGGGATTGTCCTGGAGGGGGTGGAAGTGATGAACAGCTTGGGCAATGTATCTTTACATGTTTTTCCAAAGACCGCAGTCAAAAACGTAATTTTAATTGTTACAGTTTGCAAAGTTGAGCGAATTTACTGACACTTTTTATGTTAAGAATTTGATCTATGCTAAACAGTGATCAATACAGCCCCGTTTTTTTTTTCTGGAAAAACAAAATGACCTTTTGTTGTTTATTCCAACTTTCAACTCAGTTGTTTTTTGTGCTGTGTAAAAAAATGGAAAACAATTTTGAAAATACAGCTCATGTTGTACTTTTTCTAATTGTTGAGTGTTCTTTCTGCTTTCAGTGTGGTCTTAAAACACTTAATTTAATAGCACTTAAGAAAATGTCTTTGAATTAACATAATTCAATTAAGGAAAGATTTTCCACACAATTATATAGCTTTCTTTCAGCATGAAGCATGTTTGTTCAGCTCACTTAATTTTCCTGAGTTGGATCAACTTAATTAAGTAGTGTGAAGGTATCACTGTAAAATAAGTTGGTTTCAACTAAATTTGTATTAATCTTAATCAAGTAAACACAATTATTGTGTCCAAAACATTGCAAATTAGTTGGTCTGGCTCTATTAAATTACATTTAATATAAGGACTGATTTTCCATAATTTCGCTTATGTATATAATGTACAGGGTTCTTTGTCACTAACTGTGCGTGTCGTGTTTTGTATGCGGAGGAGCGATCAGCAGTGATCAGTGACTCTGGTTGTTACACAGAGGGACAAGTGATAATAACAAACCACATTTTCACATATGATTAAAAACTAATTTAGGTCATAGAGACTGCTAGACAACTTCAAAAACAACAGTATGCTAGGGTTAAATAATTATGTTGTCATGGCGTTTCACTAAAATACCACATCTTTTATTTTCTCTCTGGATTATATGTACCACTGAATACATAAAGCATAATATTGCTCTTTGAAAAATACAAGAGAATACTTTCTAAACCTAGATCTATCCAAGAGAGTGGAATTTCTCGTTTGCTTCCCAGGTCATTTTGCTGATTCTGAAAATGAGCTATTTCAGATGCACTAATGACACCAGCTACAGCTGTTAGCTGTGCTTGGCTTAGTTTGAACAAAACACATCCACTGGAGAAGAAAAAACAATAACAGACAATGGTTGACAGAACCATGTAAGCCACTGAATATATATTTGCACCACAAACATGCAGCCAAAATCCTCAAATTTCAAGTACTTGATTTGTGTGATGTAAAACTTTGCTCTAGTAACTCGATAGATTCTCTATAATCAAACACATAAAAAATGTTGTTGCTTATTTTGTTAGCAACGTGCTTCATATATGCAGATGAAAATAAATGTGCACGTTATACTTTCCAAACTGTACAGGAAGAAGCTCTATTAAAATGTAAATGGAGCATCTTTCTGCAAAGTTTGCTCATCAGAGATTTGTGTCTCTAAGGCAGCACTTTTTTATTGCAGTCAGGTTTATTGTCTTGCATCGAAGCTGGAATCAAGGTGAAGATCTGTTTTATGTGTTTTTCTTTCAGTGGGACTTTTAAAGACTAGGTTGCTGAATTTTATGAAGCTATGTGCAGATGTGGAGCAGAGGAATAGAAAACTAATAACATTTTGGTGCAGACATGAATCACTTTGTTTGGAGTTGAGAAATACATTGGCTTTTTTGATGAGCTTTACACTCGGGGTATCTTTTTACTTTATCTTCTGATGTCTTAAGAATTTATAAAAAAAAAAAAGACAGTTTGACCTTTAGTATAGTTTGTGTAAACTGTTAAGTGCAACTGGCTCAGTTTCAAAATTTTCTTTGATAAAAAAAAGAAACTAGTAACACCATCTCCTCTGATCTTCTTCCTGTCTCTCTGTTACTTGAAAGCAACCAGCAGCAGCAAGCTCAGCGGGGGGGCATCCTTTCGTTACATCAGTGAAAACGTCCTTTGAGATTAATACCAACGAGACGCGACACTTTATTCCTGAGGAGAAAAATGCAGTTGTCAGTCGACCTAATTGCACTCTCATGGTGCATGAGGGCCTGCTGAGTTATTGAGAGCTCTACCAGGAAAATCATGATCGACGAGCGGCAGGAGGGCCTGACATTGCGCTTCACACAACAGCTTCACACTTAGGGCAGAAAGAGGAAAAGGGGAAATGGACAGACAGATGGGTTATAAGAACAACTTTTGGAAGATGGAACGTGTACATATTTAAAGAAACATTTTGTCTATTTCAAAATATTTTTAATGAAACACTAAATAATTTGTTAGAAAAACCAGAACACCAATCTTACACAATCTTAAAAGTCTGACACAAATTATTAAAAACTTTCCATTATTTTTCAGATAATCTGCTGTCTTATGTTCTCACTTTCTATTTTTTTTAGAAGGTTGAAATATTACATCAGACCATTAAAAAGTACTTTTAATCCATAAATATGGCCTTAATAATGTGACAAATGAACATCATTGGAACACATATTCCAATTTACTGATAAAGAAACTGTAGTTGGAAAAACTATTTAGTGAGCACTTTTAACATAATCCTCTGTGTAGGATATATGGGTCAAGAAAAGTAAATGGGTGAAAAGGATGAATTTTGCTTCCTCTCTCTGTTGGAAGCCCCTTTTTGCCACAGAATAAACATTTTAAAACAACTGACATTTTGGATTTCAGGGAAAAAACAACCTCAAACTGAAGGTAGAGGGCACAGCACACTTCATCCCTTGGCTACAACAAAGTCAACAGGCAGCAAGCAAACCATCGAGGCCACTGTGAGTGTAGTTTGAATAAAGTTTAACACAGAGGAAAGAGGTGTTTTATTATGCATTTATTTACTTTTTGTGTCCTCTGGAAGCACAAAAAAATTGGAGATGTCTGTTGATCTCTCTAAATTAATGACCACTCTCAGCAGAGGATGTTTTAAATATGTTATTGATAGTAATTAGCATGGATAGCATTGCTATTTTCTCTGTCTCATCTTCTACATTACCACTTGAAGTAACCTTTTAACACCAAATGACATATTAAAAACTAACTGAATTTCAGGTAGGCCAAGTTCATCACAAAGTAGTTTCAAATCATTTAGTAGGGTGCCAGTTTGTTAGGTCTATAAGCTTAAAATCAGACAATTTAATTAATGTAAAGAACTTTGAAATGCCTTGTTGCTGAAAATGTCCTATATAAATAAAATTACCTTACCTTATCTTGCCTTACCTAAATATTAAATTTTTAAAGTCATATTTGAACGTTGCTATCACTTCTTGTCTTGGTTGGTCAATAAGGATAGATGTAGTTGTGGTTGATCCAGGTGTATCATCATCACTCTGACAATTTTTAGCTAATTTCTTGGCTGTCTTGGTGTTTACTGTTTGCTTTTATACATTTTTAGGTATTCATGTATGTTGAGCAGGGGTATCTGTACAGGCGATGTCAGGTATCCTGATCGTATTTGTGGAACTAAAATTCACAGATTTCCAAAATCTGAAACGGAAAGCCTTGCTTGGATTAAACTTTTTCACAACCTCATTTGAAGCTCAACCATCGTAGGATCAATAAGAACAAAGGAGTGTCTGCTGGTGTAAGTATTATTGCTTTGCTTTCTTTGTGTTTAGTGAATGAAAAAAAGAAAGTCAATAATAAACACATCCTTTATGAAAACCTTTTAGCCAAGTACAGCATAATAGCAGCACCGATACAACTTCTACACCTTGAAGCCTGTCTGTTACAGTCTTATGTTAGCTGAACAGATCAATATGCAATGTGTACCGTATCTGACATATATTAAAGATTTTATTTTACCTGAAAAGGCTTTTTACTAAACTGTAATCGTGTTAGCCACGCTAATCGTGTTAGCCACCGAGTACCGTGTATCAGGCCTAGGCACATTCGAACATTTGCCAACAGAAATCACCCTCAAAACCATGAATATCCAACTTACCCAGCCTTGCAAGAACAATAGGCTTCAGTGATCTTGTCCACAGCTATATTTATGCTGAGGGTGTGAGGATCTGCTGTGTTCCTCATCAACCGGTAGCATTTAGCTGCGACAGGCACAATGTTGGAGGCATCGTGTAGCTCAAACACCTTGATGTTGTCCAAAAAAGATGACATGAACTTGTTGGTTCCTCTGTCCATTGTCGTAGCTGATATTTTTTGAAAATCCAGCAGAAATGCTACACTAATCGACTCAAAAATACTCTGCAGAGAGTCAGTCAAAATGAAATTACATATAGAAACTAAACACCGCGGGGCTTTGTTTGTGAGACATGCAGTCACAGAGGGGCGTTTCTGGGCGAAGCTTGGTAAGGTCCATAAAAGAGTAGACCCCCCACATCCCCCCTCCACTGGCTGCTCCAGCGCAAATGCGCTCTTGGAGCAGTCGTCCCTCCTGCTTTGCTCAACCAAAACAGCAGAAGATGTCTCAGCACTGCGGAATATTGCTGATCGGATCGACGGACTAATGACGTGAGGGGTCGACAGACGTTTCGCAAGTAAGATGGTCCTATTATTGTGCATTTTTTGTGATTAGAATATTACTATACTGTATTTATGTCCACTGGCTAAATACCAGCTAATGCTAGTGTAACACCAGTATCACACCACTAATTGCGCCACTGGACCAGATCTAGGCTCTAAGGAGTGGGGAGCAAGAAAAATAGCACCAGAGACCGCTGCTTTAAGTGGAAAAGGCCGGCAATTTACTGAACGCAAAACACACACATAAAATACAATACATGACACCCCCCAATAAAAAGAAAAGTATATCACTCCTTCTTTTTACTCTTTAGTTCACCTGGTTTATTTTAGTAAAACTAATCTAGTTTAATAAGACCAGTCTCTATTCTCCTAGGTTATTTTAGCCGGACTAATTTAAGTTAGTTAGTCCAGTCTCTTTTGCTAGGTTACACCTATTTTAGGATTCCTATTTTTCTTCCTGAGTTAACTTGTTTTTCTTGTCTTTTACATGTAAGGAAATACCTTCAAGCACAATTAAATCAAAGTTTTCAAATCACATTCAGAGACATAACATATGAAAATCAGAGTATGGCACTTTAAATTTAAGTTCAAGTCCCAATGTAAGTTCGGGTACTCAATTCAATGAAAAGCTTCAGTTTGATTCAGTCCAAAAAGAATATAGTAATTCAATCAGTTCTTAATCCTGTTCAGTCTTGTTTGAACTAGTTCCTAATATTCCTACCGCTCTTGTTGACTAAAATGCTTGCCGGGCTGACGCACAGCTGAAAGTATGAGACTCCCACAGCTGTCAAACCAGAGCACAATTGAAAGAGAAAAAAGTTATAAAGACTGTAATAAGCTGCACTGAAGTTGTTGAGACTGTATCTAAGATTTCTGTCGAATATTTGATTTATTTGTTTAAAAAGGAGTCATTAAAAAAACGACATTCAAACTCAAAAGTGTGCATGCTTCATGCTGATGAAAGTCAGAAGTTCAAGTCTAAACTGAAGTCAGTTGGGAATGTTCACATTTCAAAATGTCCTGTCAAATGGATCACTTTATGCTCTGTATAATTCATGTTCTTGAAGGGTTCAAGAACCAAACTTGAACTGTTTGAATTATTTACAGAGTGATCCAATACAGGGCTCTTATCCAAGACCATGTATAAAAATCTGACTTTCTACCAGGAAAAACAGGTTCTTCCTCTAAGCTTCCTGCAGCGCCTCATGTTTGCTGCTATGGTGTCATTCAGTGCTCACAGACATCCACACTTGAACTGCTTCAGCCAAAGATGGAGAGAGAGGTCATGTAAGTATGAATCCAAGCTGAAGCTTGAATATGTCAATACAGGGGATGTTTGTATGTGAAAGCAGTGTGCAAATAAAAAGTTAGGAAAAGAAAATCTGCTGTTTTTTATTGCATGTTCCTGTCAACATGCAAATGTTCCTGTCAACATTTGAATGTTGACAGGAACAAACTGATGTTGCTTGCATCTTCTACAATTTAAAGCCAGTATGTGTTTTACATATATGCATTAAGGCTCCAAATTTTCTAGTGGGCATGTGGGTATATTTAGGAAAACTTTTCAGCATACAGTTTAAAGAAGGGGAGGCATTATGTATTCATAGAATAATTGACATGTTACTTGATTGTGCTGTAAAATATTTATATCGGTTATGAAAATGCTGTATCAAAAAACCACTTAAAAGAAGTTTGTCTTCGCCTGATAGCTGTAATTGGCCTCTGTCTCTTTAAGAACCTCCTACCCTTTCTGACACTCCCCCTGCAGGACATTACAACAATGCTTCACAATGATGCTGTTTACAAACGTTCTCTGGACTGAGATGTAGTTTGTATGATAAGCTAAGCGGACACACAGTTCTAACATGTGATTTCTAACTGCTGCTGCCACTAGTCTGATGGGGCTGTGTGGAGCGGGGGTTCTCTGTGGGGCAGAAGCTTGGCTGGAGACTGAAGCTCCAAGTTGGAGCTTTGGGTAAATAGACGGCGCACTGTATGAGCAAGTTTGAATGATTGTCAAGGGAGATTAAAGGATTTCTCAAATATGTATGAATGAATTTTGGTGAGCAATAGCATTACAACTCAATTTAAAGCTAAAAAACAGGTTGAATTTGCATCACACCCTCATTTATACTAATATACTATTAAAACATATGTGGAACAGAATGGCATTGCTTACATTTCCCTTTTTTTCCTTTTTGGTTTTGTTCAGATGCGATAACAACCAAATGAGTCAGAAACCCTGACCTATGATAACTCCTTGGGTCATGATGACTTGGCTTGAAGAACTTCAGGGAAAAAATGACATTTTAACTAGTTCCTTAAAAAAAAAAAAATCTGAGTTGCCAGACCAACCATCTGACATCTAATAATGAGTCCAAGATTTCAACTGCAGCAAACTTAAATCAAAACATTTTTTTTTTTAATATTTGTGTTTTGCTTGCGACAGGTTTTGTCGCCAATACTTTTTCCATAAATTAGTTGCTTCTAAACAAACTGCATTCAAGAATAAGTATTTTTTTATTTTGTCCATTTGGCCGACCAGACTGTAGATTAGCAGAACATTGACCTGAACATCTTGTGATGATGTTTTAAAAAGAGTCAGAATATCAAGCCATATGGCTCCAGGTAATAAAAAAAAAATCTCAAACTTGTGTGTATCAGAGACATTAATATTTCTCCACATATTGTGTGTGTACACACAAAATAATGTATTAGCACGCACATGTAGGTGAATCCATACACACCTGTGTGTCTTTAGTAGCAGCGTCTGAATACTAAATGACTTCTAAATTATAAATCCAGCACATCATGCTAGACAACATGAATATTACATGAAGCCAGTCGGCTTGTATTATTGCCAGGAGCAAAGTGTAATTACATTTGCATCAGGTGTTTAAGGATGGACGAGTAAAAGATAAGAAATGAAAACTGACTGATCTGTTTATGGAGCTGATTTGGTCATTGTTCTCTTATTTTTTGGTTGTTTTCATGTATGATTTTTCAATAACACAACAGGGAAAAGTTAAGTTGGGTGCAAGAAGTGGATTGTTGTTACTGGAAACAAGACAGCACTGTGACTATTTTCAGAGTAGCGCTTTCTAGTGTCTTTTAAAATTAAAACATTTTCCTAGTCAGAATTATTTCCTGGTACATGGAGCCATTTTATAACACAATATAGTAACTGTGTTTCCAGTTGTTATAAAAATGATGTGTATATCAAACATAACTTTGCAAATTTGTGCCTTGAAACTGGGCCTCTGTTTCTTTAAGAAGCTGCTGCTCTTTTCAACACTCCACTGTCAGGATGTCATCACAACCAGGTTCCTCCATTGAGCCATTTACAGCTGTTCTTGGGAGCTTTGCTACGGTGGCCAGTGGCGCAAAAAGTGGGTATGCAGGGTATGCAATGCATAGGGGCGCAGCACCAGAGGGGGTGCCAAAACCCCGTCTGGAGGGGGCGACGCGCCTATGATGTTTTCCCGAACAGGTCAGCGCGCCTTTCCCTCCTTCACCTCGCGCACATAACGATGTAAAGGTAGCGAGTTTTAACTTTCATGTATTGTCGTCTCGGGGGGGCGATAAATGTGTAGTTGCGCCACTGACGGTGGCCACCGTACTTTGCACTGAGAAAGTTTGTAGCAGTTGCTCAGTTCCACCAGGTGTTTGCTAATAACTGCTGCCACTAGTCTGGAGGAGCTGCTAGCAGTGAGACGGTCTTAGGTAAAACATTGTCAAATTAAATTTAGATTTAACAAATTTAGGGGAAAGTGTCAAGATTATAGCACATAGACATACAAATATAATCCAAAATAACATAATTAGACAGTTTATCAGCAAAAAAAGTTGATTTAATTACAGTCACTCCAAAATCCAAACGTAAACTTTAAAGTTCACAACCAGATCACCTGGAGGGAAGTGATGACGACGGGAGATTGTTTTTTAGTTAATAGAGGACCAAGCATTTGAGGACCAAGACAATTTATCAGCGGTTTTATTGTATAACATTATTAACTTCTCACTAAGTACAAGTTGCAGTAAAATCTAAACTTACAGGGAACAAACAAGTAATCTGATAATCATCATGGTGTGGCGATGTATTACTTTGCCTTCAGATATTTTTATGTATCAAATGTATCCAAATGACTCTTAAAATCAGTCACATTTAAGATAACCGTCACTCTCACCAATGCATGTGTTTGAGCATTTTGCATGTATCCACTGATCATTAAAACATGTGCAATCAATGCATTTACATGCTAGGAATCAAACGACTCACACACATTTCTCCAATTCATAGCACCATCTCTCCACTACAAATGAGTCGAAACCAATGTTTCTCAATCCTGTCGTCCTGGATGTGCTGCTGGTTCAACACACTTGATTTAAAGGATGGTATTATCTCTCCAGCTAGCCATAAAGTGCATCAAAAGCCTGTGAATCACCAATTCATTAAGGTCAGGCAGAAGGGAAACACGTAAAACATGCAGGACAATGGGTCTTGAGGACCAGCGCTGAGAAACACTGGCTTTGACCAAATCCTGGCCCCTACAGACTGACAAAGCACAAGAAATGTGCCGCAGCTTTAATTATTCCAATTTACATCGTGACTACTTCCCAACTTTATCGGGTCAGTTGGAGTCCATCAGTTAGTCTGCTGGTGCATTCATCTGAATTACAGTCACATTAAGCCTCTGACGTCGGGGACCGGACATGTATGGCCTATCAAAGCAGAAGTGATTTTTTTCTCTCCGTCCTCCTGCTGTCTCTCCTGCTCATTCTCTGATTCCCATTTTCTGTGTTTCGTCCCACAAAGACCGAAGCCCAGATGTATTCCCGTGGGGCAGAGGGGAACAGATGTATCCAAAGGCTGAGAGGAACAGCTAAACTCAGGAAGCCTTCTGCTAATCTTATTCTCAAATTGAAAGAAACAAGAAAACATATGAAATGCAAAAAGTAAAGCTCCTTGTTTACATTGTGAGTCACTGAGGATGGAATGGCATTCACTTCCAATTTTTTATGCTTTAAATGGCATTTTGTATTCTTTAGCATTTAGTTTAATAAATAAATACTCATTAAACTTTCCCCCTGGAGAAATTGAACATATTTCCACACTAATTTAACTCTGTAAACTATTTTTTTTAGGTCAATGTAGGGAAATGAATATCAATGTGACTGCAGGCTTGTTTTTAAAAGCTCTTTTTTATACTGTAATGTATATTTAGACAACACGACAAAGAATATATAACTCTGTCAGAGACACACTGGCTTATCACACAAACTAACATTTACTTCCTTCACGGTGATGAATAAACATGATTTTAACATGAAGACAATGGCTTCACTTAGATTCAGACTCAATATTAAGCTGCATTTAGCCGTGATTTAAAACTTGGTATTTCTCATTAGATTTTTTATTTTTATTTCTTCTGTCCAGTCCTGAATTTGATCTGTCCATATCTAAATATGTGGTGTGGCTTAAATATGTTAAAGATTTATAAATTAGCATTCTCAAAAAGCATATAAACATTTTTGAGACTGGATGACTATAAAATTAAATCTGTGTTGGTACATTACTGATACTGATTACTGATATCATTACTGATATAAATTTGTTATAAAAGTATTACTGATTGCACTTTAAAAATTAGGTAACTTTATGTTATTAAAGGTAAAGTATAATCAGTAATGGTTTCTTGGTTAATGTCAAGTTGTCATAACAAAGACATTTTGAATAATGTTAACTTTGTATTAAAAGTGTCATAATTTACCGAATTACGTTTTATGACAACAGTCATAAATATTCATAAAGGCTCATTCATGTTCATGACAGGAGTTATGCCATGTTTATGAAAGTGTCATGACAATCTTATTCACCCCCCTTCAAATAAAGTGTTACCAAAGTATCTTTCGAAAATAATTGTTTTGCAGGTATTAAATACACTTTTCACTAAGCTCACATCTATCTGAAATATTCTATTTTCATAACCTGTAAGCTATAAAAAGAGTTTACAGATTCATTATAATTGGGAAATCTTTTCAAACATCCGTAATTAAATTACTAAAAAATAAACATTTTAGCAAAATTCTAATTTATGAAATGGATGTACAATAATACATCAATTATTAGTAGGTACATGTAACACTGTAAACTCTTGTACATGTACTTTTTCTATTCAGAATTGGATCTCTTCCTCCAGGCTCTCCAACCTGTGGCTGCTCCAATAAATTCTTCCAATATTTGAGGTTTTATTGATTCATTTAGCATTTACAGCATCAAATTTGGTTCACAACAAAAGCTGAAAGAAAAGCAAATATTTTACTTTTTCAGTCAGAATCAATAACATTAATATTAATTTGTTGCATTGATAGTAAAAATAATTCCACATCTCCACTTTGCATTGCATAAATAAGAGTGGAAACTCGTCCTTTGTCTTTGATTCAATGTTTTTATGGCTTTCATTCCCTTGCAGTATAGTCAGAGTCCACACCCTCTAGTGAAATAAATGCTGCATGGTAAATATGTCGCTCTGGAAAGTGACTGAATGCAGCTTTGGGAATATTTAGGTAAAAACGCTTTGAGTCACTGTGATGCGAATGATGTCACTGCTGTACACACATCTGTGTGTGTGTGTTTGAATATGAACAAATTTGTATTCATGTGTGTTTGTAGTCAAAGATTCTGGCAGAGAGCACCTGCATTTTGCTGCGTGTCTAATTACAGTGAGTGCTTTTGTGGTGTGCGTCAGTGTGACTGGTCCTCACTGACTCTGACATTCACATCAATAGAAGCCTGACGATGATGGATCCCCCATCTGCTGCAATGCCCACATGCACACTTTTACCAATGCCCTCTGCACATATTTCTCCACACGTCCTCATTCTGGGTCTCAACTACATCTGAGATTAAACCCACGTACAATAACAAAAACCCAACCTTGGGTAAAATTCCTTTTCATCCTCCTTTTCTGTCAGAATATTGCACAGACTCTTGCAAACTTCAACTTGGTTTTAATTTCTGGCCGCTGTTTCTCAAAGGACATCTGGTGACTGCTGAGTGTTTTTGGGGATGGAGGAAAACAGGGCAGTCATGCAGAGACACCACACACATTATGTTTACAGTAGCAAAACTGTACAGTAAGCCTCTGACAGGCTAAAGATAACTTTGCTGAATTGCCTCTTTGTGTTACTAGGGAATGATTTTGTTTTCACGTGGTTGCCGTTTCTGTTCTACAGCTCAGCAGTACTCACCCCACTCAGCTGAATCATTTGGTTCATTCCTGCACTTCATTTCAGTTTTGTCCCTGCTGGCTCAGAGAGCAACTTTAATTCAGTCATTTAAAAAACCGGCATGAAATAAAATGAGAAATCTCAAAGCAGCAACTTTGCACTTTTGGTGCAGAGACGCTTGCAGAAAGTTCCAAAAGACAGAAAAATCATAAATATTCACATGTATTGTTGGGAACTCCTTGGGCAGTCTCCACCTGTGCTGCAGCTTTAACTCAGGCTCACCCGAATGAGCTGGGCTAAGCTACAGCTTACAAAACTCATTTCATTATCTTTGCAAACATGAACAAGACTCTGTGTTTGTGTACTGCTTTTGGACATGAAGTAAATAGACAGTGAGTAAAGCTGTTATGTAATTTCTGCTGTCTGTTCAGCTGAAATAGAGAAGGGGGTTCACTAATAACCATATAATGCTCTGAGTAAGATGAGGAGTAAAGAAATGCATTCTGTTAATTGTCGCATGCATAGACAGAATAAATCTACTTCCTTGATTTATTGGCTATGTATTTTGCACATCTATAGAAACACTGGCAACATTTTATCCCAGTTATGTTTCTTCATTCAAATGTCTGCTGTCGTAGCATCAGGAATTTACTAAGAATAGGTCTAAATTTTCTGTGTACATTATTGTTTGAAAATGATTTTATGTAAAACTCAAATTTGATTAAACTCACCTCCTGATGGCTGTTGTTGCAGTCCTGGACTGTTAGTCACAACCATTGTGTTACTTTTTGCTTGGCTAGCTGTTGACAGTACAGATCTAGTTAATTCCACGTTTGTTGAGTGGATTTGGGCTTTCTGCTTAACAAAACCTTTTTACACCGTGACTTTAACATGAACAAAATTCAGGCTGAAGTGAGAAAAAGTTATAACTACAAGGATGGAAGTGGTAACAGCTTTCTTTCTGGCTTCCAAGTTTTCAAACATTCACATAATATAGATTTTTATCAAGTTTAATGAAGTATCAGACTGTGACTATCTTTGGATGTTTCCTTCTAAATGACTCGGATCTGTATCGGCAACAAAATGTCCTATTCAGGACACTCTACCATGATAATAGATTTTATGTTTTTGTCTTTTTCCATCATAAAGCTTTAATCTGGCCACCTGCTTCACATCACCTTAGTACGGATGACTAGATAGAAAGAAGATTTTTAAAATATTAAACATATTTCAATAATTGGCTCTTTTATCCAGAAGCAGTTAAATTCACTAACAGGCAAAATCTGAATCCCTCCACTAGAATGTGATCTAGATTTCCCCACCTCTACAGCTTTTTCTCTCATTAAACCTTGAAACTGAGACAGTAGAAAATGCTACAATGCAATTTGAGAAAAAAAAATCTACCCAGCAAGGTCTTTACATTTCAGTTTGTAAGTCAGCAGGGCTTTTGCAACTAGAGCCGTCACATTCTAAAGGATCGAGTCTGTAAAAATGTGTCTGCTCTTTCCTTCCCAGACAGCGAGTGACAGACAGAATGACATTACAGAGATTCTGAGCTGCCAAATGAGGAGGCATCCCAGAAAACAGTGACAGCTGCTGTGCTGTAAAATGTCGTTATTGCTCTCATTTTATGGCTCCGGGTTTGTGTGTTGGAGGACATAAAGCGAGAAGTAGAGGGCTGACAACATCATCTGGAGGAAAGGGGAGATGGAGGAAAAGGATTTCACATGGCCATAATGTGGAAAACCTCCAGGAATTACACAGAGCGACACCGGAAAGGCAATTTACTTCATCTCTGACAAAAGAATCCTCAATGTGAAATATTCAGACTAGACTTTATGTCAATGCGGTCGATAAAGGAAGAATTGTTTCCAACACAGACACACAGTCTCTTAGTGATAAAGCAGCGTTTTTTGTTTTTTTTTTACATGGCTGCTCCATAATTTGGCTTCCAAATGCCGCAGCAGTTGGATGTAAAAACTTCCAGCAGTTTTACGGTTCTGTCTTTTCCTGTTTTACATCCATCTGCTGCAGTGAAACAAAACATCTAAATCCGCAACACATGAGCCAGACATTGTTAGTGCTTCTGTGTTTCATGCTCCTGCCAGTGAGCCATAAAACAGATGCAGAAATGTTTATGATTTCAGGGATTTATTGTACAAACTAGGGGGGAAAACACCAGAATGAGAGAAAAAAAGAATGCATAGGGTTCAGTTTAACTGATCATGAGTCTACACAGAATAGAGATGCATAATCTAAAGGTACACAGAGAGAGAAACTCCAGCCTGTTACAGGAGGGCATATCAGTTTTATCCAAACCAAAATACATAAAAGATACTCAAATTCCTCATAAGAATTCAACAAGAAAACAGTGTTATTTGTTAAAAGGAAGTTTGGGCAAACAAGATCTACACAGCAATTTGTTGCATTGTATTGTTTATCCTGCAGGGCATTTTTCCCATACAAGAAATACCTTCATGCATTTAGACGAAGCAAAAAAAGGTTTTTGTTACATCATGGAATTAAAGTTGATAAATTCACCTCATAATTTGCTGTTTTTCCATAACTACTTCATCTCCATCCATTCATTGTCTTCTGCTTATCTGAGGTCCGTCTCAGAAGTAATATGTTCAAAAGAAAGAACCCTGATGTCATTTTCTCCTCCAAAAATGTTTAAATGACATGATTTTAAATAGCTAGAAGCTAAGACACAATAAGACAATATTTTATCTTTACAAGAAAGCTGAAGGAGGCTGTAATGTTTTCATACCTTTCATTTGTGTGAATTATGAATCTCAGATTTTCTAGGCGTTGGCTTCAGAGCTGAAAAGGAAAAATACTTAGTACTGTCTCTGTTGTTTGGTTCTGGCACTAGAAACACAGAATGAAAAGGTCTCCAATGACCTGATGGGTCTGTATTGTCATTTCTGACCAGGAACTCTGAGTCCAAGGCTATAAATAAAATTATGGCCATAGGACAAACTAGACCTGCAGAGTTGAACTTTTAAACTTGTAGCTTCAGTTGACATTTAGCATTTGATTTTTCAATATTTTTATTTAGCTAGAAAGCTTTTAAGTGTTTTAAATGGTGTAGAATAAATTATGTGGGATGCATGTTGTACTTTGTGTTTTTAACTTATTAACCACATTCTTACCTGGCGCTACAGATTACAGAAGCATGGAGTTTGTTTTCCACAGACTCATTCTGACACAAAGTGCTTCACGTTAACAAAAGACAAGGACATTTTCATCCTCTCTCGTTTTTCTTCCCTTGTCAGAACTGGAACATGGTGTTTCTTTGACTCCAACCTTGAGCTGAAGCGCCAGTCTCCATTCTTAATAGTGGATGGATTTTTTTTAGTTTGGACTTTCATGCTTTTTCCTCACTCTTTTCTCTACTAACTTTTAATGTTTTTGGATAATGCTTCTGGTTTTGTGAATGGTTTCCTCTTTGGTTAGTTGGAAAATGCCATTGTGTTTGTAATTAACCTTAACAAAAGGCGAAAGTACAGATTCAGAATCCTCTTTCCCTACAACTGACTTGTAACTGAAGCTGGAACATGGCTTTATTTCTTTCAGGAAAGGCAAGAGTTTAAAAATCTGTCTTACATGCATTTTTTTTTTCATTTCTTCCATTTGCTTACTTTCCTGGCTCAAGGGTTTTGCACAGTCTGACCTTTAATGTATTACTTGTACTATAAGATGAGTTTTAAGCTTATCCAGGTCATCAGTGATATTATTTGGTCAGTCAGTTGTTGCTTGTAGAGATTTTCAGCTCTGCTATCTTACTGAGACATCTCTTGTATAAAGATAAAACTGATTCCAGTAGTTATGCTTGCTGTGGTGTTTTCTTTAGCATTACTCCTAAAAATCTAGATTGCCATTAAAGTCACCCAGATATCGAAGAGGCAGAAAGTGAGTGAACATACAGCAGGAATTCCTCAGTCTGCTCTGTGGTTGTGTTTTGTTTAATTACAACTCATGAGGGTTTTAAAGATTTTTTGTCGCAGAAAGAAAGATTACTACAAGAGTTGAATCCTCTGCCACACATTGCCTCGCAGCTAATCCAATATTATTAACCGAATGCATGCTGTGTTCAAAAGTATCTGGTTTGTTTGTCATCTGTTGCCATCTAAATAACATTAATACATAGACATGGAAACACAAGGCCAGTTTTAATTAAATTTAACCTAGATTTATTGAATTACTGGCATTGTAGCGAAGGGACTGCTTTTACTTCCAAGTCAATAAATTGTAAAAATGATTTTGGTTGAAGTCCGTTTTATTGTGAACAACATCAATACAGCAGAACAGTTTTAAGACGTCCTTTGAAAGTGTACAATCAGAGCTTTAATCATGCATACTGAGCACCTAACTTCAAATATAACATTTTAAAGCTGATTAAAACAGCTTGCTGTTTCCTCTCTGCTTGTAAAGCAAACAGTTTATTCAATGAAGGATGCATTGTGTTCCAGAGAGATGTTCGCCCATGAAATGTTGTAATTGAATAAATAGAAGTTGTTAAATGGGGGTTACCTTTGTTTGTCACAAAGGGATCAATGTGGATTGCAGTGCAATAGAAAGTTTGATTTCATTTTCCTCTTGTCATATGTTGATGTTCCCCTTGGCAAGGCACTTCACTCCAAGGTGGCTACTAATCTGTATTTAAATATATGTGTTTGTGAATATGTCTTTATAGCAAAACTCTTTGAGTGGTCAATATGAACGAAATCCACTTAATACTGTATGTAAAACTACTACAAGTAATCATAACACTGGGTGCATCATGCAAAATGCCACATAGATGGACAGTTCAGTAACACTTTATTTGAAGGGGGGTGAATAAGACTGACATGATACTGTCATAAACATGACATAAAACCTGACATGAACACGAATAAGCCTTCATGAATATTTATTACTGTTGTCATAAAGTGTCATTTGTAAATTATGCCACTTTTAATACGAAGTTGACATTATTCAAAATGTCTTTATGACAACTTGACATTAACCAATAAAACATTACTGTTTAAACTTTACCTTTAATAATATAAAGTTACCTAATTTTTAAAGTGCAATCAGTAATACTTTTATTACAAATTTATATCAGTAATGATTTCTTGGTTAATGTCAAGTTGTCATAACAAAGACATTTTTAATAATGTCAACTTTGCATTAAAAGTCTCATAATTTACCGAATGACACTTTATGACAGTCATCAATATTCATGAAGACTTATTCATGTTCATGACAAGAGTTATGTTATGTTTATTAAAGCATTATGACAGTCTTATTCACCCCCCTTCAAATGAAGTGTTATCGACAGTTTTTATATTTGTTTAAAGTTTTGGAAAGATCAACATGTCGTCTATTAGTAAAAACTTATGGGCATCTGATCTGGTGTTTGACTCACGGCCTTAATACACGTTAGATCAGTTTTCACTCCTGCACCAAATCACAACAAATGTAAACCTTAATTCAGTTTATGAACAGTTTCAATTATTATGCATTACTGTAGAATCCAATTTGGTCCAAATTCTTATCAAACAAATTTAATGTAAAGTGTTTTTTGGCAAAATTTTATTTAGTGGTTATTTTTAGATGTAATCTCACTGAGACAAAAGATCTCATTCTCAAGACAGATTATGGAGATTATGCAGATCTTCCTGAACTTCGCTGCTGACAAGTATAAACCCTTTTGAGTTTAAGCACACAACAAACTTACTAAAATCACATAGATTACATACCTTCATGTTGCAAACAAAATATATTAAAAAGAAATTAGGAGTTGATGCTCACAGCCAAATTGCTGTCACATGTTGATTTATCAGGTCTCCAAGGAACTCCAGCATATGTTTGTGTGTTTTTATTGGCTGGCATAATAAAGCAAGGAATGAAATTAAGACACATGATTACATTACTGGCTCTATTTATGCCTGGTGCCTCACATCTGGTGGAAAAA
Source organism: Poecilia picta (assembly GCA_033032245.1). Lineage (NCBI taxonomy): Eukaryota > Metazoa > Chordata > Actinopteri > Cyprinodontiformes > Poeciliidae > Poecilia > Poecilia picta. The sequence goes on from CM065362.1 coordinate 6,597,404, forward strand.
TTAAGTAACATGTCCACCTTTACAAGAAAATGTTTAGAAATAATGACGATGCAAAGAGAGAGAAACTTACCCAAGGTGCCATTTAAATGTCCTGCAGGTTTCAAACAGACTTATTCTAGAAAAAACTTTAAATTTTGCAGCATTAGAGCTCTGGTTATCTGAAGCACATACTAAAGGATTAATGAGTTTGGTGTAAGATTAGATTTGGGACTCTGGTTTGTTCATTCCAAAATGTTAATATTATGTCTATACGGAGGAAAAATATTGGTAAAATTATATTAATAACATAATTTTGGACTTTATGCTGATTCATAATTCATGCTCTGTAGCTGAGCTTTGAAAATATTTTATGCACATTTTATCAGGGTTTAAATAAATCGCTAAGCAGTATATTCTGAATGCAACACTAAACTTGGGCTCACCTCCCTTGGTTGCTACCCTGATATTAAATCTGTTCTGGCTAATAATCCTTTGAACATACATATATTCATGTTAAATATTAAAGCATTGCTTGAGCGTTGTCTTACTACACTTCCACTCTTTCTTCATCTCCTCCCCTTTTAAACTTCCCAGACTTAATGAGAGAAATGTATTAGTACTAATGGCTCATACCTGGATCTTCCTCATTAAATACAGTTGATGAACTAAGAGCCCAATGTAATTTATATGGCTATAAATCATCTTTAACTTGTAGGTAGCTTATATTAAGGCCTTCATGTTTTATATGCATACAGATTTATTATAGGACTCTGGTAAAAACAACAATTTTACAAGAGTCGCTCCAAAAAGCTTACGTGTTATATACACTCACACATAGACAGCTGCTCTCTCTGATATTCCATTTGAGAGCTTAACTCTTAGCCTTTTAAGTGCATAACGTCCAATATGTGATTGGACACCTCAGAGTGTTAATGTAACCTTGTACAGGGTGATAGTTGGCCGATGATTTGGCTCTGGTTGAAGGTGAGGCTCTGCATGACGCAGGCGCCGCGCTGCTCCAGACCTGCAGGGGGGTGAGCAGGAAGCACATATTAAGATGGCACTTTTGGCACCTGGCCAGTTTTGCTGCAAAAATGCTCACAAACACACACACACACACACACTCACATGGACACACACTACACAAAGCACTATAGAAAGCTCTTAATCATATTATCCTTGCGAATAAGGTGAGCAGCATGGGGGCTTAAATACACTTCAGTGTGGTGTGCGGCAATTATAGACTCAGCATGTAATGGTCATACAAACATATCTACCTGTATATGGTTGAAACTATATTTTCAGCCATGGCATTAGTTCAAAGCTGTTATATTAAGCTGTTATAAGACAAAAGGAGATGGAGCTTTTTCTGTTGCTGCTCCAGTTTTATGGAATAATTTACCTTTCCAGATTAGATCTGCCCACAGCCTGGATCATTTTAAATCACTTCTTCAAACTCGTTTTTACTCTTTGGCATTTAATTGATGTATTGTTTGTGCTCTGTTTTGTTATTTGTGTTGTCATTCTTGTACAGCACTTTGGTGCAGTTTTATACCTGTTTTAAAGTGCTATATAAATAAATTTGAAATTGACATTGACATATATTATGGACATGTTAGCAAATAACACTTAATAGTCACTTTGAAGCCCGGTCTGTCACACAGCTTTTTTACGCTAAAAAACATTTTAGTCACACATGAAAAAACATTTCATTTGTTCAAAATATTATAGCTACTGTGGATTTATCTATGGTTCACTTTCTTTAAGGCTTAAACAATGTTTACCACATTTTCTGTCAATGTGAGAAACCGAAAATCAGTGAAAGGTCAACTTGAAAAACTTCATGTCCTCAAGACTAAGAAAGTCCAGAAACATAGACTAAAAAACACATTACACAGAAAGGGAATGACATTAAGTCTACTTCTAGCTCAAGATGATCAGTACCTTGCAACATATTATGATTATCACAATACAGCTATTATTATAGACTTAATTCTCTTGGAAGTCCTGTTCTCTGCAAATGATATGTGTCATTACTACACTACCAGACCCAAAATATATTATAATATGACATAAATATAGTTGTAAATAAATACTTGCAGGTGTGCTTGAGGAAAAGAGGAGCTACTTTCTTTAACATTTAGCACCATGACTTATCTACAGGATCACAGAAGGGACATATTTTGTTTCACAGCCACCAGCTGCATGGGCTGTTATCTGAGCTTGACAGTTTAAACTCACAGTTAACAAGGTGACACTGCAGATTGCGCAGATTTGACGTGCACATCTTGGAGCATTGTCTATTTAGATAATCTCTTTAACAGAAGCAAACTGGATCTTGTCTGTTTATTGGTTTATTGATCCAATGAGTCTTTGAAATATTAGACAAATGCGCCAAACTACTGTGCTAAGATTTTTTGCAGATAAAAAGGCCTTGGATCTGAGTGAAAACCAGGGAACGCAATGATTTATTCTTTCATTTGTTTCAATTTCATTTCAATGACAAAATGTTAATCTATGCAGTAATTTTGAACCTTTTTGAATGTTTTAATACAAGCATTATACTATGTCTACACATTATTACGCAAGAGTTACACAAGAAAACAGAAACATGCACAAAAACAAAAAAACTCTGTGAATAAACTGTTTCACTCTAAAGTAAATCAGAGGATTTCCTATGAAGCTCTGAGGATTTTTGCAGATTGTTTCAAACTCATAGGCAGTATGAGTGTTATATCTTTTCCTCTGCTGCTGCATTCTGACGGATGCCGTCGGGCAGCTTGCATGGGTGGTGGAGAACAGCAGGAATTTGATCACATCTTTCCAAAGAGAAAACTCAATAGTCGGTCCACCGACTCAGTCTATTTCCCCACCCTCCCATCCACACTGTGAATCAATATGTAATTTATCTGCGATAAAGCTGAGCTTTGCCTCCAGATGGGTAGAGCGGGCTGTATTTTACAGAGTATGTTTGTGTCATGAGAATAAACAGGGACACATTGCACTGTGATCTGGTTAGAAGTGTGATGTCCTGTCATCCCAGTCACTGAGGTGTGCTGTTAGACCACAGGACGGCTGAGCCTCAGGCACCTGAACTCAGGTCATATTTACTCTGGAGTTTTATTTTTTTTTATTCTGTGTGCTGTTATTGCTTTCTCTGGCCTTGCTGTCCTTCCCACAGAATAGACCACATGCAAAACTCCAGTAGCAAAGCTGAACCAGTGGAAACCAGTTCAGCCTTTCAGTACAAACACAAAATGGAGAAATCACATAATTAAAAGAAAAAAGAATTACCTGCTGCTCGTTAATCACAGGCAACCATGAAAAAATATGCAATTTTAATTGTTCAGTAATGTGATTGATTGGTGCATAGCAGTTTTCTAACTTATGTGTTTTAAAATTAACCATCTAAAAAAATAACTAACAATTTAATGTTAGTAGTAATATGATGGCCTAAAAGTATATGCCCTGTTACTGATTTATTATGTTTTTATGCTTTGTTTAAAGTTTTTAATTGTCAAATAAATTTTAATGTCAGACAAAGACAACCTGACTAAAGTTGACTTTTCAAATATTGACTTCATTTTACTGAGAGAATAAAGCTATCCAAACCAACCTGATATTGTATAAAATGTGCAAATTCACCAAATTTTATACCATTAATTTCTTTTTAGAGGTAGTAATTTATTTTCACTTGCAATACTGCCCTCGTTACTCTCATATATGTAGAATCACAAATTTAGCTGAATATTATTTGTCTGCCAATATGAAATAATGTCAAATACGTAAATAAAAGTAAATAAAAAAAGCTGCACATTATGTCCTGATGTAAAGAGATTTAAGAACAGACTTTTAAAAAATCACTGACACTTTTAACATTGACAAGGTCGAGGTGTCTGCCTCTGCCTTTTCTAAGGTTAGTGTTTATGATTCAAAAATGAAATTCAGGGGAGAATCAAGACAAAACTAACTCCTGACCAACAGAAAAACAAAGGACAAACACAAGAGCCACATCGCAGGTGGAATCCAGTGGTCTGAGGAGATATTGCTGCATTTTTAACATTGCTGCCTTTGTCTAAACAAAGTTACAGGCCTTTTGCCTCAGCTGACTTTGGACAAGTTTTTACAGAACATTATCACAGAAGAACATGGACTGATGTAAAGTCCAATGTTGAAATGTTTAAAGGAAAATTAATTTAGGATCACTTTTCCAGAAACAGAATATCTTCATTGCAACTTGCTTGATTTATGATTCACTATTTTCCCTTGTGTCGTCGAATGGTAAACAACTTTCCTAACAGTAGCCACTAGAATGATTTACAAGACGACAGGGTTGCACCTAAATGTTCATTAAAGAGCTAAGTGCTGGTTCACAACACAGAAAGCTAAGTAAGCAGTCTACAGGATAAAGGTGAAGAAGCTCCTGGGGTTGTTTGACCAAATTAAGATGTCACACAAGGACTTAATGTAGCCTCCATCTTGAGAAAAATGTGGGAAGTTTTACATTACATCCAAAGACACTGTTGCCTGATTCAGTTGTTGTTTCAATCCAGCTGGATGCAACCCTAATGGCTGATCCAAGAAAGGTTGAATGCATAATGTCAGTGCTCAGTAAGAGCCAACAAAAAGTGGGAATTAGCCTCTGTGGTTATTGAAGTTATAAACTGTAAATGTTTGAGCCACATTTAGTTGTCTATTAACTCCTAAATAAATCTTGTAAGGTTTAGATTTTGAACTTGAGTTTGTATATTTGTGAAAAATAAATTGACTGTAGCAAGTTGTGTTAATTTTTTATTAATTTTGTCTTTTCTCCAAGAATAAAGTAGGGCTTTTAAGTTATCACTTTAAAAAAACAGTAAGTTCCTACTCCTGCCTTTTTCTATTTCCCATGGTGCTTAGCGATATGTTTTTGTGTCTCCCATGAGTGAGATGGAAATGGGTCATATTGCTTTAAAGTTTGTTTTTAAGCCTAATATTCATTTTAAAGCAACTGTCAGTTTGCATTGGATGATAACATTGTCCTCTCATATTGTTTAAATCTGTTCAAATAAAATTTTTATGACCAGAATTCAGTGAAGCTTCATAAGATGCATTAACAAATATTTGTTAATGCAAGTTAGATCAAGAATTAAAATTTGTCCAACATATAATAACTAGTTAGAATTTGGTCATTTAAGTGAAAACCATACAGAAGTGTGTCCTTGTTCAGCCAAGGACTGTCCTCTTTCATAATTATTTGTCTTGATTTAGTGTTAAAGTATAATAACTCGGTTGAAGATTTTTGAGCTAATGGGACAAAATGTCCATCTGTTTGAATCAACTTGATGACCTTTAATTTCGGAGTTAAAACAAAAACAACAAATGAACGTTAATTTTCAAGTTAAACCACCATCAAATATTTCAGAGTACACATGAAAACAGTAGAAATAACGATGTTGTTTGCAGCCTCCTCTTTATCTTTTTCTCTCTTTATTTCTGAATTTTCTTTAGCAATTCAAACGCATATGTTGCAGCTCCTTCTCCTTTGCCCCAAATGTCACTAACTTTTTTTTCTGCATTGAGAAACAGAGCAGCTGAATATAAACATGATTCTTATCTCATTCCACAGCTTTCGCCTCTGCTCCTGCTAGGCAGGCAGACTCTATCAAGCTGTTTGTTGTGACTGTATTGTGGGAGGAACCCATCTCGCCTCAGCATTCAGTCGGGCTGTATGGTGTGTGCCACAGCGACCCGCCGGGCGTTGTTGTGATTGATCGCACCATTGCGAAGAGGATTACTATGCCATGATGCAGAGGCAAATTAATCATTCTGACACCATGGCTGACATGTAATTTCTCCACCGCACGTTAGCAGGAGGAATTTCAGCAGGTGGAAAGTCCAAATATGGGCAATATTTAGACTGTGAAAGTGGGGTTATATTCATCCCCATATCATCTAAATTCTGGATTAACAGCATGTTTAACTCTTACACTCCCTTGGGAAAGCATTCGTCGAAACCTTCTCACATTTTGTCATGAAACAGCCACAGGGCATCAATGTCGTAGTTTGCAATTTGATAATGCAGAACAAATGATTGCATTAGATTTTGTTTTACAATTGGAAAAATTAAAGAAAATGTAATACAGATGTGGGCTGAGAGCAATGGGTTCACATGTAATTTAATCCAGAACATTAGTGCAGAAGTTACCAAACCTTTCCATGCCTGGTCGTCCTTGGAAAATATGTAAAATAACATTGACTTTTAGAATGTTTCTTTTCTCATTTTTATCCACAAATCTGTAATTCTTGCATACGTATTGCATAAAGCCTACCTCATACCTTGTGAATTTAGTTGCTGGATTTTTTTGCCCAGTGACTTCCATATTGGGTTACTGGATGATTCCTTTGGTCTTTTTATTCTCAAAAAGTTGTCAATTTCACACTTGCTATGCTAACTTGTAAAGCAAAAGGTTATGGTAGGGTAAATTTGATGTATTTGACTGGCAGCCAAGGAGAAATATGGCTGTCACAAAGTTGAAAAAGTTACAAAACAGTAGTGTTTTCTATTACAAATGCATGCAAAACTTTGTCAATATTCTTTTAATATCAAAAAACACAAATTCACAATTGCAAGGTTTATATTTAATTAAAAAAGTGAAGAGGAATTATGAGGTAGCAACAAACAGGTTTAAATGAATGAGATTGATATGTTCAGACTATACAAGAAGGAAGGGAACAGAAAAACAACGAACATGAAACATTTAGTTTGCCTTTAAAAGTTGGGTTGTCAACCGATGAATTGCTTGCCATTTTTTGTTTCAGTATTTTCTTGCCTCTTGCCTAAAATCTGCTGTCATGTCCATGACAGTGACCCTGACTGAGCCCCACAAGAACTCTCACAGTCATTTAAGAAATCAGCCATCTACAGAAAGTACCTATATGCTGTTGAAATGTCCCCAACACGTCAGCACTTCAGAACATAAAGAAATGACACTTGCTTTTACCAGCCTGTCACAGAGTTTCTAACAAGGCCAAAGGCCAAATCAGAAGTCATTTGCCTTTGTGTCTGTTAGATGGGAGCTGGCATTTATTAGTAAGCAGTGCTTCGGGGTGGCTGGTATGTTCTTGAGTGAAAAACGTTTGTCTTCTGTAAGTTTGTTGCCTGGTGCCTTAAGCCGCAGATGTTTGTTTTCCCCTCTGCAGCATAAAGTCAGCATAGGAAGGGTTAACTATGTGAGACACTAGCAAAAGGTCGAGGACTCAGAGAAAGACGAGAGAAAAAATAAACAGCTTTGACAGGAGAAGTATTTGAGTTAAATTCAAGACACTTGGATCAACCTACACCACTAAACTGCTTCGTTGAAGCTTAACAATTTGTCTTAGATGTTAAAATCAGATACGAGTAGGAGAGAAATTGGTGAAACAAAATCAAAAATCAATCAAACCAACAAACCTAAAAATCAAAGAATTCAGTTTTCAGATTCTCTGATCATAAAGTTTTATGATCAGAGAATCAAATCATAAAGAGTCAGAGTTTTACTAATCATACAATTTTATGATTAGCAGAGTTAAGAGTTAAACTCTTCTAAAAATATATATTAGCTATGTCTTAAAATAATTTTTATTAGGTCTACTAATTCTGGTGAGATGATGTTTGTAGAAATAAACACATTTACACATAAATGTCCCAATTTTCACATTGGGTAGCACTCGTAGGGCCAAATTCAGATTATATGCAAACAAAACTATTTGGAGTTTAGTTATACTCTAAGAAAAGTGTTTGTGTTTGCTGGGCTTTGATTGTAATCGCAGTCACAGTCACACAATTGCTTAAAAAATTGCAGGGAGGTTGTGTAAATATTTTTATTATTACCTTAATAAAAACCACAAAAATATATGGAAAAATGTGAAAAGTCCACATCTCTCATTCATAGTTTCAGATGTGAGAAAATGTGAGAAAAAACAGAAACTTGTTTTGTTTCACAATTATGCCTCAGATTGTTGTGAAGAACAAACATGAATATATTTTAGATAAAAGACATAAATGCTAAAAGACATCCAACCATCCAGCTCCTACTTCAGATTTCTGCTCATAATTACTTATCATATTTTTTTTTTCTATTTGCTCTTCAATACTCAGGAGTCATGGCTAATTTACTTTGTTTTCATGGCACTTTCTGAAACCACTGCTTATGTTCTCTGTGAGAACAACGTCATAAAATATGAGAAGAGGGATAACAAATCAGAATATTAATAATTATGGCTTCTTAATCACGTTAGTTGCTCCATCTGTCATCTGTTGTGTGATTTTTATTTCCGTTTTTCTTTTTTGTAGCAGGAAATGGCGTCAACGTTTCCATGTTTCCACTACTTAGCAGACTCTGTCTGCCTGGTGGCGTATCAGCGTCCCTGAGAGAGACAGAACAGTCCCCGATGTAATTTAGAGATGCAAAGAGGTATTGCAGATTTCTCAGTCATTTTTTTTCCTCAGATAAGCCCATTAGCATTCTTTTTCTGTATTTTTCACTTTTATTCATAACTTACACAGTATAGCAATGATATGGCAAAATATAAATGTACCTGGAAAACATATTCATAAAGAAGGTGAAGCTTGAAAACAATGTAATGCATCAATATCCCCATTTCAAAAAGACGTTCACACTCAGAAGTTTTTCCATCTGTTCCAAGTGAAGCCCTGCTTTAAATCTGGAAAACAGATTCAACACAGTCACATAATTAGAAGAAGGAAAAAAAACTTCAAAATGGTGCAAACCACTATAGTGCCTAGTCCATCTTGAAAGTTTAGCAACCTGCTGGGTATTTAGCCTCTTGTCGTTTCATAATTATGATCATCTTTCTTCTGTCTGCTGAAGAAAAGTATCACCACAGCATGATGCTGCTTACACCATGTTTCACAGTGGAACAGTAAAAGAACAGTGCTGGTTTTTGGTTTCATTAGAATAAGGAACCTCACTCATGTATGGTGTGTCACCTTGGTAACTACAAACAGGACTTTGTCTTCTTGAGTTTTGGATCTGTCTTTATTTCTTTGTTGCTCATTCACTTTCTTACATTTTGCCATGTCAGTTTGTTTATTTGCTGTATTCTTTGTGTTTTTGGATCATATTTTTTTTTATTACTGTTCTTTTCTCCTTGATTTGAAACTTCTTAGATTTCCTGTTTAGCTCCCTGCTAAACTCCCTGCCTTTTTCAGTCATCCAAAGCTGCTTCCTGTTGCATTTTCTCAGCTGTTGCCATTTGCCTCTGATTTGTCTGTTTGGTTGCTTTTTTTCCATCAGTGTGTAAGTTTATCGGTTCTCATTCTTCTCTACAGCTTCCTCCTGTTTCTACTTTATCATGTCAGTTGTCTTCTTGCTCCAAGTCCTGTGAGCAGATTTTTTTCCAGTTTTTTTTTGTTTTTTCTTCCCCTAGACTAATGTAAATTGAACGTTTTGAATTTAATGACCCCCCACCTTGAGTGAAAATAGAACATTTATAAATATTGAGGATTAAAAACTTAGCATGACTCACTTATTTTGAAACTCGGCATGGGTTTGTGGAGAAAATAAATGTTTATTTGAAGCATACCTGATGCAGCACTTTGGGTCTCCATATGTTCACAACTCACTTTCACTGCAACATTAAAAAAATCAGGAAATTTATTTAATTGCTCCAACATGTCATCAGTAACAAACTGCATCTTTATTTACTCATTATCAGTCTTGGCTCTTAACTAAAACCGATAAAACATGTTTGAAACATCCTTGGGTGTTAGTATTGATTGCCTATAATGGATGAATTTGCTGTCAGGACTCACTTTCAGGTGAAACTGGCCACCATGAGTTACACTTTAATTCATGTTGGTTCATCACCTTTTAATTATTTTTTTTTTGCCATTATCCCCACAATTATATTTTGTGTGCAAACTCATTTTTATTTGGAACTTCAAACATTATTTCCCGATTTCTATATTTTAATCTCCCAAGTTTATGTGTTTCAGGTTCCAAATGTTTTAAATTAAATCCAGAAATGTCAGTTTGAAATATGAGAGGTCTCAGGTTGTCTGCAGATGGGCTGCTGCTCGGCCTGGAAAGCAGGTAGCAGAGAGGGAATCAGAGGTTAAATGAAATCAACTTATATCACCTCTGCCTGATGGCACAAAGCATCGTCTGGCTGCTTCAGTTCCAGACTAAAATGCTCTTGTTGTGATTCCAGTTTCAAGATCCTGCAGCTGTCTCAACTTTAACTCCATCATGAACTCAACACAAACCAGCCATCATGTATAAATCTTTTAGGAGCCTAATTAAAACATATTTTACAGGTACTTGTATCAAAACATTTATCTGGGCAGTCATAAAACAGCTCTTAATTGAAACTACAATGTGTAAAGATGCATTTCTTCCAACCTCTCAAAGAGGAAAAAACAAACACTTTGTTTGTCACCTTTTATCTAATGTGGAGATTATAACCAGAGGAGGCGTAACAAAAATCTGTATGATGACATTTTCCTCATCTTCCCTCAGTTTTTTCTTTTCTTTTTCTTCTTCATCTTTCAAATTAGCCCAACCTTCTGTGTCGTCTTCCGTTTTTCTACCTCTCCGTATGATGTTAGCTCCTTCGCTCCCTCCGTCCTTCTCCCTCTTTGTCTTCTCAATGACAGACCATCTGGCCTCAGCCAGGCATTTTAATGGCCTTATCACGGGCCACAGACTGCACCTCAACCAAGAACAGTGATTGGCTGAATACCCAGAACGCCCTTTTCTCTCAAAGTTGGGGCAGCCCTGCCGTGAAAGCTATCATTCACATTGCAGAATCGTTTGCTTCAGTCAGTAAAAATCATGCCTCACTCAGCTGCATCATCGTTTTGTCTCTGTTTGTCACGTTAGCTGCAATTTGTCTTCTACTATTGTAGGTAAGCAGTTGGAATTACAATTACAGATTGGTTTTAGCTACATCAACAGATAGTATGAGTTTAGTTAGGAATATATGATTGAATATTTCTTAGTGATCTCTTTACCCACAAATTTGAAGTTTTCAAAAGATAAACTGATGCACTTTTGTCATTTCTATTATAAAATCTACAGCTACATATTGACACTCGTGATAAAGATGCATAAAATGCTCAAACTGCAACTGTTTACTTTCATCATGTGCAAAAATATCTGAGGGCTTTGTGCACCTCTGATTTAGATCTGGACTAAACCTGAACGAAAGAAGCAGTGGAGAAGTCCTCACCAACATTTTAAGGAACTTGTAAAAGGGAAATGTAAATTCACAGAATGTGGGAGTCAAACAGATTCAATCAAAGCCAGTTTGAACAGAGGTTTAATCAAACATAGCAGAACCCTTGAGAATGTCCGCAGGGCATTCAAAGGTCAAAAAGAGTGAAGTCAGAGTGTTGTTTTCACTAATGTTCCCATAAAATGTCCTAGAAAACATTTAAAATGGTTAACCTGTGAAATATTTCTGACTATATTGTGAAACCTTGCAGCACAAGGAATCTGAAAACAAATGTTATTTGTGGAACCTGCCGTTTCATTTAAATTTAATGTCCTCATTTTTGTGTTTAACCGCTCTAAGTGCACCTATTGATGTCAGCCAGCGAAACGCTGCAAGAACACAGCAGTTTGCTAACACACCTTATTAGCTACCTGTGGTTTTCCTGCCACCAACAAATCTGCAGGTGGACCACAAACACTTGTCTTCATTTTCAGCTGTGTGCGCTGACCTGAAAGTGACCCAAAGTGTCTGCATAAAGGAGAGAGAGACTCTGCTAATGATAAAGGGCAAAACGAAGGAGATAACCACACTTTAATTAAAGATAATAGCCCTCTGGAGATGAGCACTGATATTTAACACTGTACTTTGTACTGGAGCATGTACTGATATAGGTACAGGATCTAATAAGATCTGCAAGTGAAAATGTTCTCAAATTTCACAAGATGTCAATGACACGAAATGCAAAGTAGAACAATTTATTCCTTTATGTTTTTGTAAGATAATGTAGTTTATTTTCAACATTGTGAAAAGCTTCTACATAAAAGAATCAAATGATAGCCAGTGAAAAATAAGCTACATTTATGAGGGCAGATATGTTTTGAATAGGTTCCTTGTTCATATAGTTACCTTTGGTCTGGACTGATTTATAAAATATTAAAACAGTGACTTCAATGACTTTTATCTAATACCATTTTTGCATGTTTTTCCTTGTTACATGAGAGAGAAATCATCTGTAGAGGTCAGACAAAATCAGGTGCTTTGTTAAAATGTTCTACCGTCCATGCTTTTAAGCAATGTACCTGGAAAGCAGCCATCACTTGTGGGCTCAGGTGAATATTAACTGCAATGGAAAATAAAGGTTAAAATTAAATCAGAGCAAAGTCATGGATGACAGGAGGAGACGGAGGAGAAAAGGGTGAAAGGAATGAGATAAAATGGAGGGAGCAGATGGGAAGACATTACTGGAATGAAAGAGAAACGCATAAAACAGACAAAATACAGGAAATGTAGAATGTTGAAAGAGAAGAAAGAATAAAATGATCAAAGACAGGAGGAAGGAATAGAATGAAAATTATAAATATCCAATTAAAGAATTTACCCAAGGGAAATCAAAAACTGCCATGAAAAAAACCATAGATAATAAAAAAAACAACAAAAATGATAAATGGAAGGACAAGAAAGAAAAACTACTGCGAATATCTGGGAAAGAAGTTGTTCAAATAGCTTAAACTGCTAAGTAGTGATGAGTATAACAAATTAAATCTTATTAAATGGTGTGAGAAAAAGAAGGGACTGGCATGAATACAGAGTGACAGAGAAAAATAAAGGGTAGTAAAAGGAAACTAGATAAATGAGGTGGAAAAATGGCAATGAGGATAAAGGATTTCAAAGAAAAGACATCCAAAACAGAGATTAATAACAAAATGTCTGCAATTTTAAAAAGCAGCATGGGATAAATCAAAAAGAGAAAACCATTAAAAATCTGCCTAGAGATATTTCTGACTTTAAAACTTAATTTTTACTGTATTTTTTTCCGAATCATCTGCTCCCATTGGATTCACATTTATAAAACTTTGCCCTTAACTATTTTTACTGCTGTATGTTAAACAGTCATTAACCATTTGGTCCTGGCTGCATGTAGCATACAAGTAAAAAGAAAATCATAATCTTCATCTTCCAAAGAAGTTCATCGCTCATTATACTGTAGAAGAAACAGTGAAGCAAACAGGAAAATTTTAAACAAAAAGAAATGCAACAACCTTGTGTGACTGGCAACTGGATTAAAAAATGCAACAAAATAATTTTAAATATTGACTCACATTTTCATGCAGGAGCTTAATAAGGTCAAGAAATAAATAGCAGTTCATGACAACTCCCTGGTCCCCCCAGCCTCCAAACCTCGTCATCTTTTGACTGTTAGTCTGAGAGATTTATTTCAGTATAATCTGAGCCATCAACACAGGCTCTTTGTGGGTGACTCAACAGTTTTTCCCCTTCCGTTTTACAACATGGCCTCTGGTCAGCACTATACTTTCCTTTTTTGTGTGATCTGGAGGAATTTAGCCAGAGAAGCTGGAGGTTGACTTAATGCACAGAGAAGCTGCCTGAGAAAAAACCGGAGTCACGCACAGACTCTGGGCAAAAGGACACACGTGAAACAAACATGTGGCCCTTTTCAGCAGAGTTTAGCCTTTTGCTTTTTGTCTAAATTATTATTTATTTTCTAACATTCCTGTTTGTTGAAGCTCCTGATTGGATATTTTGATGCCAATGTTTTCTGACTTTAAATTGTATTGTTGAATACATTCAACAGTTTTACATGAAACTTGTGGGTTTAATGTAACTTTTTCATCTGCATCTCAGTTGTAATCCTCTTTTCCATTTGTGAATCAAAGCCTCAGTCTTAATCTATGTTCACACAAAACCCAAATGCTGCCTAAATCTGACATACGCAGTAAATCCAGACATAAACATGGCTGAAGGAAGATGTGTCAACAGTAATTTTTCTTGTTTCTTAGCTTCCTTCATCTGATGATACTTTTAGCTTACAGTATGCTGCTGTGAGATGTATGGTCGTCTTCGAATGCGGGTCGCCTTGGGCTAATAAAATGTTCACACAGAAGTCTGATTGCAATCACATTTAATGTGATACAGACGAACTTTCAATAAAAAAAATATTTGGAAGTAGATTTTCATCCATCCATCCATTGTCTTTACACCCTTGTCCCTTAGTGGGGTCAGGAGGGTTTCTGGTGCGTATCTCCAGCTAACGTTCTGGGTGAGAGGCGGGGTCACCCTGGACAGGTCGCCAATCTGTCGCAGGGCAACACAGAGACACACAGGACAAAAAACCATGCACACACACACACTTAGAGACAATTTGGAGAGGCCAATTAACCTGACAGTCATGTTTTTGGACTATGGGAGGAAGCTGGAGTACCTGGAGAAAACCCATGCATGCACAGGGAGAACATGCAAACTCCATGCAGAAAGACCGGGGCCAGGAATCGAACCCAGAACCTTATTGTTGCAAGGAAACAGCTCTACCAACTGCACCACTGTGTAGCCCGCAGTTGATTTTCAGATACAGCAAATATTACTGTAAGTAATTACTGTACCTAAGTAACCTTTTACTTGTTAGGAGAAACTTTAGCTGCTAGTAGAATATTTTATTTGCATCGTCTTTTCTAAGTAGGAGACCAACCAGCAGGACTTTTAAAAGCTCGCTAAAGTCTGAGTAAGTTTATATTGGCTAATAAAAACACTTTGTTTAACATAAGTTTTCCCCCACTTATTTCTTTAAATATTCGCACAAATACACATTTTGAGAACAGCCTTAACTTTTTCATTCTTTTCTATGAAAGACTGGATCATTAGTTTCATTTTTTAAATTGAAAGCTAGAGGACCCTGAAGGACTCAAGTTTAGTGGGATCCACCATGCCTTCCCGTGCCTCTGCTGTGAAATTCAGCAGTGATGGCTTCATTAGTCAGTGTGACCTGTGTGACTCAACATGAATAAGCCTTATGCAGATTCGGCGCAGGTCAAACTTTCTGCAGCTGCTGCAAAACGCCTATTATCAATCTCCATAAAGGAGACATGGCGGTCAGAGCCCAGCCATTCAACATCTGCTACCAGGACGCACTAAAAGCCAACCAGCTGTCCTCACATTTTTATTTGTGTCCAGTCTGGTTTAATATTTACCACAGATGAGATGTACTACTTTATGCAAAACATGCACATTTAGTAATGCAGCAAATTTCCTCAGAAGTGAAATTACTCAGTCTGGATGCTTTGTTTTGTGCTTTAATCTTGTGTTATTCTAAATCAGTTCTGAGTTTCCACAACAAGCATCCAGCTGTGTTCTGTTTGCAATCACCTGCAGGCCAACAGCCAGTTAAACTGCACGACATTTGATGGGTAGGTAAACTTTACTGACCTAACCTGAACCCCTAGGATGGACGGTGAATCATCCTGCACTTAATCATCCAGTGGAGACGCAACGTGGGTTTCAATAGTTGAAAAACAGCACACGTAATTTTAGAGCTGAATGGGTCTGACAGCATGAAACATACTCCCAAGCAGAAGACGACTGAAAAGCTTGGCCGATTTATTGGACAACAAAGCAACGTGAAAAAGAAAGATTTTTCTTTTATATGTAGTAGAAATAAAAATGGTTTTCTCTTGATTCAAATGGCATTTATGTACAGTAGATGAAATGCCAAGACATTTTTTAAAGTGTGAGCAAATGACACACAGCGAATTTATATAGAGTGAAGATGAGCTGTCTTTAATAATTCTGAGTAAATACGTTTCAGAATGACTCTGCTTGTAAAACAAAGCTGTCTCAGGTCAGACTCAATAAAATATTCAACACAGCTCAGACATGAGCAGAGGAGTGTGGGGCATGAATAGAGGCTTCCAGCATAACTAACCTCTGTTTCTTATATTTATATAATTATTATACACCCAGAGGAAATTCAGATTAAGAGATCAAATTACCAGTTTCTCTCTCAACAGAAATTTATCTTGGCTTAGTGTATCTGTGTGTTTGATGTTTCTGCTTTCTTGTCTTTTCAACTTGAACAGATTCCTGCTCAACATACTGTAAAAACACAAAATCAAGTATTATGGTTTCTAGTGCAATTAGTACACTTGAAATTAGACAAAACTATCTTACAAGCAACTTTACAACAATAATCAATAATTCCTAATATTGATGCAAAGTGCTAGTTTTCAGATCATTCCTATGGTACTGGAAGCGTCGCACGATGGTACTAAGATTGTAAGGTTAAATGTTTCAAGCAGAAAGCTATCAGTGACTTTTGCAGTACAAACTGAGAGGCATTTTGTTTATAGTATTTCCAGTTCGGAAGAATGACTCTGTCGTTTCTCAGCAAACTCAAAAGGACTGCGCACCAGAGACTTGTCAGCAGATGCCCAGATCAACATTGTTCTTTTGTCTTTTCAGTACCGAAAATAAAATCCGAACAGGCGGTGATGTTTTAGTGTTTATGCTTGTTTTTGTATGTTTGCTGTTTAATGGTTGTGAAGAAGTAAGCAGAGACTCAGCCAAATGAAAGCCTCTTGTTTGCCCTGCAGAAACTGTTGACTGTAGCGGAAGATATTGGGCTCTCAGAAAATGCTGAGGTTTTAGTGTCTTTATACACAGATACACAGTATAAACTTTCACCTAATAATATCTAATTTAAGAAAATTATGCATTCAACGTTGTTGTGCTCCAAAGAGGTAAACAAATTGTTAATTTTAACTGAAGAAAACTGAAAGCCCCCTAATAGCTAATATTACTCCTTTTATTCGAAACAATTTCACTGAGGCTCTAGCTGTAGCCGTCTCCAGTCTCTGAAATCAGAGGACAGTTTCTCCCACATCCAGCTGTGAGATGTTTGATGGCTTTACTGCATGTTCATCCCATTTCCCGTCTCTCTCACTGAGATCAGGAGCTTAATTTGTTTCCATTTCTTAATTTTCGGCCCACGTGTTTTGGGTCACTATCACTTCACAGGTCCCGGTTCTGCTTCAGCTTTGATTCATTTTGTGTATGTGGTCAGATTTTCCTGCAAAGACCATTTGATACTTGATAGACATTATTTGCTCAAGAAGGTGAGCTGCATATCCAAACCATGACCCTTCCACCGCCATACTGTACAGTTGGCGTAATTTTCCTTTTCAAAGGATCAAGGTCTCTTTAATTAAGCTTAAAGATTTTTCTTACAGAGTCAAAGTTTCTTCCTTACACACCTCCCATGAAGCTTCAGTTTGTGCAGTGTCCTTCTGACTATACATGCATGAAATTTCACCTTAACAGTAGCTAGAACTGCGTAGGTTGCTATAGGTTTGTAATGATATCTTGGAACTTTTGGAAACCTTTTTTTGCACTTTGCAGTCTTTTCAGGGTGAGCTTGCATGGACAGACAGATCTGTGCATGATGGGAGTCATTTTAAAATGCCTTACACTTTTAGGAGAGTCTCTAATATCAAATTCTTTTGAGACTTCTTGAAATCACTTGCCAGACTTTCTGAAGGCCTCAGGCAGCTTTTTGAATCTCACCATTGTGTTCATTATTAATTCAGCAGTCAGGAGCTCACCAAACTCATGTCAGAGGTTTAAATGAGGCAAATCACTTCCAAAAAGCTAACAGCATTCTCCTCATGTGAACCTGAAGTCTGTGTGTCATTTTAGCCATTTTAGGTGGAAAGAAATGTGGGAATTTACTTATTTAACAACAATATTACATTTTCTGGGAGTGGAGATAATTTGGGACCATGAAATAAGTAAATCAATTAATAAACATACTCGAATGCAAAGACAGTGGCAGAACTAATAATACATGAATGTAAGAAAAACTTGCAGGTTAGACTCAGGCAGAGTAATAAAAGGAACCAATAAAAACCAGTGAGCTTAATGAGTGGAGAATGACATGGAAATGAAAAAATCAGGGGATTGGGGACAGATGGAAAGGAGCAAGAAAACTACAAAAACAAAGGGTGGAAGAGCAACAGAGGAATTAACTTTTACGGCATCATTTGATGGGGCTGAGAAGAATATGACACAACATAAATGAATATAAATAAACAACACAGATGAAACCAACCAAAGAATTATAAGAAATGTCTCATAAGATCAAGAAGGATTTCATTAACCTCAATTAGGAAAAAATACGTGAAAATTTAAATTTGTTTCCTTATATTTCAAAGGAAACTGTAGCGCAATCAGAAAAACTAACAACTTGTGCTCTGGAGTTTGTGCTTTCTCAAATAAATTAATGAACTTGTAACTAAGGAATTAATTTATTTATGAACTAAACTTTTTCATTAAACTATGTGTTTCAAGTATCAGTCTAGTAAAATTATGTTGGACTGTACTCAAAGTCCAGCTTCTGAAAAAGCTGTTTTAATTAAGATGCATTTTAATTTGTTGAATTATTCAAAGTAATGTACTTTATTTGGAGTACAAAATATTTTGATACTGTGCATAATTAATACTTATTTGTTTAACAAAGGTCCCTAATTATGTTATGTACAAAGAACAGATGGGAGCGGCACAGCAGGAGCTTCATTAACAAAGACAGAGCCATCAAAGTCGTCTTTAATTGGATTCACTGTGAACTCAATCCAACCTGCAGACTGTGAGCAATCACATACTTATCCCTTTAAATTGTGCGATATACCTGACACATGTTATTAATTATCGTCAAGTATTTTAAGAGCTTTACGAGGTAATATTTAATTATTTAACTCCTGACTTCTGTTGTAGGGTTGCAGATTAAATTGCTTTGGATTCACAGGTTTGTGAAGATTGACTGCATTAATAAAAGAGATGAAAAGCGATGGAAAGACTTCCACAACTTCTTTTTTAATTAACTGACATCAAATGTTTGCAGCCGGTTTCCATTGACCAATAGCTCATATTAGACTGCAGAGCCTGTAAGCTAATAGAAAACTTTTGACTGACAGGTGTGTTTCAGCATGCTCTCTGGAAAGACTCTCACTGCTCCAGAGTTACATTCAAGAGCAGAGATCTGCCATTGGTAAAAATATAGGACACAAGCAGGAGGAATGATTGTAAAGAGCCTCTGCACCACTCTCCACAAGCAACTCATATTAATTAACCAGGACAGCTGGGAAAAGAGCGTAATCGGCAGCAAATTACCTCTGCAGAGGTCATGCAGTGACAGACAATAAAGATCTTATTGGTGGTGCGTCAGGTGGACCGGCTGGTGGATGAATGCAGATGAGAGCTGAACATGTTAACAGGCTGGTCCAAGGTGAACATTTGCATATTTTAAACGGCCTCGTCTGTCTCAGGTGTTTAGCTCATACTGTGAATCACCGCAGGCGCAACAGTAAAACATGCTGAACTTTCTAGCTGGGTAATATTACAAGCTGTCTGGTGTAGAGGGGTCAGAGATCAGCATGCCCTCGGATGGTACCCATGTGGCTTCAGAAAGGCCATGGATGTTGGGGATGAACCGACTTACGCCGTCTGAATGCAGAAAAGCTTTTATTCTCTTATCTGGATGTGATATGAAACAGAAATTTGGTTTCTTTGGCTTTTTAAGGAATGACCTTAAGCATGCACTGGGGCACTCTGCAGCAGAGTGTGAGGCAACGGAGATAAGACTCAGCTCCTCTGAATACAAGACCAACTTAAAGTTGGCGTGCTCTGTTTAGGTCAGACGTGAGGAGCTGTCACAAATGGAGTATGTTAAATATCTTGTCAAGTTGAAATGACATCGCAGTATGAAGCCAGAGATGGACCTCATGTGTTTTGACTAAGTGAACCCTTTGATTGCAGTCTGGAGGAATATATGCATGCTGAACAGATCAGTGCAGATTACTGGTTGGATCCAGTTGAGCTACAGTTTTAGGAGAAATGGTTGCTAAAACATTGGCTTCAGAGGAAAATGAGCCAAGTAACCACAGTTTGTCAAAGTTTTCAAATGTTGAAATGATACCAAGCAGTGGTTCTCAATCCTGATCCTGATGTGAACCAGGCATCATCAGCAGCTATGCCTTATGTGATTGAACTGTGAGACAGAACAAGCTTGGATCACTCAGCCAGATTGTTCATGTTTATTGCTGGGACCTCATGCTGTCATCACTTCCTGCCCAGTTATGTGTGCCAGTGGATGGGAAAGGAATTGGACGAGTCAATTATTCAGCTTCGGTCAGTTGAGGAGACATTAGCAGTGCACAAGCTGTTGTGGCTTAAAAGGAACAAACATATTCAATTACAACAAAAAAGTGGTACATGTTAATAATCTCTCACAGAAGTCACTTTCTGTTGATCCACTGAAATCAACATCGAGACATTTACAACAGTTTACTGCCTAAAGAGCGGAAACACATTTGCTTTTTTGACCAATACTGATGGAAGATTTCAGTAGCTATAAAATGCATGTGAAATTTGTCAGGGAGGAGAAACAGCCTGGAGCTGATTCACCTTAAATCTCAATGAATAGCAGCAGACCCAGGGCGGAAATAATCTTTCAGCTCCTTAAAAATCCCCAGGTCATTTTAGTCCTGAACGCTGTGGGTTAAAGTAGCTCTTTAATTACAAACCTCTGAGGTTCCCTGATATGCTGACCAGACTCCGTTTCTGTAAAACGTTTATTATCTGTTCAGTTTCCAGAAAGACAAAGTCTTTGCTCAATACAACTTTCATTCTGATGTCTGGAACAATACAGATGTTATCATTAAACTCAAACATAAAACAACTTGCAAAATGTTCACTTAAGGCAATCAAATTCACATATATTAATATATTAACAGTGATATAAATAAAATGTGAAATTAAAAGGATGAACAAGGCAAGTTTTATCAACACTGGTCATATATTATTTTAAAAATGCATGTATTAAGAAACACGCATCAGAGAGGTTTAAACGTCGGCTAAGTCAGCACACAAACATAGTTTTTTAAAAAAAAAACTGTACAAGGGTTAACATTTTTCAAAAGATTTATGAAGGTGCGGAGGAAATACACAATTCTGCTTGATTCTCATCTCCATTTGATGCGTTGGCTGGGATTTCTCCCATTGAGCTTGATTTCTCTGGTTAGATTTCAACTGGGCCAACCAGCCAGCAGAAGGAGGAGTAGTGAACGCTGATTTTCTGTTTTAGAGTCGTAGTCTGCCATCATCTTGGCAGGAATTAAACATCCATAAGCATAAGGACTGAAAATACTTCTCACAAATGGAAGCTAATTTGTTGGCTGCGGCTCATGCTGAGTCAACATTATTCATGTTCTGATTTAAAAATACAACAGCAGCTTTGATAAGCATATCACTGAACAGGAAAATATCTGTCATTTGCATTTGTAGGACTATTATTTAACAACACAAGGATATATATGTGTGTGTTTGTATTTGACTGTGTGTGTGTGCGTGCGTGTGTGTGTGTAGGTGTGCGTGTGTGTGTGTGTGTGCGTGTGTGTGTGTGTGTGTGTGTGTGTGTGTGTGTGTGTGTGTGTGTTGTGTGTGTGCGCATTGGGATATACAGTTAAATATATTCTCTGTTTGCCAACTGACATAAAAACACAACCCAGCAGGCGTGCAGCGCTTCCATTGATACCTTTGTTATTTTAGTTTTAAGAGCAAACAGCGGCTGTCGGCCATGTCTGTATCTGAGTGTTTTGTGTGTCTGTGTTTGTCAAAACACATCTAAATATAATTTCAAAGACTTGCCAAGTTGCCAGCTTTGCTGCCATTCAGAGAGACAAGGAAAGTCACAGCTTTGCATCAGTGAGTGGTTTGTGTTGTTGTGTAAATCTTTCTTTGTGACTGGTAGTGTGTGTGAGAGAGAGAATGAGAATTGACAGTAAAACACACAGTGTGTGTGTGTCGTCTCTTGCGTAGCCTTTTCTGTGCTGTCACTGAAGCGTTGCGACCTGTCCTGCAGTCCAAGACGAGCGACGCAGCTTCTCTCTATCATATCACACACGGACAACAACACTGGTGTCCTGATGTAGAAATATAATTCAATTGAAAGAGAAATCTGTCCACTAACAGAAGTAACAAAGATACTACCTCAATTCAAGTTCAACCAGCAAAAAAAAACAAGAAACCATAACGGGATAAAAGGTGCTTTCATTTACCAAAAGTACTTTGGCCAATGACAACACATTCTGATGCATCTTGGTTCAGTTCATTGGGGGAAACATCAGAAAGCAGTGAGGGGGGGGGGAAACATCTGGAGGTTTATTGGTTGCCTTCCTCACTCTAATCAAAGTTTGGTCATAATGTTAAAGTTTGCCTCTTTTCTTTCCTTCCATACAGTTTCAAGTTCAAAAAGACACACAACCTCATTGATCAACTGATTCCTATTTTTAGTGCATTTCACAAACTAACTGACTAAAACTGCTCTAATTAAAATTGACGGTTTGATTGAGTGAAACCCATCCAGTCAGGTAGGGGAGTGGCTCCTGCATGGCTCAGTCTTTAAACAATTCATTGCAGGATCCACCATGCAGGCCTGGTGCCAAGGCTACAACCTCATGCTCACACCACGCTGGCGGCTCTCCAGAAAAGTTATTACAACACTTTCCGCACACTGGCTCATGATGTGCATTGTTTTTAACAACTAATCTAAATTAAAACAAAAGGTTTTTACCAATGAACTGCAAGGAACCAGTCAAATTTTTCATGAAAGAGTTTTAAGTGCCATGTTTAAATCATTGAAGGTAATTTCTTTATTAATCCACGTGAATAAAAATGATAAAACAGTGAAAACACTAAGTACGAGCTCACTGTCTCTCGTCCTATTGAGGTTTATTTTCCTATATAACTCATCATGAAGTTTAGGTCTATGACCCACATAAAACTGTTGTTAAAGATAATATTTTCTACTGAAACCATAAATGTCATTTCCAATTCAGTTGTTAAACATTATCAGCCTTTTGATACCAGCAGGATTTTTTAACAAGTCCCTCTGCAGCCAGAGTGTGTAACTGTTTTTCAGCCCAGTTGATGCTGGTCAGGATGCTGGAAAGTGCGGCATGTTGTTTAAAGAGCCATTAATAAATTAAGCTCTAGCTCCAGCTCTCTAAGCACTAAAAATGTTTTAATAGAAAACCCAACTGGCCATTCAGTCTGTGTGTTGCATGTTGGAACAGGAATGTTGTAAATACTTTTCTATTAGCAGTTTTAGCCTGTTTGGTCCCGTTAGAGCTAGAATTGTGTGGCCAGGAAACAAAGTAAACAGCAGAGATCCATGTGCAGCGGAATGGATGCTGATCCATCCATCCATCCATAATTCTGCAAAAATAAATACCGCATTTTAGAACTAAGTGGATGCAGTTTGAGTAAGTTTAAAAACCCAAGGGAATCAGATAATTTAATTAAATTGACAAGGCAGCTTGGCTTTGAAAAATTATTTCCTGTCAAATCAGTTCAATTTATGGTGCATCTTTTAAGTTAATAACCTCAATAATACTAATAATTTTTAATGCAACCTTTTGTTTAAGTTATATTGTTGCAGCCTGTGCTTTCTTTGTGTCAGTCAGTTTAATTTGATTTTGGTGCTGTTTTAAAAATTTTATTTTTCAGTTTTTTGTGGAGTATAATTATACTAAGATGTGATTATAAAGATTTATTTTAGAAATGTGAAAGAAAATCTGATTCTGTGGTTTTCTACCAAGGATCTTGATTTCTGACCTGGTTTTTGCAGGTGGGATCTTTTTCATATAAGTAAAATAGCCAACTTCTAAATTTTCTTCAGTAAAATAAAAAGTAGCTATGCCACACAAAAGAAAAAAGCCTTACCTCAAAGTCAGATTTAAACACACATTTCATAAAACAAGAACGTTTCCAGCACTGATGCAGAGGCTGCTCTATTCTCCAACCTGGACGCTGCTGCAGTCTGAGGCTGTCGGCCCTGAGATTTAAGACTCGCTGCTGCACTCAGCTGCCTGCACGGGATTTTCTAATTAGAGTTGGCGACTTGGCTGCAGCTTCGCCTTGCAATAAATCACAAAGCCTCTCAGGTGCATTCTCTACAAGCCCACTCAGTGGCATTTCACTATCAGCACTCTGATTGAGCTCCCCTGATATTTTCATCCAGCAGAGGGAAGAAAATAGGAAGAGCATTTGAGGGTGTGTGGTGGTGTGAGGTGAACATTTTCTAGCATAAACGCCATCAAACATATTAGGGAGAGAAAATTGTTTAAAACGTTATGTGTCCCAGCATGAATGGGGTTCATCACTAAAAACCTTAGAAAAAAAGGAAAATATTGTTGACAGTGAGAGTTGAATGCTTCTAGAGGTGATATTAAGATTAACTAGAGATAAATATTAGTGATTTGATGATTTCTCCCAGTTGTTTGGTGTCAGACAGAATAAGCATGATACAGTTATTTAAATATTCTCTGGAGGAAAGTTTTTTGCTTGTAGTATTAACCAAAACGTCGTAAGATTGGTCAGCAAATCTGCAGAGGTTCAGTGAACCAAGACACAAAATAACAGTTGAGATACTTAAAGCAGAGATTTGCAAGTTGAAACCCGTGAAAACATTTAAGAGCTTCCAGTTAGAAAATTAGACTTTAAAATAAATTACCTACCAGGAATACAAACATTTTGACCTCTGGGTTCAAACAGAATGTTTCTGAATTCAAGACAGAATGTGAATACAACCAAATGCTTCAGTTCAGGAAAATCATCTCCAATAAGATGGAAATAAATCCTGTTTAACCCCCAGAATAACCAGTTCAGCTCAAAAATGCCTCAGAAATTCTACCATGATCTTAAGAAAATGTGTCATTTTCAGTGAGTTTGAAGAAGAGGTAGGTATTTTTATAAGTGATTGGGATGTTTTTAAAAGCAGTGGAAACCTAAATGGAAGCATAAAAAATTTGGATACAATCTGGTCTCCTTTAAACTCACAGACCTGAACAGAAGTCAGTTGTGGTACAGATGTTACCCCAGGCAGTAGGAACTTATTGGCAAAAACTCAAAGCTGTTAATCCTCTGAGTCTAATTTTGAATCCACTCATTTCTGTCTGTTCTGCTCTCCTTGAATTAGCTTTAGCCTCAGCAGTAACCTGTTGTATCCTCTGAAGATTATTAGCTCTCACTGAAGAACTTCAGATCTACAACAGCCTGAAAAATAGTTTAAAGGTTAGGCTAGTAATATTTATTTCATAGCCACTTCAAATTGCTTTCAACTTACGTAAAGTTGTATGTGGTTCAAAATATATTTTTTAATAAGAGAAAAAGAGCAACATTTCTTACCTACTTCACTTATTAAAAAATATATTTTTAACCACATAAAGAACTTTTACATAAGTTGAGGTTTCCTTAAATACATTTAAGAAAAAAAATACTTTTGTTTACATTTTTCATGCATATAGAAATGTTTTTTGTTTTTATTTTATTTTTGTAATGACAAAAATCAAAATTTTGTGATTATTTAATTTTATTAATTGTTGTTAAATACAAAATAAAACAAATCCTAAAGCAAGATTACAATAGCTCATCACTGGCACCATAAAATGCTACTTAAAAACTGACATTAAAGTCTAATTTACATTGAAATAACAGTCTGCACTAACTACAGCCACTGCAGCCAAGGCTAAGCTACAGAATGACCGGAGAGCTCTTACTCCTGCCAAATATCAGCGTAGCTGAAAAATGACTGCTTTCAAAAGTAATTTACTCTGCCTGATGGTGACACGATTTCACTGCACTTACAATGTCTCTGTAGAGATAAGAAAAGAGGTGAAAGAGGAACCAGGGATGAAGCTTTAACACACTTCTTCACTCAGTCCTCTGTATATTTTACTGATCACTTAAACTCATCTGGAATGGCATGAATGCTGCATGTGCGAACAGGGGAGGTAAATATTTTATGATGGGAGCCAAGGAAGAAATTTATATGACACCTTTAGCAAACTCTTCCAAGAATAATTCCTGGTTTTATATTCCTAACTCCACGTTTCATTTGCAAGTCACAGAATGAGTGAATTGCAAAGAGTGGATCTTAATTTTAATTCTTTAGATCAGGGAAAGAGTTTAACAAAGTTGGCATTTATGCTGTTTGTAACGTCTTAAATTAAGGATTAGCACAGCTAATCCAGGTATCCATCCATTTTCTTACATCCTTGTTCCTGGTGGGACAAAAAGTGAAAGACCAAAATTCTTTATAAACTGATAAATGGAAGTTAAGGATTCTTTGGGATTTGGGAATTTCTTGGAAATAAATTACAAGAAAAATACTTGTAGTTTTCTTTTAAAAGAAAAGATGTCCATCCATCAATAGTCCCAAAGAAATTAGTTCCTATAAAAAACAAACCTTTTTGTCCTCTTGCTAATAGTAGCTGTGGTTTCCAGAGAACAACAAAATCACCCAACAACACATCATTATTTTTATACCGCATTTCAGTTTATGAATAGCACAATGGAGGTGTAAACAGATTCTTAATGTAAACTTTATAAACTTTATCCAGACTAAAGTTGCTTTTTCCTTCTGCTAATGTTGGGGAACCAACTGTTTCCCATCCATCTTGAACTCATATGAGAATTCAATCAATTATTTACTTTCAGTAAGAAAGTGTCGTGAAATATTCCTTTAAAAATAGCTAACTTTGACACTGTTTGACAGATGATTTCAGGCAATTCCACTGCAGTCTGTGTCAGTCTGGGATGTTGGAAAAATAAGTGTGAAAATCCACACAAATTTCAGAGAAACTGTCATGCTTCAATTTTAGCCATTTCACTCCACAGGTAGCAAAAACAAACACCACCGATTGTGAAGGCACCTGCAAGAGAGGAGACTTTGGTTCTCCAGAGGGCGCTGTTTAGAAACTGAACATCAGAATAGATGGTCACATATGTTGAGAGCGCATTTTAACCATATCACAACCAAAAATATATCTAAACTTCAACAGAACTTTTTATGTGACTTTCTTTGTCCTATGATATGTGCAAAAAATATATGTAAGACAGGAGAGGACAGTCACATTTTATGGTAGCTGTGATAAAAAATGTAACCATATTAAGTTGGTTTAATTTTGGTCAATAATCATTTTGCCATCTTCCCATAGTTGGATTGTAACTTAGTTTACAGCATAGTCACATTTTCTGATGACGTCTTAGACAAGACACAAGTTATGTTCAAACAACATTCTATAAAAAACACATGGCTTAGTCAGGCACTCAGTTATTACTGGGGGCCAACATTTACTTGGCCCCCAGTAATAATAAAGCACTGAGTGATTTCCAAAAATGTAAAAATAAGACCAGCTCTATGCTGTGCTTTCTTGTACTCAATGATTTAATAGATATGTGTGAATTACAGCACACATTTTTTCTAAATATCTGTGTATCTTTGATCTTTCCAGATAAACCAAATAGTTGTTTGGGGGGAAAAAAACATACTTTCTTCAAATCTTTATAGACAAAATCCTTATTTTGCAAAATATCCATGAAAGCATACAGAGCATGATCTCTATGCAAGACAATATTACAAGACTTCCAGACTGTTGCTTCAGACATTAGTTCAAAAGTGGATGAAAAACAAGTACTGGTGTTAAGCTGTTCAGTTTAAGAGTGTTCAAAGTAGTCATGGCTCGGAAAAAGAGGGTGATAAGAAAGTCGCTCCAATTTTTTGCAAGCAGAAGTTCATACAAAATCAATATGTTCCCACATTTTAAATGCAAAATTGAGTTTATTGAAAATTTTCTGCAAAATTGGTCACAAACATTGATTTTAAGAGACTGCTAACTCCCACCTCCAGGTGACAGCATTTCTTACTTCTACTACACTGCTGCTTCAGCCTAGTGGATGTCAAGTTACCTGGATACATATGGAGAGAGGACATTCACCATCAAACATAAGATATCAAAAAATTCTTTGTAAAGTTTACTAAAGTAGCACAGCAAAATCTACGGGAAACACAAAAACATCACAAAGTTCTAGTGACTCATAATAAGATATCAGTTACAGAAATGTGTTGTGACACTGCTTCAACTTTTATATTTTTTACAATTTCTGATTGATATTTTTCTCATTTTTTGGTTCTGAGAAGAATAAATCAGCTGGATGGATGTCACTGGCCACTGACCGACCAGTGGCAACCAATATATTACATTTTTTTGTTACACTTTTTTCAAGATCAAATATTTTCTCTAATGTGGAACAAAATGACACTTTGAATCCATCTTGGAAAATGCCTTAAGACCTCTTAGGAAGGAGTTCAAATGCTACTATCTATTTTAAGGACTAGCTCTGACTCGCTGCTCTCATGAAAAAAAAAAAAAGCTAAATGCTTTATCGGCTCTAAAACAAACCCAAACTCTGACTTTATACTGAATTGATTAAAAAAATGTATTTAAAAAATCATTGTTTGCACAGTTATCAAGTAAAACAACAAAAAAAAAATGCTGAAATGGTTCACTTGCATGAGTTTAAACCTTTCATTTCCTTTATTTAACCAGGTAAGCCCCATTGAGATCTAGATCTCATTTTCAAGGGGGACCTGGGCAGAAGTCTGCACACACTCACACCTAGGGACAATTTGGAGAGGCCAATTAACCTGACAGTCATGTTTTTTGACTGTGGGAGGAAACCGGAGTACCTGGAGAAAACCCACGCATGCACAGGGAGAACATGCAAACTCCATGCAGAAAGGCCGGGGCTGGGAATCGAACCCAGAGCCTTCTTGCTGCAAGGCAACAGCTCTACTAACTGCGCCACTGTGCAGCCATCTAACTTTATGGCATTATTTTATTCATTATTTCTTATTTTACGGCAAGTCATGCAGATTAAACCCCCTGTTTGTTTTAAGTCTTGTTCTGGCTGTGGTCCGTTTGCGCCTGTCAGCAGCTCTTTGAGTCAGCAGTTCTGCACTTGAGGGACACTAACTTAAAAGCTTGGTTAATTGTATGGATCATTCCTGATCAATCTGCTGTATGACCAAAGCACGAAAGGGGAGGTCAGCAAGGTGTTTTATGGGGATGCATGAAAAATGTCACTGGAGAGAGGTAATATATATTAACCTGAACTAAATATAAGGAATTTACTGCTGATTATTGTAGGTTGATTTTTTTGTTTGTTTTGTTTTCTGCTCATTGTAAAGTCTTGCAGCATGTAAACAATACAATTAAAATATCAAAAGATCAATTATGGTTCCTTTTTCCAAAATATATTGGCTTTAGTGATCACCAAGCAGAACTGGACAACATATAATACTGTTTGATCCAATCCTAACAATTAATTTTAACAAATCACTAAAGATTGGGGGATGTCAGCCACAGATAAAGGACTTTTAGTGTTTTGTTCTCAGGTTAAGGTAGAATGGAGACGGAAAGACAGAACAAGGTGTCTTCTGCTGTCTGTTAGTGTTTCTCTAGTCCCGTCTTTCTCAAGCTGGTCCCCGGACCTCTGTTGGTCCCAGGGTGCCCCCTAGTGATCCACAAGGTACTGCATTTATTTTCAATGAAGTGAGCTCAGTGTGCATACAGTTATCTTATGGAAGGATTGCATTTAAAATAATGGATAAGTGGTTTAAAACTGGTACACTCTCAAGAAAAGTTGAAAATACCGATGGGAAGAAAACAATACATGTGTGCAAGAATGTTTTTCAGTTTCTTGGGGAAAGTCGCAGACTTTTTGTTTCTAGAACCATAGCACGGCACCAAGATGCTATGTGTTCTACAGAAACACATAGCATCATAGCAGCTCACCGCCTTGTCACCGATATGACGGTGACAAGGCGGTGAGCAGTTCTGACTAACTGCATCTTAACACTTAAAATAACTTATTTACTTTGGTCTTTCCTTGGGCTGGAAGAAATATTCCTTTATGATGCTTCTAAATTGCAAATGGCCCCAAAATGTTATTAATTCACACAACACTTGGAACACTTTATTTTTTGATTTCCATGTGTTTTGCTTCACTGGAAAACAAAGAAGTTACACTTTCAGAATCTGTAAATAACTCAAAACAACCTGAGTAAACTGGTCAGTCACATTTACAAAGCAGCATCACCCTTTCATACTAAGACTAAAACTACAAGTGAGTTAAGAGACTAAGATTTTAATTGTGGATCTATTAAAATGCTGTACTATTGAGGAGTTAATTTAAAATGAAGTGGTATGTGGCTGTTTGTAAACGGGTTCTCAGCCTGAAAAAGTTTGAGAAACACTGCGCCAGTCTGTTCAGAGAAAGGCTGCATTGAAAGGTGAAGCTCTTCTTTTTCTGTTATGCCTACAGTTCAACCCTCACCTGGGCTCATAGGATATGAATCATAACCAAAACAAGATCCCAAATGCAATCAACTGAAGTAAGCCTCTCCAGAGTCACTAAACTCTCTGTGACATGATGAGCAGTTCCATCTTTTTTTGTGTAAATCAGCTGGAGGCAGTTTGGACCAGAGCTGCTGCTCCTTCGCATCAAAACGAGTCTGCTGAGGTGGAAGTAGATCATCTGATCACAGAGTTTTCCAGCAAGGTCCCACAGGGAGAAGATCCAGGAAGAGGAGGGATGAAGGGAATGGAAATATGAGTAAAGGTGTTTTCCCCTCTTACAAAAATAGTGTTTCTTTGTTCACGTTTTACCTTTTTCAAGAAAATGTAATAGATAAGCAAGATATTTGAAGTAACAGCAGACGACAATGTATTGATAGATTTTGTAAGGTATAAATAGAGGAAAAAAAATGCATTTATAAAAATCCAGACATTTCCCAATAAAAAAACAATCAACTAAAATAAAAAAGCCTTATATTTCATGTACAGTTTCAAACTTCCAGCTTTCCAAAAAGATTTACGGGAATTATCTGTCAATCTGCAAGACATGTTTGTTTCATCTGCTTGATGTTTCCTTGTTGTTTGCACGCCACTGATGAGCTCCATCAACTTTTACAATGTGAATTGTCTCGTAGCCACGTAAACCATCAGATGTTTCCACCTCATCGGTGTTACTTTAATTTTGTTGCAGGCTAATTTTGTGGAGAGCTCAATCACATCTTAAGGACTGACTTTGTTTTGACTAGTTTTTTTCTTCAAATTGTCAAATCATCGTCTTTCTGAGGGAGGGGAGAAGTTTTTGTTTTGCCAGACGGCCTCCTTCCAGTAGCTTTGTGTTTTTACAATAATCCCATCAACCCTGAAAAACACGCTGCAGCTCCTCTGTGAAGAATATCTGCTCCTTCCAAAAAATTACTCCATCATTCTTTTTGTTTTGTGAAAGATTTTTTCAGTGTATACTAGATTACAACCAAATGGCTTTTTACTGAACAAAACAGCAGCATTTTGTTTTCTTTGTAAAGAATTTCACTATTGTTGACATACTTAGACATTGATTTTTTAAAAAATCTAAATACAAATGTAATTATTTTATCTACGTTTCTCTAAAGATGTGACCATTGGGCATCGGTTAGTTTAAAATCATCCTGATATTTTCCCCTTTGACCTGCTCTAGCCAGTGATCAGCAGGTTAAAGATTGAGAAATCTGACCATTAAATGCATCTAAATTATTTGTTTAATATTTTTATGATCTGTAAATTTGTGAAACAGCAGCTTTGGTTGATTGATGCAGTTTTTTGTTTTCATGGTCAATTTTGTTACTTTTAATTGTTGTGATTCTAGTTTTCCTTTATTGAGGTGAAAATTCTAATAATTTGGTCAGATGTAAAAATAAATACATTTTGTACAACAATAACAAAAACCATCGGATTTAGAATTTAATTCTACATGACATGTCATTTTTACAACATGTAGATAATACGTCATTATGGCTCCTTCTTCAACCTCACCAGCTGTGAAGGTACATTCCTGAAATCATTCCTGTTTGTTGGAAATCACCCAGAAGCATCAATTCTGATAAGGTCATCGCTAAAGATCTTTGAAATATTGCTAATAAAACTGTATTCTGCTTACGTCTGCTGACTTTATTCATCTAACAACACAATGGATGACACTGATTGAGGCGTATGCTAAAATGTGCAGTTGAGACACTTTTCTGTCACTTTGGTGCAGATCTCTGAGCTAAAAATGCAAAGTAGCACTGCAGCGAATCTAAAATGTTTTCACATTAATCTCTTTGTTATCAGGATTTCCCTGCTTTTTCTTTTTATGCCCCCCCGAAGTCCTATCTCTTACAGTATAAAACACATTTTCCCACCACACACAGTTTATCTCCAGAGTGACACAACTGATTCCCAGAGAAGCTTCTGTCATTGTCTGACATTGTATCATATTGTTATTCAGCTCCACGTTGTATTCATATGACAAGATACCCTGGCCCTGATGAAGCTGCATCGTTTCCACTGCAGCTCAATTTGCCATCATCTGCAAACACAGTGGGGATGCTGGACTGCAGGAGAGCCATCTGTTTTTAAGGCGCCAAGCTGAGGGAACACAGAGAGGTCTCAGAGAGCAGGAGAAAGCAGAAAATGCCGCCATGTGTGTGGGATATTCATCTTGTTTGCACAGAATACAAAAAGCAAGCTAAGGATTTAGGGGGGAAATAAGGATAAATTAAAAAATGCAACTAGTGAAACTCTCCTCCTTGGGCTGCCACCTTATCGTGGTGGAGGGTTTTGTGTGTCCCAATGATCCTGGGAGCTATGCTGTCTGGGGCTTTATGCCCCTGGTAGGGTCACCCAAGGCAGACAGGTCCTAGGTGAGGAACCAGACAAAGCGCAGCCTGAAGACCCCTTTCTGATGGACACAAACTTTGAATTTGGCGTTCCCTCGCCCGGACGCGGGTCACCGGGGTCCCACTCTGGAGCCAGGCCTGGAGGTGGGGCATGATGGCGAGCGCCTGGTGGCCGGGCTTTTAACCACAGAGCCGGCCGGGCTCAGCCCGAAGAGGAGACGTGGATTCCCCTTCCAATGGGCTCACCACCTGTCGGAGGGGCCAAAGGGGTCGGGTGCTGTGTGTTACGGGCGGCGGCCGAGGGAGGGGACCCTGGCGGTCTGATCCTCGGCTGCAGAAGCTCTTGGGACGTGGAACGTCACCTCTCTGGTGGGGAAGGAGCCGGAGCTAGTGTGCGAGGCTGAGAGGTTTCGGCTAGAAATAGTCGGCCTCATCTCGACGCATGGCTCTGGTTCCGGAACCAGTCTCCTTGAGAGGGGCTGGACGTACTTCCACTCTGGAGTTGCCCACGGCGAGAGGCGCCGGGCAGGAGTGGGCATACTTGTTGCCCCCCATCTTGGCGCCTGTACGTTGGGGTTTACCCCGGTGAATGAGAGGGTAGCCTCACTCCGCCTACGGGTGGGGGGACGGGTTCTGACTGTTGTCTGTGCTTACGGGCCGAACAGCAGTTCAGATTACCCACCCTTCTTGGAGTCCTTAGAGGGGGTACTGGAGAGTGCCCCTCCTGGGGACTCCCTTGTTCTGCTGGGGGACTTCAACGCTCACGTGGGCAATGACAGTGAGACCTGGAGGGGCGTGGTTGAGAGGAACGGCCCCCCTGATCTGAACTCGAGTGGTGTTCTGTTGTTGGACTTCTGTGCTCGTCATGGTCTGTCCATCACGAACACCATGTTCAAGCATAAGGGTGTCCATACGTGCACTTGGCACCAGGACACCCTAGGCCGCAGTTCGATGATCGATTTTGTCGTCGTTTCATCGGATCTGCGGCCGTATGTCTCGGACACTCGGGTGAAGAGAGGGGCGGAGCTGTCCACTGACCACTACCTGGTGGTGAGTTGGCTTCGGTGGTGGGGGAGGAAACCGGTCAGACCTGGCAGGCCCAAACGTGTAGTGAGGGTCTGCTGGGAACGTCTGGCGGAGTCCCCTGTGAGACGGAGCTTCAACTCCCACCTCCGGCAGAACTTCGAACACGTTCCGGGGGAGGTGGGGGACATTGAGTCTGAGTGGACCATGTTCCGTGCCTCCATCGCCAAGGCGGCTTATCGGAGCTGTGGCCGCTAGGTCGTTGGTGCCTGTCGCGGCGGCAACCCCCGAACCCGTTGGTGGACACCTTCGGTGAGGGATGCTGTCAAGCTGAAGAAGGAGTCCTACGGGGTCTTTTTGGCCTGTGGGACTCCAGAAGCAGCTGATGGGTACCGGCGGGCGAAGCGGCATGTGGCTCGGGTGGTCGCTGAGGCCAAAACTCGGGCGTGGGAGGAGTTTGGAGAGGCCATGGAGAAAGACTTCCGTACGGCTTCGAGGCGATTCTGGTCCGCCATCCGGCATCTCAGGAGGGGGAAGCAGTGCAGCACCAACACTGTTTATAGTGGGGATGGTGTGCTGCTGACCTCGACTCGGGATGTTGTGGGTCGGTGGGCGGAATACTTCGAAGACCTCCTCAATCCCACCAACATGCCTTCTGTTGAAGAAGCTGAGCCTGTGGACTCTGGGTTGGGCTCTCCAATCTCTGGGGACGAGGTCGCCGAGGTGGTCAAAAAACTACTCGGTGGCCTCAGGGCCCCGGGGGTGGATGAGATCCGCCCGGAGTTCCTTAAGGCTCTGGATGTTGTAGGGTTGTGTTGGCTCACGCGACTCTGCAACATCGCATAGACATTGGGGGCAGTTCCTCTGGATTGGCAGACCAGGGTGGTGGTCCCCCTGTTTAAAAAGGGGGACCGGAGGGTGTGCTCCAATTACAGAGGGGTCACACTCTTAAGCCTCCCTGGAAAGGTCTATTCAGGGGTCCTGGAGAGGAGGGTCCGTCGGATAGTCGAACCTCGGATTCAGGAAGAGCAGTGTGGTTTTCGTCCTGGTCGTGGAACACTGGACCAGCTCTACACCCTCAGCAGGGTCCTGGAGGGTGCATGGGAGTTCGCCCAACCAGTCTACATGTGTTTTGTGGACTTGAGAAGGCGTTCGACCGTGTCCCTCGGGGGGCCTTGTGGGGGGTTCTCCGGGAGTATGGGGTACCGGGCCCTTTGATACGGGCTGTCAGGTCCCTGTATGACCGGTGTCAGAGTCTGGTCCGCATTGCCGGCAGTAAGTCGGGCTTGTTTCCGGTGAGAGTTGGACTCCGCCAAGGCTGCCCTTTGTCACCGATTCTGTTCATTACTTTCATGGACAGAATTTCTAGGCGCAGCCGAGGTGTTGAGGGGATCCGTTTTGGTGGCCTTAGGATCACATCTCTGCTTTTTGCGGATGATGTGGTCCTGATGGCTTCATCAGATCGTGATCTGCGGCTCTCGCTGAAACGGTTCGCGGCCGAGTGTAAAGCGGCCGGGATGAGGCTCAGTGCCTCCAAATCCGAGGCCATGGTCTTGAGCCGGAAAAGGGTAAAGTGCCTTCTCCGGATCAGGGGGGTCGTCCTGCCTCAAGTGGAGGAGTTTAAGTATCTGGGGATCTTGTTCACGAATGAAGGAAGAAGGGAGCGGGAGATCGACAGGCGGATTGGGGCGGCGTCTGCCGTGAAGCGGCGCTGTACCGGTCCGTTGTGGTGAAGAGAGAGCGAAGCTCTCGATTTACCGGTCGATCTACGTTCCCACCCTCATCTATGGTCATGAGCTTTGGGTCATGACCAAAAGAACGAGATCACAGATACAAGTGGCCGAAATGGGTTTCCTCCGCAGGGTGGCTGGGCTCTCCCTTAGAGATAGGGTGAGAAGCTCGGTCATCCGGAAGGGACTCAAAGTAGAGCCGCTGCTCCTCCACGTCGAGAGGAGCCAGTTGAGGCTCGGGCATCTGGTCAGGATGCCTCCTGGACGCCTCCCTGGTGAGGTGTTCCGGGCACGTCCCACCGGAAGGAGGCCCCGAGGAAGACCCAGGACACGCTGGAGGGACTATGTCTCTCGGCTGACCTGGGAACACCTTGGGGTTCCCCCGGAGGAGCTGGAAGAAGTGGCTGGGGAGAGGGAAGTCTGGGCCTCCCTTCTGAAGCTGCTGCCCCCGCGACCCGATCCCGGATAAGCGGAAGAAAATGGATGGATGGATGGAACTAGTGAAACTGCTTGCAACCTGTGGTGACTAGTAGAGTTGGGTAGTAACTAGTAAGATTTACTCAATTACATTTATGAAAATACCGTTAGGAGTATTTTTACTATAAAATTACTCACTTTTATGTGAGTATCTCTGCTCTTACTAGAGTAAAATTTCTGGCTTCTGTTGAAAAATGGATTAAGTTTGCTGTTGAAAATATTCCAGGTGCGAAAAAACACTCCTTTGCCAGGAGAGTGGCACACTTCACTGTTTTTAAGAGATCACTGTTTTAATCCCTCAGCACACTGAGACTGCTATGAACATTTCCACTTCTGAATAGACATCCTCTCTGAGGAATGATGGACATCAGTTTATTTGGAAACAACCTAATTATCATTTCCATATTGAAAGGCAACAAGTTACTTGTCTAAGGTCATTGCTGATCTAATTTCTCTTTGATATTTTGATACGTTGCCAAAACTCCTGTATTTTCATAGATGCCCACACTGCAGAAAATCAGCTAATGACCTGTCTGCTACTTTACCTACTCATGAAGCTACCGTGGAAGCAGCAGAGAGTCGTTTTGTGAAATCTGTTGTACGTTTTAGTGCACTAAAACATTTTCAATCTGGAAAAGACAATATAATTTCAACTATATCCTGCTAAATAAAACTTTTGTGTTGAAAGAGTGAATAAAAGGACTGTAAGAATCAAGTTTACACTTTTGTTTAGTTTCTCTTCTCTGTTCTGCTGAAGTATAAATTCACTCTACGACACATCTGACTTTTAAAGTTTTCAAATAAAAAATATGTTTCATATAAAATTAATAACTTATACACCCAAGCTGTATAAAAAAAGAATGAGTTCAGCTATAACTGATGATCACACCAGACTGCTTTGAGATGAGATGAAGTTTTTAATCAGAAAACTACACAGTGAAATGTCAAAAGCTAACCTTTAGTCAAGGCAAAAATTAGTAATTAGTCCTTTGATATTTCAACCCCAGTGGGTTAAAACTCTGAATTAGTGGTTGTGGTACTACAAAGTGCAGCAACTATCCAAGGCAATTTGTTGATCTTAGCTAACACAGTTTCTGTGTCCATTGGGAAGACCTCATGAAAGTCACAGAGCTCATTAAAGCGTACTGTGCAAAATTCTAACAAATTAGCATTTCTGTAACAAATAACAGCGAGAAAAATTTGTTTTTTCTTTCATTTTTGTACAAGTTCATGTGGTTCAGTTCCAAATATTTCCTCTGATAACTCAAGGACCTTATTTTAATGAGGCCTGACATAAAGTCTCTGTTCAGAGTCACTTTTTGGGGGTTAGTTTTTTTTTGTCTCAACATTAGAAAAGTTGAATTCTTTCTGCAACAGGAAATGAATACAGATGCTCTGAAGCTCTTCCAAGTCTGCTTTCATGCGTCATTAACATCCCGCCATTTGCACACCAATCATTGAGTCGGACAGCAGCTGAGGGTGAAAAACAGGTTTCAGAGCTGCAGCGGTCAGCTGCTCACTCGTGTCACTTTCCATTAGTGAACATTTTAAGCAGGGCAGCATTTCTGACGAGCCGCCTGCTGCTTCAGAATCTACAGTCGTAAGTAAGGTGTTTCGTAAGCTCCAGCTCTCGTTCCAAACGTGTCGCACATCGCGGCCTTGTCAGGTTTCCTTTCAGTCAAACTGTTTGCCACAAGGAATCCTCTCTACAGCAGAAACCAAGGATCAAGCACATCTCACAGTAGAAAGACAGCACTTCTAAGACCTGCTGCTGACCCAAGCTGCATGGCCCCTTTGCAAAATTACAAAATCTTGCAAAGTATTTTTGTCTTGTTTTCGATGAAAGTATCTTAGTGCCCTGGGAATAAGACAAAACTAACTTCTAAGTAACTTTTTAAGCAAGACATAGAAGCTTGTTTAAAGTCAATAATTCTTGAATATTGATCAAAG
This sequence comes from Poecilia picta, assembly GCA_033032245.1. Lineage (NCBI taxonomy): Eukaryota > Metazoa > Chordata > Actinopteri > Cyprinodontiformes > Poeciliidae > Poecilia > Poecilia picta. The sequence continues at coordinate 6,635,156 of CM065362.1, forward strand.
GTTGTAGTTCCACTGGAACATTATTTCACTCATAGGAAGACATTTTTTCCATGTTATATAAGCTGCCAGTGGAAATTGTACTTTTGATCAGTATTCAAAGATTACTGCCTACAATCTTGCAGAAAGGTTTTTGCTGTTTTTGCTATTTGTGCTTTTATATGGTCAATGGAAACATAGCTACTGCCAAATCTCTGAGCTGCTAATGTAGGAAGTGACAGGCACAATAGGCAGGTAGCTGTAAATTGTGTTTGATTAGAAACAATCTGCTGTTAATCTTCCTATTCCTGATGGTGTGGATGTGACCAGCTGAGGTGGGAACAACTGGGATCAGATCGCTTTAGGGTTCATCTTTACTCCAAACAGTGTCACTACAGTATGAAAAGGCTCTGAGAAACTTCAAATGAATTGCACTTCGCTTCGTGAAGCAGAAGTTTAATCAGTTATATTACATTCTAGTTTAATGAATAGAGCATAATTTTATCAGGGTGGCGGAGAAAGGTTCTGACTCCACATCCTTTCTCAATCCAAGTGGAAATATCTGTGTACATGGATCACGCAATTTAGCTACCAGGAAAACGTGTTCCTGTTTTGTTAGGCAAAAAGAAAACCAACACATGAGCCTGTTCATGAGAGCTAATCCAGAACCGACAGCATTTATTCCTGCCACTGCCAACAATTTGTAAAGTGACACAGAAAAGGACAATTTCACATGGATAATTGTAAAAACAAAAAAGATTTTAAAACAATTGTTTGAGTCCAAATCAGCAGTGACACAAATATCTGTATCTGTATAATTTCCTGTGGAATAAATGCAACTGGTTGATTAAACTTTGTGTTTACTCATCAAAGCTCTATCAATGATTTTCTGTTTCCCCAAAGATTCAGAGCCTATTTCTCTTAAAATGGATAAAAGGAATGAATATGAATATTTATTTCCAAGTAAAGCACATGGATTATTTGTGTGTCAGAAAATGGCTACAAGATTATTTTATCAGCTATGATGAGGAAACTGGTATAAAATAATCCCCCGAGTTTAACAGCAACAATTTGTGAAATTTCATCCCCAATTAAACAAAATCTACATGTCATCTGGATGTTTTGGAGGCATTTTATCTGACTTTATGTCAGAAAATGTCAAATTTCTGTTGGTAAATACAGTGAAGGATCTGTCATGTTGTGGGTTTATTTGTCATCCAAAGGGCATAAGAACATTAATAGAGTGCAGCGTGTACATGAGAGTGATTGGCAGCATTAAGAACTCCTCCTGGTTATGATTGGTTGATTCTGACGGAGCTGTGCATTGCTGTAATGGGAGAAAGCAGAGCAGCTAGATTTTTTTCACAGATTGTCTGTTTTATACTATACTGTCATGACAAAGTTAGAGTTTTAACACATTTGTAAAAAATAAAAAAAAAAAAACAGATTTTTATAAAAGTTACGTATTAGGGTTTTAAATGCTGTCCTGTTGGAAAAACAGCATGGCTACCCATAAATGCACTGCTGGTCAGTTTGTTAACCACATTAAATCTCTGGAATTAATGTGGTTTTTTTATGGATTATTTTTCCACAGTGAGTTATGCTACTTTACTACAAGCTGAATTTATTGTTGAGGGTTTCTACACGCCTCTGTCACTGACACCCGAATCGTATGTCTCGATTTGACTCCCACTGGTAGACTTTCCTGTTGGGATGTTGTAATCAGAGCAGTGTGCAACTTTGTCAGGGAAGATTTCCCCTTGTAAGGAACTTAATCCTTTTACAGCATGAACCCCTGTGAGTTTCACCTCTTCAGTCACACAGTTCGCTCTGCCCACCACTGATGACATAAAAGTGCACAAAATGGCGATTCCTTTTGAAGTTCCTGTAAACTCACGCTGCCACCAGAAGCCACTTTTCTCTGCTCTGTGATGCGCGCTTGTGAATCTGCATAATCCGTCTGCCACATCATGCCACTTGCTGAGACGTCTTAAAGGATGCGGAGCTGCCACTCAGTGGAAGCAGCTTTGTTGAACGAGTTTAACTAGACTCACCTTTGCTCTGATTCCCTACATAAAATCCAATACAAAAACTGCCCACAGAGCTCAGGAAATAAGCTCCACCTGTGTGTATTTTAAATTAAGCATAAATCTAGCTGTCTGTGAAGGCCTCAAAGGTTTGTTTGAGAACAGTGATGATGATTTAATGCACATTAATGCCGGTATAATCTGTAAAACAATGTCCCAAGCACCGTTTAATGAATTATCCAAAAACTGGAGTTGTAAAACAATATTCCCATATTTGACTATCACAGGGTTCTGTTCAGTCCGTTATCCAAAAATGGGAAGTTGGTCTGCTGGTTTGCACAACAGCAAACCAGCAAACCAACCAATCCAACTAGGACTGGACAGAACAGGAGTATCAAAAAGGGAGTTTTAAGCCATTTTCCACAGCAAACACGTATAATTAACCAACTAACCATTACCCTGAATATAGAATCTGCAAAGGGGGCACGGTGGTGGTACATCATGCTGTGGTGATGTTTTCGTTTCGTTTTACCATGGACAGGAAAGCTAAACCCTAGTAAAAAGGATGCAACTAAATACAAGACTTTAGATACAGTCTAATAATATGTTTACATGTAAATCTAAATTAAATTGCTGCACCCAAAGGACTAAATAAATAAATATTTTTTTAGAAGACTGAAGAAACTGTCAATGGCAGGGCAGTCCTGGAAGAAACCTTGTTAGAGGATGCAAAAGATTTGAGGCTGGGGTTGAAGTTCACCTTTCAACTGGACAATAATCCTACATACAGATAGTTTAGATAGTTTAGATCAAGTAAAGCCTTTCAGCTGAAAGATGTGTTCCTTTAGCATAACTATACATATTCATTAATACAAAAATTAATTTAGAATTTTACTTATAGTATCCTCAAACATTGCTCTGCATTTTTTACCTGACTCAGACAAGAATCCAGAAGCAGCCTGGCATTTAGTCCCCAGGATGAACGCTCATCGATTCCTCTTCTTAACAAACTGATCATTACACCATGATGACGACAGCGAAGGCTGGAAAAGCCACACTGATTAAACAAGAGGAACATTTAAAGGTTAAAACAGAAATATTCTAACCTAAATCTGACTTAGGACTGAAATATGGATAAAATGCCTTTTGATTGAAATAGAAATCTTCTCTGTACTCAAAAAACCCTCATTAAATATTTGTTTTACATCAAGCAGTAGCTGCAACGGTAACACATTATTTGAAGGGGAGAGAATAAGACTGTCATGACAATTTCATAAACATGACATAACATGTCATGAACATGAATAAGCCTTCATGAATACTTGACTGTTGTCATAAAGTGTCATTCAGTAAATTATCACACCTTTAATACAAAGTTGACATTATTCAAAATGTCTTTGTTATGACAACTTGACATTAACCAAGAAATCATTACTGATATAAATTTGTTATAAAAGTATTACTGATTGCACTTTAAAAATTTGGTAACTTTATGTTATTAAAGGTAAAGTTTAAACAGTAATGATTTCTTGTCATGTTGTCAAAACAAAGACTTTTTAAATGATGTCAACTTTGTATTAAAAGCCTCATAATTTACCGAATGACACTTTATGAAAACAGTCATAAATATTCAGGAAGGCTTATTCATGTTCATGTCAGGTGTTATGACATGTTTATGACAGTATCATGTCAGTCTTATTCACCCCCCTTCAAATAAAGTGTTACCAATGTAACTTAGTATATACACAGCCTGAGCATAAGAGTATTATTGGTTAAAAAAAACCCTGACTGATTATGCTGACCTAACCCACAAAACAATATCATTTTGGAAAAACATTTTTATTTATAGCTAAAATTTAAATACATGCCATGAAACTGAGAAAAACTTAATTTAGAATATATACTGTATATATATATATATATATATATATATATATATATATATATATATATATATATATATATATATGTGTGTGTGTGTGTGTGTGTGTGTGTGTGTGTGTGTGTGTGTGTGTGTGTGTTGTGTGTATGAAACTAAATGTGTCCTGCCTTTTTAAAGCACATGTCCCATGAAGCCAAAAACACGTGCTGAGTTCACAAGGTTTTGCTAACCTGAGGTGCCTTTACCTGAACACCTTAAAGCCAAACATCATGATGATGATGATAATGAGGAAAGAACAAATATAATCCTGTTTTCTGATTTGCAGCTTTCCCAACCTGCACATCCTCAGCCAGCCGGTGGTGCGTTTGTGTGTCTGTGCCGCCGTGCCTCGCGGCTCATCCACCCGGATGTGTCACTGTGAGCGCGTGACATTGGGGACGAGCATTTTGGCATGGAGTCACAAGGGGAATCCTCTCTCCTCCCCCAACGACCACCCTCATCGAGGGAGACTCGTCTGCCACCCGGTCCCCATCCACAGCACCACAGGCTGCATCTCTTGCTGTCCTATTTATAGGCCCATCCTGTTAAATCTGTGTGACTGTGGCCTGCGAGAAGCAGATTTAGCCGTGCCTTGCTGACGGGATTTGGAGTGACATCACGTTTGGAGTCCCTTGAAGCAGGCAGCAAGGGGCCCTTAGCTTCCTTCTCCTCCTCCCTGCTCATGGAGCTAAGACGTTCAGGATGTAGACTCATGATCTGCTGAGAGTTTGCCATCTGCTCCCTGCACACTCATGGACCGCAGCCCATTTATAATGAGTTAACTGTGGAAACACTGAGCATAACAACAGATGACAACGCAGCTCACGCAACTGGCAGAGACATGGGTTGTATTTTGACACACCACTCCTGCCAGCTTTGTTTTTTTTCCTGAGGTGTCTTGTTTTCATTTCAAAGTCACTGCTTGAGTGTTTGATCGTCTGAGCCGCGGTAACCAAACAGGACAAAGCGAGAGCTGGAGAGCTAATTGATTCTCACGTCATTAATCAGTGTCATATTTGCCTCTGCACTTCCTACCCGACGGTGTTTGTGACCAATCCCTCTTGATGCATTAAGGAGGGCGTCCCCCTGGTCCAAACTGTCATATCAAAGTCTCCTTCGTTAGATTTGCCCTTTCACCATTTCTATCCATTCTTACCCAACAAATAGCTTCACAGCAGAGAGCAGGAGACATTCTTTGTGTTAGTCGGGCTAATGCACTCTGTGACAACTGGATTTTAAAGGCAAACCCATTCTGACTGACAAATCAGGCAAGAAAATCTCTATGTGTCCACAGACATGTCTAAACAGACTGTTTTGTCTCCTTGGTGAATGTTTGTCAAGTCTGCACAGCAAAAAAGACCTTTTCTCAAAGCAAGTTAAAAATGTAAGACATTTTACCCATGTTAAAAGTGAAGAATCTTCCACTAGCACTTTTTAATTAATATTCAAGAATTATTTACTTAAAACCATCTCATATCTTGCTTAAAAGTTACTTTTGAATGTTTTGTTTTACTTCAGGTGTATGCAGTTATTCTGTTTGAAAGTTTAAGTTTGTTATCAATCAATAAACCAAGTTATTTGTACAGCATATTTGTACAGCAACAAGTCAGTTTGAAGTGCTTTAATCAGAAAAACACATAGTTAAGGTCAACAATTGAAGCATTTCATGTTGTCAAGCTCTATTGTTGCACATCAAAATGTTCCTTAATGTGCTTCATTAATAGTGTTTCAGGAGAAAGTCTAAACAGGAGGGTTTTAAGTCTAGATTTAAAGGAACTCAGTCTTGCAGCTGTTTAGCAATTTTCTGGAAGTTTGTTCCAGATTTGTTATTCAGACCCACAGAGCCAAAATTTTAGTTTCATTGATGAAACTTTTTCTTTTGGTTTGTATTTTTAGGGCAGAATTGTTGATGTTTGTATTTGTCTTAATCCTTGATAAAAAAAAAAATATATGTAAATTTAGTTTGTAATCGGATTAATTCTTGATTTAGTAAGTGATTAACTATTGTAGATTCATTTTTAATTGAAAGATTACTTTAGTTCTGATTCCTAATAAATTAAAATCCAGAGAAATATACTGAAATTATATTGTTTATTATTTAAACAAATGGAAAAGTTTAAAAAATCATCCTATGCGTTGATTTATGGTAGATTTTGATACTTAATAAACATTATGCAATTTAAAGTCGTTTAACCTGCTTGCTTTGTATTCCCTCACTGTTTGCTGCATGCCAACATCAACATGTTGAGCAGCGACAGCGTAAGGAAAAGTTATTCTTTGATATAAATTTCTAAGCTATAGCAATGCTGTGATTGCAGTAAGTTGGACACGAAACTGAATGAGAGTCCATCCTAAGCAGAAATGGAGGATATGTGTGTGTGATTCACTGTTCATGT